>JADDOH010001387.1:0-434012 GCA_016648135.1 Agrypnia vestita | reverse complement strand
TATATTTATTTATTATTACTCGAATACAACTCACCTGTCTGGAGTCCTCATTACAATGCCCATATATACACTTGAACGCATCCAACACAAATTTCTACGTTACATTAACTATTGACTTCCCAATTGAAAATATCAAAAATCAAAATTAAAAAAAAAAAAAAACTACACAAGATTACAAATTTTTACTGGATTATTGCCATTATCCAGCAGGAGAGTTGTATCTGATTTCATTTTATTCTATAAAATTATTAACTGGCATTTTGACACCCCTGATATTTTGTATTATACCTACACTATTTTATTGTGACAACTCGCATTTTAACTCTGTTGTACCCAGACTGCATAGGCTAGGTAACACCTATGCGCATATCTCTGATATTTTTAATTCCAGTTTAGCACAATATAAAGATTCGCTACTAAAAGCTCTACACCCTGCCATCCTGAATTCATAATAAATCACAAAAAAATATTATACCTATTTATTTAACCTTGTATATACTTCACATCTCCTTTTTCTAAATTATGTTTTATCTTATATATTTCACACCTCAATTTTCTAAATTACTATTATAACTTTAAACAACTATCTATAATATGACAATTCTGTAATTTTTAACTGTTCTACCTTTGAATTTCTTGTTTCTATTATTATGTAAAAGGTACTTCTGTGCCGTATATTGAAATAAATAAATAAATATTCTGAATCTGTGCTGAAAAAACGTATTATCTTATTATGGGCTGACAACTTGTAGGCGAGTACTGCATTTAAAACATATTACTGGAGCATAAATGAACATTGATATGACGAAATATTACGGACCTAATGACGCTCTATACAATAGTTTATAACAAATTGGATCCCCCCTCAATACTTTCACAAATATACTTTAATATCCCTCTCCGATAAATGAGACCTCCAAGCACTTCTGCATCTGAGGTCTGTTCGGTGAGTGGCTTTACCCGTTTGAGGCTGTGTGGTCAATCCCGTTTTCTTTTACGAGTTGTTCGTGGGAGATACTGTCGAGTACTTCCCTCGAATCGATGAAGATACCTAAGCAATTACTTGATTTGTTCAATTTACTTTGTATGATGGTGGATGTTTTGCGGTTACGTCTTGTGTGCATATTCCTCCATTATTGCATTATTGTATAATTGAGTATAGTCTCTTTTTAACTGCTTATTCAAAGATTTTCGATATATTAGATAAATAGTATATTATCTAATTCTCATTGTTTATTAATTTAGATTAGCCTTCCTATATGATTGTAAGTGATTATCCCTCACCACTCACCACACACAAGAATAATAATTCTTTTTGGTGAGGTTCATATAAAAAAAATTAAATTGTTATTATTTGCTAGCTATCATTGTAATAAATTATTATATGTATTATCAATTAAATAAATAAAATATATATTTCATACCAAGTTTCACAATGCGAGTCTCTCCTTCGCCTATAATGATTTCAGTTTTAAATATTAAATTAGTTCACCCTTATACTCATTCCAGCTAAAAGGTTTGCTGTGGTGGAATGCAGCATGTTTATAAAGTCCATATCCATTACAAGGCAATTAGTGTAAACCTACATGTAATGGAAATCATATTGCAGATATATTGATAGATATTGTCACGGGCCTTGGGGGACAAATGAAAACACTGGAAATTAATTAAAGATTTTTTTTTTCAATTCATTCAGCAACATTGTAGACTGACATTTTTAAAATATTGATTGTATTATTTGTATGTATCTACTTACATTTTTTTTCCAATAACTGTGAGTAATCAGAACTTCCGCAATAAATAATATTTAAAAATAATTTTTCAATTAATTTAGAAAAACAAAAGGCATTTTTCATTTTGATATTTTGACATTTGTAAAACACCCTGACGATGGAAAGTTTTTTCCGAAACATGTAAGTGTAATTAATAAAAAAAAAGTAGATACATTCAAATAATACAATCAATATTTTAAAGATTATCACAATTAATTCACAAAGTCACTGGACACCAATTAAATTTAAATAACACTTAAGCCAGCTCATACATTGTATAAGAGACTTCCATCAATTTTTCTCATGTATAAATAGCTTCGTCTCTGTAGGACTTCTATAATTTATCCTTAATTAATAAATCATCCCTCTGGGGACCAAATCCAGTAACTGCGTTCTTAGAATATACTTTCATATAAAAATATTATTAAAATAAAATATGCTGGTGCATGATAGGAGTTAAAAATTGAAAATATGCATTTTCAGGCGCATTCTAGTAGATACATCATAATTCGAAAAAATACTAAAATAATAAAATAGGAATATTGCTAGAAAACTCCACTTTGAAAAATAAAAAATAAATTTTTTTTAACTTAATTCCGTAATAATGACAAAATGTTTCAGGTTTATTTATTTTTGCATGCAATCATAATTGACAGCGTAAAACTTTAAATGTATTAAATGAAAAATTATTCGACATTTAAGAATAAATTAAATAATATGTTTTAAACTACTTTATTGCTATATATTTGTCAACTAGTTTCGGTTGGACTCAACCTTCTTCAGGACAATTATAATATAGACTATATTATAATTGTCTATATTATAATCAGTCTATATTATAATTGTCCTGAAGAAGGTCCAGAGTCCAACCGAAACTAGTTGACAAATATATAGCAATAAAGTGGTTTAAAACATAGTACTTAATTTATTCATAATTGTCTTATAATGTCAAGCCACAAAGTGTTTTCTTGCTTTGAAGAAAAATTATTCACTACCATGTCATCCATAAGATGGCGTTAATATTTTATTATAGAAACATTATTATTACTAATAATAATTCCGTTACGCCTCTGAATTCTTATTCCACGATAGACACTAAAGTGCAAAATAAAAAGTAAATAGCTTTATTTCACGCCATCTTTTGACAAATCACTTCCACTTATGCCTATACATATTTTCTCACCTACCTTCTCGTCTTCCATTCATACATTTTTTGCTTGGAGTTCTAGAGCGAGCACAATAATTCTATTCACATTATTTACGATGCGCAATCTTTCACTCCGTATCGCGTCGCTTACAAAAAATATTTATAATATTGATATTCCCGTCAGAAACACTTAAATCACGAGCTTTATCAGAACTAAGCGGAAATGCCATTTTTTTAAACATGGCATTTCTTATAAATAAGCATTCATTATTATTTTACTGACTTCCTTCCAAGAAAAATTGAAACTATTGATTTACGAAGATACTGGGTTATTTTTAGATTTGAGATATTGACGCATTCTGTATAGGTTCTACGGACTATCATTTCAGCTGTATTATTAGTTTCTTACACTTTACTTCTTTTTACACGCCATTATTTAACTCTCTTTGTCTGTTTGTTGTGGTGGAATCTTGCAATTGATTTTTTACCAACTTCCCTACTAGCTACAGCTACGAAACATTCGATATTTATTAATCTCTACAGCTTCAAACATTAAAATGTTAGAGCACAGTGTACATTGTTTATTATTATAAAGATTCAAGATGTTTAAGACATATTTTTGGTGGGTTCGTATGTGAAGGTGTTTTGGTAGAAAATTCCCACCCGCCCAAAGGCATCTTCTTGTAGTCGGCATGTGTCGTGTATATGGCAACTTTATTCTTGCTAGTTTCGACTAGTAACTCGTGGAAGTCGCGTGGATACTTCAGCCTTTATAATGTATTTAAATCACCTTGATTGTTCAAATCTAAATCGGTCAGAGGTCGATGATCTTGAAAGTTATGAAAAAATCGTTTGATTTTTCTTGCAATTAATTGTGATCACTTTAGTCAGTTTAATTATTTATATTTTTATACTTTGAGACAAATTAAGAGTGAAATTAATTGCAATTTGCTAAACAATGAAACTTTTTATTTGCATGTACAGAATGACATATTTTATTATGTAATTCAACCCTAAAAACAATTAAAAATACGAAATAGGAAACTAGATATTTCAATAAATTAATTAACAAACAAGAATAAAAGAAAACACACACCTTCATTCAGAAATTCTTCACTAACTTCCTTGTCATGATAATTTTAATTAATACGAGAAATAGCTGACATGTGAAACAGGCATTACAATTGAAACGAGATAGCAGGAAAGTTGTTCTACTTAGTGCTATCATTTCATCTGTCTATTGCCCATTGTTGGGAGTGATTACTGTTTGAGTTATTCGGGGAAAAACACGGCTTCAATTACTGCATTTAATAATTGTGTTATATCGGCTGCGTGTAGATTTTTGACATCTTTATCTTTATCTGAGGGTCTTCATTAGAACCGCGATACAACGCACCGGCGCGTCATAGGGTGCGGTGTCTCATAAATGTAATTCATTCTACTTGTAAATGAAATATTTGGTATGATGAACAACAAAGGCTACCCTACCTCATAACAGGTATTTTCATACACCTATCGAGGAAGCTAATGGCTGAGAGGATTTCTACATACTATTTATATTGATGTAGGAATGTATATTTATTAAGCACTTAATAACCATGGGTCTAACAAAAGTCGATTTATTGGCACTGAAATTAAATTAAGTTAATACCATTATTCCTTCCAACCGCGGGAAAGAAGAAAATGTTCAATCTCCGCGACTAACAAACTCTTCCCGATTCGTCCAGCTGGAATTCAAAACGAACGATTGTCAAATAGTTCAAGAAATGAGAACACCAAAGCTTCTAATATTCCGGCGTAAAAAGGAGAATTATTCGAAGAATAGCTGATCAAAAAGAAACATTATAAAATTACAAAACACGCAGCTACCTTTAAAAAACGTTTTGAAAAAGGACTTTTATACCCCTGACATTTATTTTTTCTCAAACAAACAAAAATTACAATTTTACATGTTCCAAAATATTCAAATTCTTTTCAATATTTTTAAATTATACATTGTCGAGTTTTTACTTGAACGAAATAATAAATAAAACACATAATTTTTATTAATCCATAAACAAATATATGCAAATAAGAAACCATTTCAATTTTTAATACATTTTAAATATATATTACATTGCCAAATCATTCGATTGATATTTTGGAAGAAACAGACATAGTAAATAGAAATGATAAATTTAATGTTGGTCTGCATATATAACCAAGAATTGACTATTTTCAACGAATTTTTTTTTAAATATATCCAATTAAATTATTTATTGTTTATGCTTCAATAGGACAAGAGTCCCAATAACCGAACCGAAATGCATTACAAGAACACTGAAGCTTTAGAAAATCACATAGATTTAATGTGACCTCACCGGGAATGGAACAAATAAAACAATTATAAACAACTTAACTTTTAACAGAATTTTAACTTTAAATTAGTAAAAACCATACCAGAAGTGGTATCAGTTCTGGTAGTGGTTTTTATTAAGTTAACTTACATTCTGTTATTATGTCTAACCACAAAGTTAATGCTTTAAATATTAATAATATTAACTTAACTTTTATTTATAACACAGAGCTACCGGATACAAACACTATTCTTTAATTCGCACTATTTTGAATCTAGAATAATCTTCTGGTAATAAATAATAGAATCAAATCTTCTAGATTGTTTGAAAAACGTGACAATATATTCAAATATTACAAATTCTACTAACTATAATTTTATTTTCCTTGTGTATGTCTTATGTATTTATGTATTTCCTTAATTTCCTTATGTATTAAGAATTATGAGATAATTTACCACAGATTTCAAGAGAAAATGGTCAGAATTTGGGTTCAAAAACGTCAATTATGTTCAAAACGTCATTGATTTTCCAAGGTGATGATATTTTAGGTCATTTTATTCTAAAAAATATTGATTGTATTATTTGTATATATCTACTACTTTTATTTGATAAATTACACCAACATGTTTCAGAAAAACCTTTCCATCGTCAGGGTGTTGTATAACTCTCAAAATATCAGAATAAAATGTCTTTTGTTTCTTGTTTTTCTAAATTATTTGAAAAATTATTTTAAAATTTTATTACTGAAATAATAATTGGGCTAGTAGTTAAATTTAATTGATTATTAATAATATTTTGTTTATTATTACAAGCTTTACTAATTTCTAACGATTCTAAATTATTCAATTTTAGAGCAAAATTATTTACGTGCAAAACAGAAAGTCCTAAATATTTATCAAAAAAAATCATTTTCTAATAAATGATTTGCAAATTCAGAAAAACCATGACTATCAATATTTTTTAAAAATGTCAATCTACAATGTTGTTAGATCAATTGAAAAAACATTTTATTCTGATAAAATATTTTCGGACAGCCACCGAATATTTAAATTGTAGACCAATTTTATTTAATCACGTATCATAGTCTGTGTGCAATACATACACACATAGTTCAGCGATTTTAGATGTTCATGACTATTTATACGTTGATACATCCTTAGATATTTCTCAGATAATGCCGAATTATTTAGTTTGTTTTTGTTCTTTCCGTTGTGAATACGGCCTTATTTTATTTGCCGACTAGAGACTAAAGATTACCGTGAAAAAAATACAGTTATTGTCTTGTTGCACAATAGGAATCGCACGATAAACTATATCGCTACGGATTATTTTTTACAATGCTCATTTAAAATATTTTTGCTCACTATATTAATGTTAATGCCATCGGATTTCATTGTATCTATTTTACGAATATTAAATCTTATGAAATCTGATAGCAAGATGGCGTAATACGCGATTAAGAGTTTTAGTACATCATAACTATGTGTAATTAAACATTACCAACGTGTAGTTCACTTCTCATAATAACAACGTAAAAAAGGACAGAATAATTTTATCTTAAAACTAGCTGTAACCCGTCAAAAATGACTTTTACATGTCGGTTCCTAAAGACTAAGTTTTTATTTATTTATATAAAATAAGAAAAAAAAAGTATATAAAGAAAAAAAATTAAAAATTTACATGAAAAAGGAAAAAAATTGACCATATTTTTTTACATTTTTTTAATAAATAAGGGGAAAAAATTACTATAAACAAGTTACGTACGTGACACGAAGTTACGGGGATAGACAGATGAATGGACGGACGGACAGACAGACAACGAAATTATTATAATTGGGATTAAGATTTCATTGTATTTATTCTCTTGGTAAATTTTTAGTTCTATTACACTTACTTACAAGACCTTGGAAAGCGAAACGCCATAATTTTAGAAGATCTATCGTGGAAACAGATTGTGGACAGTATATGTCGAATCCTTGGTTGTATCACAAATTGAGGGGCATTGCTATCCAATGGTGTCGGGGCAAACTCCCTCGATGCTGCTCCTGACTCAGGGCTTTCTATAGTGAAGTTTGGATACGAAAGATTCTCAAGATATGTATAAACACCACACACCTGATTCTTCCGTATTGGTGGTGTTCCGATTAGTATGTTCCCTTTCTTCTGCCGGCCGCTGTTAACCTTGACAAATGACCCGTGTTACATTTTTGACTCCCGCGTGAATCATAACCCGTCTTTTTCAGTGTAACCATAGAAAAAACTAATTCGCGGCTACTCACACACATGGACGATAAAGTGGCCATAGAAATCAAGAAAGTTCAAAACCAGAGACTACCAAAGATTTTGCCCGAACAAATGGATTCGCTTCGGCACCACATTTCAAATGCATCAAGTTTCATCCTTCTTCTTTTTCTTTTATCAGATCTGTCAATCTGTGGTACAAAAAAACTACGCCTCCTGGGATGACGAGGTCCAGCTAACCCTCCATCTTTTCGGCAGTCTTTCCGGTGGACATCGTCCAGCGGGGATTTCATTAGCTGCTGTATGCACGAGTCTGTGACTGTCCATACTGGCTACGTGATCCCTCCAGATTCTCCTTCTGGATCTACTCCATCTTGCTATGTTGCGATAGTTTTTCCAGTAATGGATCTCAACACTTTCATTTCAGATGTTTTGAGGAGTCCTTTAGTGCGGACAGTCTATTTACATAGACATAGAAAAGTCGCACGTATCCTATAATGACCTATGACATTCTTCCTATCACTTGCGCTAATCTCCGTGTTTTTACTCCGTAGGCTTCTACGGAGTAAAAACACGGAGTTTAGCGCAAGTTTTATATATATATGATAAATATATAATTTTACAGGTTTATATATTATAGAACAACACTAATAACTTATTATTGATGTGACACGTATTCCATGTTTGCATCTCTATTTTTTTTAAAAGAAAAATAAACTAGAATTCCGGGTGAGAACATGCTAGGATATCAATTTCGTCAAAATTAGGACGCCTAGCCGGCTATTAATAATTTTGCCTTAAAATAATAAACGACTCAATGTTTTTCTACATATAAATATAAATATATCTTATTTTTTTATTACGACGAATAAAATATCCGTATAAAAACCGTAGATTACGGTGTGTGACAAATTTCTCGTATTAAATACATTTTATGCCTAAACAATGTTTAGTGGATTTACGGTTAGGTACCTCGAAGTACATTCTACAAACCCGAGACCAAATGTGACGTCACGAGACCAGAAGGCCTCGACTCGGTGAATACTCTGTGAGACATAACGGTGTTCAATTGTTTCCTTTGAAAGTGTGTAGCAGACGTAATTAATTGCCGAAATATTCAAGAAATGTTGGGTGATTATGTGGGCGGGGCAGCTGGAGGAAGGAAGCAGTCAGGGTCTTTAGTCTTCAGCTTCTATGTCAATGCCTAGAATGTAATTTGGAGGAAGTTAGCGTTAACCCCTTCCTAGCCTTCCGCGTAAGTCTATCGAATCCAATAAACTTGAAATATTTCATTGCATATTCATATTTTCATATTTTAGATAATAATTCGTATTTTATTCATATTTTAGATAATAATTCGGCACATTGATTATTGTTCCAGCATATAGTAACGAGATAGAAGAATCGGAAGAACGAAGAATCGAAAAAGAATTCACATAATCGACGACAATACAGCACTCTACGCCCTTTATACTAAAATTGGAAGATACTAGAAGGTTCTATACGAATCTCGAGACGACTGAAAGACATTTTTCTATAAAAGGCTGGCCCGCCAGCCGCTGTTGATTCAGTCTCTGATTGACGTTTAACCAATACAATATTAGCAACGGAGCGAGCACAGTGTGACTAGAACGTATATTCCAGCGATAGTAAATAAAAGAAGCACCTACCACGTGCGAGAAATTTTTCTACATGCGAATATTAAACGGAAAGTTATCGAAGCAATAAAAACAGTGCGAATTAAGATACAATGTAATAATGTGAGAACGGTGTTCCGATTTAATTCGGGTCTAGCGAAATTTGCTTAATAAATTAAACTTTAAATTGTTTTAGTGTTTTCATTTGCCTCCCACAGTCACGTCCCGTGATAATTTTATTTTCAAGCAACGAAGAAATGCTAAGGAAATTACAAATATTAAAAAACAAAGTAATGGGTATTTTATTGAATTGCAAAGAAAAACAAAAATGTTGAATGACCTAAAAGTATTATCAGTGAATCAGAGAATAAAATATAATGTTTCTGTACAAATATTTAAAATAAGACATGGATTATTTATTACCCAAATACTTTAATAACAGAAAGACACTGAATAAGCATTTTGATTCATACAATACAAGAGGCGGCGACGGTGTTAGTCTTAGAAGAAAAACAAAAACACAAAATTGTTTGATGTACAAAGGACTTAAAATCTTCGACAGCCTACTGAAAGCAATATAATATACAATGAGTATAATGAAATTTAAACTGAAATGCATAAAGTTTAATTTGAAAATCTTTTAAATTACTAATTTTTATATACTAAAATAGGTTTTTAATGGAAATAATGTGTTAGCCCATATAATATATAATATGGAACTAAAGTGAAATAAAAAAAATAAAATAAAATAATCGTTGAACAATCTTTTTTGATTTTGGTTGAGGATAAATTTTGTAAGAGTCAGGTGACTATAAAATTCCAATCTTGCAGAAAGGTACCATTTAAAATTCATACAAAAATGAATAAGCATAAATGATTAATTACTCCACAGTGATTGACACATGTCGTAAATTTTATTTAAAATATTTATTTTTACTTCTTATATTGTTATTATATCACTCAGTAATGTTACTACCAATCACCAGTCAATATTATATTTTTTAATTTTTTTTAAAAATGGAGATGCGAACACGGAATACGTGTCACATCAATATTCTTACTATTTTTAAACTAAGCTAAATGCTTGTGCTATGATAGAAAATAGAACTAACTTGCTGGTCTAGAGTGAATATATGAATGAAATATATTGAGTTCATTCATTTTAGTGAAATAATTTTCATCACAATGTTTGTTTTCATATTTGTAACTATTGGTTTTATAATTGTAGCAACTGACTGTATGAATATATTGTTACGTGTCGTGGCTCAGTCTAAATTAAATATAAAACGTATTTCGTAATTGATCACTCGTAAAATAAACGTTTATTATCGCTTCAACATTATATCTGACATTTTACAATAGCTAGAAACGCAATGCTACATTTTAAACTCAAAAAACCGCTTCGTTATTGTTTTGCTACTGCGGTAAGAACTTTTATAAAATCTTCGCTTTCGAATAATCTATTACTCGTTATTTCACGACTGAGCACACCGGCCCGCCGGCGCCGTTCTGCGCATATTCTATGCTGTTCTGCGCGCATGCGCCTTTGCTTGTATGTGGCTGTTAAACATCAACCGACAACTCGTAACAATGTGAACACGACTAATACAAAAAAAAATATTAATATTTTTACGATATGTCGCTGAAACAACTAAAGTATCATTCGATTAATAAAACTTTGGTCTCCCTGCTTCTCTTAGATTAGTTGACAATTCTAATAACTCTGCAAGTTTTTCGTCTAAACGTGCGGTTATTTTTAATCTGCCGGGTTCAATCTGAACTGCCGTTGCAAAAGAGGCCAACGCCGTAATGCCGCATGCGACATGCGCAGTGCCCCTAAAATACTCACGGAGCGCGCAGGTGAGCAGGCGCTTGGCTCGGGTCGTGAGAACACTTCCCAAACGGCTCCCACAATGGCTGCCCCTTGTTTGTTCGGTCAACTCGTCATTTATCTTCATTTCCACCAAAATCTTCGGACGAAGATTGCGCATTGATAGCACGTTATTCTAGCATTAATTGTCATGACCAAAAATGCGCGCTTGTTATATTCAATATGAGTTTGTGTATTTGGCGATGTTCGAAAGAAGAGGGAAAACAGAAATATATCGAGAGGAGTAAGGTGAACGGTGCTAATACAAGGCTAGCGGTACACAGAAGAACATCAACAAATTATCAAATTTTTCAAAGTTGTATATGTGCTACAAATCAGTTTCCTTCGTAAAATCGAATGGACTATGCTTGATACATCAATTGTCTCGTGGAATTGGTTAACATTGTATATAGTGATCACTTAAGCCAGTTCATACAGGTCGTAAGCCCTGGATCAGCCTATAAAATCTTCCATACAAATATGTATCTGTGAGACATCTGTAATTTATCTTAATTAATAAATATCCCTCTGTAGAAAGAGTCCAGTAATTGTGTTCTCAGAACATACCTACATATAAAAATATTGTTAAAAAAAAATTTAAATTACATTAACATTTACACATCATTATTTATTTGCAATGACACTATTTTATTTTAGCTTTTCATTTAAATAAATAATTAAAAACAACATACATTAGACCCACTTTTTGCACACATATTGATTAAATTCTTCCAAATTCAAAAACAGAAATGGATATTTTGGATAAAAGCGGAACAGATCAAATAACTGGCCGGAAATTGTGATAAAAAATATTCAGGCCAAACCACGAGAACCTTAAGACACGAATAAAATAAAATCGACGGCGCTTAAAAAATAACAACTTCTCGGAATCCGCCAACCACAGAATTGATACCAACCATTCTTTCGATAGTCACAAATGTAAACTACTCCCATTAATATTAATAAAATTGAAACAGTTGAAAATCTAAAAATTTTAAATTCTTAAAAGAAACCTATAAATAATAATTTTGAAACACTTCTCCGATCCTAGACATTTTCCGTTTATAAACAAAAAACTCTCCCCCCATGCGACTCTCTGCCCTACCCGAATAGATGGATAAAATTTTGTTTAGATATTAAATATACCAGATAATGAGATTGACTGCTCCTCTCGAAACTATCCCAATTATAACAGTTTTGTTGTCTGCCCATCCGTCGTAACTTCGTGTAACTTCTTTATAGTATATTTTTTTCCTTTTTTTTTTCTCTTTTTTCTTGACTTATTTAAATAATAAAAAAATACTTGAATAAATACACATTCTTTAGGAACCGACATATAAAATTACCGTCATTTTCGACGGGTTACAGCTAGTGGTATTAATTAGCTAGTAATAATTCAAATATTTTATGTGTAATGCAAAGCTTAAATGAAAATTATTTTTCATATAAAAAAAAATTCAACCACAGTGCAAGAAAAGAGAAATCTCACCAAGCCAATTCGTGGTTATATACTGAAAATGGACGTCCATGACCTTTGACAATATCCAGCGCGATCTCTCCCTGAACATCACCGCTATGCTCCAATCCGTTGTAGATTAATTTATCTCTTATGCCATTGCAGCTGTATGTTAATGTTGGTCATCCATCTTCGTATAGTTCCGGCTCCTAGCGTGACTTAGATTGTATGTAACTCAAGGATATAATATCGTACTAAAATTCAGGGCTGTGGAATTGCTGTAAAATGTACCAACTCCGATTCCGACTTTGACTCTGGGCGATTCCATGCGAGTGAAAGACAAAAAAAAAACAAGTTTTTATTATTCTTTCTCATTTACTAATTGAAACAGGTTTCGCGCCTACCCGTAGGGCGTAGGGCTCGAGTCGGGCGACGCTACGAAAGGGAGTAATAAAATATTTCAAAAAGTCCAAAATTATACTATAATTATTCAATTATTTAAACGAAAAACGAGTCTGCCTGCAAAGTTTCAGCTCGATTGGATCACGGGAAAAGGGTTAAAAATCCAAAAAAAGTTTTTTCGCCAGACAAGCAGACAAACCGACAAACAGACGCTACGAGTTAATATAAAGGGAGTAAAAAGAAACGATTTTCATACACAGCTGCTAGAAGCAGCACCGATAGTTTGGCTGCATGCACTTAGCCATGGGACGCGATATAATTCGTTTAATAATGACCGCGCGCATGAATGTATCCGATTTTGATGATTCGCTCTCGCCGCAGACATCTTAAACCACTATTTTGTTGCTTTATAGTATCCATGGCATATGTATTATCGATTAATTAAAATATATTTTTTTAAGATTATCACTATCGAGAATATTCCACATGCAAGTAGACACTGGTAAATTATTAAAAAATTTTAAAGATAAATTATAGAATTCGCATAGAGACGAAGCTAATTTATATGTGAGAAAAGTGGATGGAGGTCTCTTATACGATGGTTTAATGAGAAAAAAACAACAGATACCTCTAGCAAAGACCGTAGTAATAAGGGAATGATTCCTGGTTTTGAACATACATATATATAGTTCAAAATCAGGAATCTTTCTAATAACTTTCAAAAATTTGATAATGTATGGATGTTCTTACGATGGAATTGGTGAAAGATGCATTGTGTGATAATAATAAATAATATTTAGATAATTTATATAGCGCCGTTTTCGCGAATACTCATCTTAATGGCGCTTTACACAGAAATGGAATTAAAGTTTAATACTATATTGGTTGGGAGTGCCTGAAAGTATTAGGTGTTTTCGCGGAGTGCACAATAGGAGTGGAAAACATTAGCTAGTGTTGTCGTGGTCAGATTCTATAGGTTTTTATAGGATTGTCTAAATAAATGCGTCTTAAGTTGTTTTTTGAACTGTGGTAAGCTATCTTTTTGTCTCTGTTCATTAGGTAGTTTGTTCCATAACTTTGGTCCAGCCACCGCGAAAGCACGATCACCGAAATTAGTTTCGTGGACGCGATTTACTTCAGCTAACCTATTTGTATTAGATGTTGATGCTAAGTGTTAGTTGTCTGTTATTTGCGGAGAATGGAATGCAGAAGTCGGTTATGTATTGAGGGGCCATCTTGTGACTAGCTTTAAATATTGTAAGGCAAAGCTTATATTCAATTCTCTCTGGACATCTAAGCCAGAGCCTAAGTGAACGTTTTGAAGATGTTTTGAGATGTGCGCAAACTTTGAAACGCCGGTAATGAGCCGGTAATAGTGTGATTACTTAAGCCAGCTCGTACAGGTTGTAAGCCCTGAGGCTTTCAACCTGTAATGCTGTAAGCTTCTGGAGTAAATTCTGGAACACACCACCGCACTCTGGAACTAACTACAACATTCTAGGAACACCTGGAAAAGCTTAGAAGCGACGAGAATCTTCTCCTAAACACTAGAATAATCTAGGAGTTTGGATAATCCAGTTTTTGGATATAAATACGGAATTACATCGTGGCGCTGGAAGAGTTGTCGTATTTTGACAATGCGTTCGATGCGAGGTCGGCCGCGAGCCGCGAGGCTAAGGCGGCCAGTAGTGAGATTATTGAAGCGAAATAATTGAGCGATGTACGTAATTGGCGAAATATACCATAGCGACTTCTATGTGCGAGAATCGAATATTCTAACTAACTAACCAACCATCACGCCGTTTCTCCGCAGGGGTAGGCAGAGAGGATTGAACGCCACACTCTTCTATCCTGGCACACCACTTTTGATTCGGCCACATTCATACATCTTCTCATACACGTTCTACGGTTGTTGCAGCTTTTAACAGAGCCATCCTCAAATACTTGTAGTACCTGATCGTGCCCTCTATTCCTGTTGCCTTCAACACTCGCCTCATATATTTTCTTAACCATCCTTTCCTCGTTCATACGTTCCAAATGACCAGACCATCTCAGCACTCCTTTCTTTATTCTATCTACCACACCACAGCCAGCACTGCATTTGTTCATTCCTCACTCTATCGACCAAAGATTTTTCACACAAGCGTCTTAGTGACCACATTTCCGCATTCAGTTTACTTTCATTCCTCTTTTGCCAATTCCAGGCTTCACTTCCGTACATAAGGGTTGGCACTAGAACGCCATTATGTACCGCTACGAGCGATAAATACGTGTTACCCAGCGATAATAACGAGTTAATATACGAGTGATATATTGCGAAATAGTGTAAATTTAAAAATAGCGTTAAGTTTAATTCGTGTTAAGTGATTTTGTACATAGTGTAATCAATTTATCATTAATTAATAAATCACTAATTAATTTCCAGTGTTTACATTGATCCCTCCCTAACTACGACACGTGACAGTATATAATCACATTTAACGAAAGTTACTTTTTGTGTTACAAGTATTTACTAAATTCACCATTTAAATTCAACATCATTTAAATATTAATCACGATGTTTGTCAACGTGTATTAAGACAAAAAGGATTATCTTTAACCAAGCCGGACCATTTTTAAATGTCAATTTTCGAATGGCTTGTTGTTCGTTTTTGGCGTCTATTTCCGTCCGATATAAAACCGAAGAATTCAAGAGGGAAGAAAATAAAAGTTAAGAGCGAGCGGCAACTGCACTCGAAGGAGGCAACACATAACTCACAGCTTCTTTTTAGAAAGAGTTAGGGTAAGTTACTAAAATACCTCGGGCACAAATGCCATAGAGAAAGAATAGGCCGCCATTGTACGGCGAGCATTAATACTCTCAAATTAGTCGTCTTAAATTCGGAAGAATCGTAACAAAGGTGTTCAAAAAGTTGCTTATCTACAATATTAATGAAGAATATTAAAGTCAGAGAAATAATATTATACTGTAGTTTTTTATTTAAAATATAAATTTTTGGGGGTGCTTTAAAAACATATATTGCGTGTTAACAAAGACAAGAGGAAATATTGTGAAATCCTTTATTATTTACAATTTATTGAAAACGTTCTACAAGTTTTTAGATGCCTCTACGGTAAAATCCATTCAGTCTAGATTTATATTTTTAAAGTGTATTAATATATTTTATTGAACAAACCAGTCAGATTGTTTCAATTATTTTTCTTCAGTTGTATGTTAACTAAGTAAGTGCTTCATTTTGCAGACAAAATTTTTAGCAATAAAGAAATAAAAAATTATTTGTCCACTTGGTTGTCAGAGAAGTGGATGCAATGGGCACACAACATCGATTTAAGTACCAGATTTATTTAGATAGTAAATATTAACAGAGTTCTATACCTATTGAGCCAATTGTATTGGACATTTTTTTATTGCATAACAAAGAAATTAAATATTAACATGATTTATTATGATATATGGAGCTAGTATAATGCATAAACAATAAAATAACATCTTCTTCAAACACAGTAAAATTATTTTATAGTGACATTATAATTATGGTTTATAGAAATTATCTTTGTATACACCACTTTCTTATTGAAAAAAAATCAACATGTTTCAAAGCCAATGGCTTCTTCATTAGGATAAAAAATTTAATTTGTTAATCTACATTTGTTATCCTGATGATGAAGTCATTGGCTTTGAAACACGTTGAATGTTTTTTCAATAAAAAGTGGTGTATACAAAGTTAATTTCTATAAATTATAATAAAATAACCATTTATTTTAATAATGTAACAAAGAGTTTATCAATAATTATAAGAATTAGTATTATTTCTAATATATAAAATATCCAAAATGTAATCTTGTTTGACCTTTTACGTATCCAATTGTTAATATTATCAATGAAATTTGGTAGCAATACAATGAGGGCTTTCCCATGGCCGTTTTATAAGCAAAAGCTTATATATCGGTCCTGCTCATTCTCCCCCTGATTAACATTTTTAAAATGCTAAAAGCAACCGTGCGGTCCGGTGTTGTAAAAAATAAACGGGCCGAACGGCTGCCATCCAAATTAATTTCACCCCCGTTGTCTCCGCGATTCACTTCTTTAATTGTTGAGTGTTACAAAATGAATTAACATACATAAGCTCATTTTAAAAATATTGGTACCAGATATTGGTAGTAATATTAGCCGACAAGAGATTATAAACAAAACTACATGATGGAAACAGTTTAGATTTAACAGACAGTTTTAATTTCTGAACTAAATACAGAGTTCATAAACACCCTGTGATCATAATACAGGTAATGAAGTGACTACTGTGAGTGAATTGATAGTTAGCACGTGCGCCTTTATACTGAAAAGCAGTAAAGAAAAAATCCATTACACAATGTAAAAGGTGTAAGGAAATAGATGACGGATGTGGAAAGAGGTGAGGGTAAGATATAACACGATGAAGAGAAATAGAAAAAACCTTTACATCTTGAACGAAAGGAAAAGGCATTGAATGGAATGATGTTTGAGAATTGTATTTTGATTCTGTTCTCCTGAACCACATACTGGATGTTCATTTGATTGCATGAAAAGATTAAGTACAATGCCCTTTACGCCATCTGAGAGTATTTCTAAATTGTGGGCTGTACGAGTACTTGGATAGACCTTTCAAGGACCCTACACAATGCCTGCGTTTCCTGTGAAAGTTTAATGAATGTTGATAATGATATTTGAAAAGAATTCAGAAATTGTACGCACCACTTTCCACTCAATTGATTAGAATCAATTGTCGAAGGAAAAAATATTAGTTTATATGAATAATGTACGTACCTAACTATCAAGTATTTGGCGCCTTGTTCTCACGACTTTGATTACACCTTTAAGAGACGTCGCAGAAAAGTCCGAAGATGAAATTAGTACTTATTGCACACTGGCGACCTGTATCGTAGAAGAAGTGAACACTACAACGAAGTGCATATAATTTACGACCTCTGAAGAAATAATCACTTCGGCCTACACCTACACCGTGATAGGATGCTCTCCTGATGACGCTGAATAAGACATCAACGAAACGTCGAGATTTGCTTTTCAGTAAAATATACTTTCAGTAAAATATATCCGTCTTATTTAACAAATAAATATTGTATGTTTGCTCTAAAATTTGTAAGCAAAAGTATATAACGAAATATTTTTTTTATTTGTGGAATCTCAACAATACAATGGTTTACGGTTACGAGTAGTGACGGTTAAACCGTTATTTTAACTGGTTATTTTCGGTACAATTATTTGGGATTTATATATAGTGCCGATGGTTACCCTTCGAATTGCAAAAAATTAGTTACCAATCATTGATGCAATCAGATACAAATCTCAAAAAACTGTTTGTGTGTCACCGGTTAAAATACCATCACTAGTTACGAGTATATGACGTAATTGACAATGGATAAACAAAAAACAGAGATCCACGATACAACATATAACATAATGCAGCAAGGTAACTTAAACATGTCATAATTAATCAAAAACGTAAAAGAATGATAAAATAAATCAAAATGAAGAAAAATACTTAATAAAAAATAAAATTCAAAAATACTAATATTCAAAGACTTACGTAAATACAAGACATTCAAGATATTCATTATATCAGATATACCTACTCACCATAGACTTAAACTTTGTAATAACTTGGTGACAGTGAGTTTGTTGCTATATCAAAACATGTCAATTTTTAAGAGCCAGACAGTTGTAGGATGGCCCAGGGCTTATGATCTGTATGAGAAGGCTTAAAGGATCATATTACACTTACAAAATGTAACGTTCATCAATTCCACCGTGATTATCAATTTTTTTGAAAGTTGTTTATATGTTCTTTTTTTTGTTCCTTATACAATTTATAAATTATATATCATTTAACATTTAAAATATGGAAAATATTTATTTTACTGTCTATGAGAGTCATAAGACTCGTGTATAGAGAAGGAGTATAGGTACATGGTATAAATATGCATTTTAAAACAGTTTCATTTTTTATTTTGTATCTAGTAGGTCTAACACAGCATTCTTTCAAATATTTGGAGGTCCTTCTCAAGACATTTTATATATAATATAGATTTCACAGCTGGTATCGATACCTCTATATTTTTTTATATTAAGAAAAATTCTTTTTAACGTATACATGATATTCTTCCAAATTATTTAACATATACATTGTTATCTATATTTTCACGAGCCTTCCATGAAACTACAGAATAATTTGCATTATTATTAGTATAATAAATAATAAAAATATCATAAAAAACGAAGCAGATCATTAATACCATAATTTTTTTTAAATCAATTCGTTATTTCTAACACCGTGGCCTCGAAAAATCTGATTATTAATCATATTCTGCAGCAAATGAATGTAGATCGGCTAAAAAATCCGCATTTAGGTAATAATAATACGACCTCCAAATTTTGGCAAACATTTTTGGCGCTAAATTCACCGGATGTGCACAAGTTGTATAGCTGTATTGTAATTCTGTTTGTTACGTTTTGCAAAACGGACGCATCAATAACGAGGGCCTGTCTGGGACCAGCAATAGTGGTAGTATGCTAATCACTTATCACGGTGTTAGTAGTAATCACCATATTTATCTGTATGTTAATTTACGACCATAATGGCATATCTCACCACAGTGAAATATTTATTCGAGTTAGAGTATCTAACCACTGTCCGGACTGATTTAACCTGGATTTAAAACAAGTTATGGATTTAATAATTTAATAGAAGATTTTTGTAATATTGATGGATTCGGCTTTAGCTGTATAAAGATTACTTTTTTCCTTATATGTTGATCGTCAAAATGGATGAAATAAAACTATTTTTACCCTACTTTAGTTTAATTATACACCATATGCGGGGTATAAAAGCAAAGGCAGAAATATTCGGAAAAAAAATAATGCAGTCATCGAGGATTACTAATTTATAATGTACTAATTCAAAATTCTATTAGAAACATTATTTTTGAAGGAATACGTACATAAAATCATAAATTCAGTACATTTTAAACAAAACATTTTTAAAAAATTTTTGTATATTGCTGCCTTTGCTTTTATACCCCACATATTATTTGAATGACAAAATCTTTGATCGACAAGTGAAGTATTAAACTAACTACATTTTAATATAAAAAATATGGCTAAGGCGTAAATATTGGAAATTAATTAGCAATTTATTAATTAATGATTATTTAATTATTCAGTGTATAAATTCACTTAACACGAATTAAACTTAACGCTATTTTTTTAATCAGACTATTTCGTAATATATCACTTGTATATGAACACTTTATTATCGCTGGATCATTTATCATGTAGAACATTAAAGTCTCGCACGTAGTATTTTTATCGCATTTATTTGTTTCGCCACTTAGGTAAGTACTCGCTCGATTATTTCGCTCAATATCTGTCGCTTCGCAATTTCACTCGCAAGTTTCATTTCGCAAAAGTCTCGCAAGTTAATTCGTACTGAATGATCTGTCAAAACATGACTTCACACCGCGGCGCAGTCCCGACATTTAAACCGAAACGCTGGTAAATTTAAACTTTCGAGAAGATTTTTTTCTTTTCCAGTGTACAGGAGAAGGTTCCCGTCATTTTTAAGCTATTTTAGTCGTTTGTAGATATTTAACAAAGGTTTTAGATAATTGTAGATCATTCTAAATCCTTACATAGTATTGCGACATATTTCAGAGAGTGCGCTATTCCGTGTTAATGTTTATAATTAATTAGTTACTGACAAAAGGATCCGGAGTTCCATAAAACTCACACCATAAAATGTCTTACTTACCTGCTAGGACATGAAAGAACATATTGAAATTGAATTTCAAAAAAGTGGCAAGACATAATATCGATGTTCATTACAGAATTAATTTAAAAATTTAACGTTTATGAGTTCTGAAAAAAACGCAACGGTTTATGGGATGGCGCGGCGTTCATATTAAAAAAAAAACAATTATTTAATTCAGAATATTTTTGAGTATGTCCAAATTTTTCAGAACAGAACTGGATTTTTGTCACAGGGACATCATTAATCAATAAATGTATATTATAGATGTCTCACAGAGACGAAACTGTATTTTCCAGTTCTGTTCTGAAAAATTTGGACATACTCAAAAATATTCTGAATGAAAATACTGGTAAAATAAAAATTTTAATAATATTTCTGGAGTATCCTAGTGATGCTAGTAATTCGGAAGAATTTCATTACACAGATAGTATATTGCTAACAAAAACTCCAAAATCAATATAGATGTCTCATTAGCGATATCTGTGGTCATTTAAGGGAAATGAAAAAGCTTTAGTGTCGGCCGCGCTAAGGATTGTTACAACTCATATGTGAAACGTGGCGTATAATTTAAATATATACAACTTCCAAAAATTAGTAGATATGGTATTCTATCATGGGTGGAAATGGCGAACATTTTACATTGTGTAAAGTGATCACTTAAGCCAGCCGTACGATAGGTCGTAATCCTATGTACACCCAAAAGACTTCTTCGCATAAAAATACAGTTTCGTCTCTGATTCGATTAATTATATAATTATTTTTCCCGAGTTTCTAATTTATTTCGCTCGCAGTGCGACATTGGATAGATTACCTTAATCCAAAAAATTGTCCTATCCACCGAAACTCTGTTGCAATTACCTCTGCAATGGGAAACAATTATGTTTGCAATTGTGCATTTTGTATATGGTAACAAAATTTGTATTCAAATGCGTGCTAATTTCTCTCCCAGGACCCTCCGAGCGGTGTTATGAGTATTTTCATTGGCGGCGCCATTCAAAGTCAGACAATCAAAACCGATATCAATCAAAAACAACAACATTTCTCACGTGCCGCTTGGTCAATATGAACAATAAAAAAATGCTGACAAACCATTCAAACCGAAGAAATAATCTGAAAGGTCCTGCTTAGCCAAGGAATTTCTAGAAAAAAATTGACTAATTGCCAATTCAATTTTATTGTACCTACAATAAAAAAAAATGTAAATTTCATGTCGCTTGTATCTAAAGTAATTTTATAAACTAATACCTAATGACAATACAAATTTATTAATAAATCTATGTTTTTCACGCCTCACACCCTTACAATACTAATTAAGGGTATTTTTCTTACCTGGATAAAATTATCAGTTACGAGATGCGTTACTATCCCGCACAGTGAATAGAACGCCTCGTTTATGTTCATACATCTCACATCCTCTTCGGTTATTGAAGCTTTTATAGCATTCATAAAAGTTTCTAAAAGCGGAAAGTTTTTGTTACAATTCTATTCATATTAAACTGGACACTTTATCAATGGTTTCATAATGAGAATTAAAAATCCCTGTCCGATGGTGAGGTCGCCAACCCAATTTTACATCATGTTTTATAATACCAATCAATTTTATTAATTTCAGTCATAATTTTACTTTGTTAGGGGTAAACTTGCGGGGTGACATATGTTTTTTTCGTAAACCTGAATCGCCACCTAACCGACACAAATAATTAACCTGTGAAATTAGTATGTTGCAAATCTATAAAAAATAAAGTAAATTACAATAATTATACATCACATGGTTAACAGTCATTCGACCGCCTGTTTGACCGACCGACGTGGACTGTCGCATGTCACGTGATTAGAATTTATTTATTTATTTAACATAACATTATATTAAATTACATTACAATTATAATTATACAATAATAATTTATCATACAATCATACAATAAAATATGTAACTACCCAACTAGGCTGGCCTGTTTTAGGGCAAGTTATATATTTTATTTTAAAACACAATATTTGACTGTAGGTACTCATTAGTATATATAATTAATTAATGATTTAGAGTTCAAGTAAATTAGTACATTATAAAAATTTAAATTAGATTAATACAATACAACTATTTTAATTAAATTAATACATTAAAAAGTTAAATTAGATAAATACATTATATAAATTAATACATTAGTCTAGCAAAAGTTTTCTAAATAAGATAATTAGATACATACATTATATAAATTAATACATTAGGCTAACAGTAGTTTTCCAAATAAGATAAAAAAATTATAATTATTTAAAACGAAGAAGAAGAGAAAAAAAAATATAATGATAATACTCATTTTACTAAAGAGTTTTATTTTATAATTTCCATTAATTTCTTTTCAGTGTTTTCTCTACCCATATTGAAAAGAATATTAAATAGGTAGAATACCCGGGCACTTCTGCACTTGTGCGATAGTTTTAACATTTTTAACATTTAACATTTTAAGTTTTAACATTTTTAACATTTAACATTTAACATTTTTTCTCCTTGATTTTAAATTAATATTTTTGCAGTGTTTCTAGTTTCCAGATCATAAAAAAATATTTTGATGCGTATTATTCGTATTGTATTATAATGTATTATACTGCTTTTAAATTATAACTTGATAACGTACTAGCACTATATTTGAGGGTCATCAAAGACCTGTGGATTATATCCATCCTAAAAATGAAATGAATATGTAAGGAAGTAAAATACCCCAACGTTAACATAAATATAAAAATAAAAAAATTCTCTGCGCCAAATAATCTTCATCAAAAAGCCTATCAAGCGTTTGAATTTAATATTTCAAGAACAGATCCATTTCTGCTATTGGCATTGACCAATTTCATCACTTGATCGATCCGTCTGCCCTAGTTCTGCGGTACCCGCCAAAGATCCCACATTAAATTTATTTTCTTTCACAAGTATTATTCATCGTGATTATGGTACAATGTTAATATCAGAGCAAAAACTCCCAGATTATAATATTTCTCTGTTACAAAGCGGCCGATTTCCGCCAAGATGTCTGTTTGTCTGGCCTGTTAGCAGTGTCCTTGGTACGTATACAAATGAGAGTATGCAGGGAAGTTCAACGCCAGTTATTATTTATACATTCAATTGTCAAATATTGACTTACACATTTTATTGTACAACAGTAAAGAAAGAAATTGTTTACAGAATAAAATTAAATTGAAGATCATTCGGACGTCTAAATACCTGTACTAATATTATATAAAGAGATAAAGTTTTGTAAGTTTGGATGTAGGAGGTCATCTCCGAAACTACTCATCCGATTTCAAAAATTCTTTCACCAATATTTAGAATGGACTTTCAGAGTGGACATAGGTTATATATTATCTCGTTAAAATAAAAGGGCTTTAGTGGTGATCTATTTTACAAGTAAAATCGACGAAAAAATGGTCGAGCGATGCATTTTTTACGAACGTTGCCTTAATATAATGTAATAATAAGATATAATAATATAATAAAAAATATGAATATAATAATGAAATAATAATAACGTAGAGATATTCAAATATTTTCTATAAAGAAGTTGTAGAACATAAAAAGTTCTGTAAGAAAGTCTGCGATAACATATATCTTTATATGAATTTGCTAACCATCTTTTGGCTATGGATCATTCTTTTGATATTAATAAGGGTTTACAAATTTTAAATACAAATTATACAGAATCACAATTTGTTAAATTAGAAATTTTGGAAATAAGAAAGAGTGTAAATAGTAAATTGTATATTATAAATAATCAGGTCTTTTTTACAAATAGTTATCTTTTTAATTTATTTTCATGTTGATTAAGTACTTTATATTATCATTTCCATTTAATATTTTGGTCTATACTTCGATTTTTAAATATTATTTTTGTTATCCTGACGAAGAAGCCATTGGCTTCGAAACATGTTAATTTTTTTCAATAAATAAGTGGTTTTAACGAAGTTAATTTATATCAATTATATATCTTTATGTTAAGTTTAATACACAAATTGATCAAATTTGACTAAAAGTTACTAAAAATCTACGCGCGCCAAGCCGCAGGCACAGCTAGTGATTTATAAAAGTAATCTTCCACAATGTTTGAAATGAAAAGTGCTCACGTGTGCCTTTGAAATATGGACTCATGCGTGTTGGGCATTATACAAACAAAAAGAGAAAGAAATATGCAGATAAAATAATGGACAGTAGTACGTAGATGACACAATTAAATGCGCCAAAGACATTGTAATGGACGTGCCACATCGCTAGGATAACAACAATCGCAGGACGAATGAATCATCCGAGGGGGATCAATAGGACGATTGGCAAACCTTAAAAATCTGGATTCGGTCATCAAATTCTGACGAAATACTTTTTAGTGAATAACAATTGACAAATACGTAAAAATATGAGGCAATTGGGGCCGCCTTCATCAGTAGTGGATACAAACGGTTGTGATGGTGTTAAAAGTGATAGTGTCTATGCATTACAATCGTTAATTTTTTTATATCGTTGTTGTTGTATCACTAATAGAACCTGTTTGGTAAAATACGTTTTATTTTCGGATTATTTATTAAGTTGTTAACTCTATTTGTAATTTTAGTTGTTGGGTCATTTTTAAGAATTTGAAAATCATCTGGCAACAAGAAGTCTTCTACCTTTTTAATGTAATCTAATCTATTAAGGATCACAATTGAGTTGCCTTTATCGGCTTTTGTTATAGTTAAATCATTATTATTAATTTTGTTTTTAATATCGTTTAGAGTTTTTGTTTCTGTACCCGTGATATATTTATTTTTAATGTTTATCGTTTGAAGTTTCTTCTTTAAGATATCTGCGGTAACGTGTTTTATTAAATTATTATTTTTAACTTTATACAGAGAAATTTCGGTGTCAATAGCTAATGATTCTATTTGTTTAGGTGTTATTTCAGTGGGAATTTTATACTTAAAACCTTTATCTAGTAGGTTATTTTCTTCCGTTTCAAATGTTGTGTTAGACAGATTCACGGTTTTATTATAAAATGTAATAATTGCAACTAATAACGGCTATAGAATAAGTGACATAGAGAAAATGATAAGAAACAAAAAATACAAAAATAAAATTAATCTCATATACCCTAATCAGAAAAATAATAATAATAAATACGCATGCATAGAATTTTTCGGCCCAACTTCAGTAAAAATAGCTAATGAAATTAAAAAGTGTGATTTAAAAATAGCCTTTAGAACCAATAACAATATAGGAACAAACCTTAAAAACTCTAAAAGCAAAACACCTAAATTAGAAAACAGTGGCATATACAAATTAACATGTAATCATAAAGATTGCAATGCCACATATATAGGACAAACGGGAAGGTCTTTTTTAACTAGATTCGCGGAACACATGCGCTGCTATAAAAATAAAAATTTAGAGTCAAAATTTGCGGCCCATTTATTAAATGAAAACCACGTCCCGCAAGGTGATAACGAACCAAAACCTTTACATATAGAAACAAAAGGTTTTAGGATGAATTTACTTGAGCAACTAGAAATAAATAAATATAAAAAGGATCCAAATATTAAACTTTTAAATAATCAACAAAAAATGATCTTCTCTCCACTTCTAAATATTTTTAAAAAACCAATAATCAAGGACATAAATTAAAATAATATTTATAAATAACACTTGCAGAAAACGGGGAATTTTGATAATTAAGCATAACGTTAACCTAGGCACCTTTAATGATAAGTGCCCGGGAAAAAACGTACATTACTACAGGGCTTCACCACAAATATCTAATTACTCTAAATGGGAAGGGGTAACTTAAAATTGTATAAATAAGTCGTTTGTACGTGGTATATCCACTGTTTGATAATGGCCTTACAAGCCGAAACAGCTGTAACACATAAAAATACTTAACCCGTAGAACTTAATAATAATATTTATTAAAATTTAATTTATTTTAAATTTCGCTAAAAATAATTATCTCAATGACAAGATCCACCAAAGAAGGACGCGCGCACCGTGCACGCGGGTATTTAAACCTTCCTTCGCTGACACGCGTCAGCACGCGTACACACACACATACCACATACATACATTTACATGGGTGTCCCGTTCATGCATGCGCCTATCTGGTTCGATTCTGACATGCTCATAGACATAACAGTTATTATATTACTTACTATATCAGACTGTTGCCGTATTGTGGCGTAAGTAAAAGACGTACAGATAATCTCCTGAAGACGCTGTGATATGACTCCAGAGAAACGTAGAGAATCGAATCTCAACACTTCCATACGGTATGTATAAAATATCCGTTTGTTTTAATACCAAAATATATCAAACGACCGTTATATTATAAACTTGAAAAGTTTATCTTCTAAAACAGCAAAATAATTTTGTGGTGACATTATTAATATAACTAATGAAAACAAACTTAGTTTTCACTACTTTTGTATTGAAAATATTAAACATTACTAACATTAAACATTACATAAGCCATGGGGTCTGAAACGTGTTGATACTTTCAATACATCATCATCATCATCATCATCATCATCATCATCATCATCATTCTTGGCACTACAACCCTTGGTGGGTCTTGGGTATTTTCAATACAAGTGGTGAATACTAAGTTTATTTTCATTAATCACATTAAAAACTTTAATTCGTAATATAATCAAAGATTTGTATTATTTTTGCATACATCCCCAAGTTAAACGCGAATGAACGATTGAATACTCCTGCTGATACTCCTGTCTGGTCCCCATGAATGAAACAATAGCGGCGCCCCCCGAACCTCGCGCCCGCGGCGGTCGCTCTAAGGATGATAAATGCCGTTCCGGGCCTGAGTTCTATAACGCCAACTGCGAAATCAAATCCGGTAGGCGCCATTCAATACTGACGCAAGGTGCTTTCTCGCGATTCATAATAATTTGCGACATCTCACATCTTTACCACCTTTGTAAAGGCGTGAATCCCATATTTAATCATTTAAATTACGATAATACATTCATTATCATACGTCCAATGATTGTTCAATAGTGGTTGTATTTTATAAATTTGTAAAATCAATTAATTCAAGAAGAAGTTTAACAAAGTATTCATCGAAAATTTTTAAAAGGGCATTCTCCCGATCTCTGTATGTGGGGTGTATAGTGGAGACCATGAATAAAATTATTTCAGACACTACAGATGAGATAAAAAAGATGAAAGTAGATGCCAACGCAAACCAAGGATGTCCACTGAAAAACGTCAATGGTGACAGCTGAAATTATCGGAGCAATGGAAGAGACGTGATTAAGATTAGCGGAGGGCTGAAGGGGGTGGTAGTCATGGAGAAGCCTTTATCCAACAGTGGATTGATTATGACTGATGTTTTACTATGATGATATAATGACAGTAAACAACGAAGCTTGATAAATCAAAACTCTCCAAAAAGTGTGAAGCCATGTTAAATACACACTACATAATTTCTGATAGTTTGTTCTAAAATATGATATTTATTAATTAAGGTAAATTATAAAAATCTCACAGAGACGAAGCTATGTATAAGGAAAACGTGTAGGTCTTTATAGGGCGGCCCAGGGCTTATGACTTATATGAGCTGGCTTACGTGATCACTTTACACAGTGTAATGTTCACCAATTCCACCGTAAGAAGAACCACACATATATGTTCTAAACCAGTTTCGTTCATATATTCGAATGGACTATGTTAAAGATATCTATAGTCCTTCCCATGACATAGTATACATAGATTTCGTAGCTGGTAATGATTCCTCTATATTTTTAATAATTATCCCTCTGTATGTTGTGTTGTTAATGATAATTATATTTATAATAATATACCAATATATATATATATATATATAATATATATATATAATATATATATTTAGTATATCTATTTTTTTTAAATTTTAATTTAGTGTTTTCTTTGCATTGTTGCTGAGAATATTAGCAGAAAATTAAACAATACATAAATTTAATAAGAATTTTATTTATTTATTGTGATATAGACAAATGAGCAACTTATTTGATTAAAATAATTTTACTCTAAAAGAGTCAGAATTCGATTTTTTTAGAGAAAACTTCGATCAAATCCAAATTTTTAAGGATTATGAGAAGATAGCCACTGCGGGATCAAATCCCTAAAACATTGATGATTTTATGCTACAATTCTGGTTAAAATTGTATTTTTATTTCAAAACTACACAAATGTCTCTTTCATCTTAATGAATGAAAAAATTCACCTATAAAATAGAAATAATTATTAAATAAATTATTTAACAGAATAACAACCAGCAACAAATAGCAATTTTAAATAAAGAGATAAATTCTAAAGTGTTCACGGTTAATTCACGATAATTATTTTAGAATAGTAGCAGAAAGCAGATTCTTACCAGAACATCTCAGATAAATTAGATTTTTTTGTGTGCGTGTGTATATGTGAGACGCCAAATTCATTATCATTGGCAAAAGTAATAACACATTATCATTGACATCAAGACGATGTGCAAAATTTCAGCTCGATTGGATGACGGACAGGAAGTGGGTTAATTTTCACCCCCAAGATTTTTCCACAAGAAATCAAGACTGGCGGTGAAATTAATATAAAGAGTTTAAAAACGAGGTACATTTTTTAATATGATTTTGATACTTGCAGTGGCATAGGACGGCGCCGAAAACGTACCGATCCCAGTGCAGTACTTCCCGACCGGAAAATTGCTCTCTTTATCGGCGAAGTCAAAGCAGAAGAAAGACGATAATTTGTCATCCTTGAAATAAATTACGGGCACAGGATGTGGGTGAAGCTTCTCAGGCCGGGCTGGAGCGGTTAGACCAGAAACATGTTCGCGATCTTCACTATTAAATGGCGCTGGTTACCTACGATCAGATTTGGATTCTACACAGTAATTATTTTTAATATTACTTTTAATGGTGCAATTTATCACTATAATGTACACACCATAAATAACGCGAATCGCAAACACTAAGTGGTCCCCATTACTAAGAAAAGATGTTTCTAAGGAAGTGTGACAGAAAATGAACATTACGTCCCATGATAGCCAAAACATCGTATGCGACAATTTTGCTAAAATAGCTTTTATTTGTTAAAAGCACCCTAAACAACTAAACGCATCATCTAAATTTGATAATAACACAAATTATTACATGCAAAATGGATTTTTTGCCTCAATACATTTTATCGTAAGCGACAGCAACTTAAAATGTAGGTTAGGCAAAACATCGTAAGGATCAAGCGTCCCTTGAGTTTATGACTCAGTTCTTCGGTAACAGAAGTGGCAACTGGACAAGACAGACCGTTTATGCGTACGCCTACAGTAATAACATAATATAGTATATTATAATATAGTATAACATTAACAAAAAAGTTGGTTTAGAAAGTGCTAGCGACTCCATGGGGACGGTGTGAACTTATATTACAGTAGAAAGTAAGCTTTGTAAAATGAAAGTTTTTATGAGAGTGGGATAAAGAACAACCATTTCCATCTCTGGGATTAATCTGATTTAAAGCGTGGATGTAATGAAATTTCTATTATACTATTTAATTATTTGCAAATTCTAGAAAAAAAGTAATTTAGCGATATTATGTATATTGCGATAGTTGTGTTGGCCAAAATCAGAATAGAGCTGTGCTTTCCATGATATCATATTTTATGAAAACGGCTACATTTATACAAGCAATAAAGATATCATTTTTACTTCCTGGTCATACAATGATGTCCGTCGATTCTATACTTCGACTATTGAAAGTTTTGTGATTTGGGCATCGAGTGATTTGGGCACATTCGGAATGGTCGACAATTATTTCAAATGCGAGGGCTAATCCTAAAAATTATAAAATAACACTGATGACGAGTTACGTGATTGGTAATATTTTTCGCTGTCGTACTTGCCGGCAAAACATAAAATAAAATTTAACGAGCTTAGAAATGTGTCATTTAAAATAAACTTTCCTAATATGGCTTTTTTGGTGATTTAAGATAGATATTATTATTGAAAAATTATTAGATCCCGCCAAAGTTCTTCAGTAATCAATTCTTTACCGGTACAACTGTACAAAGAAAGACTGAAAATATCAAAAGCAAAACATAATGACCTACATAAATTATGAAAATGGCATAATTACCAGAAGATTTCGTCATGAATATTTGACACTTCCCCATGATTCTAAAGTACATAGCTGATGTTTTAGCAGAATCAAATGGGGATGATGCATAAGTATAGCACTGTGCATTTGGTGTTAAATACCAAAAACTTTTAAATTCATTTGAAATTCTTTTGTGTGTGATCGAATAAAGTATGACTGTTCATTTATTTATCTTACAGCATTTTATTGTAAAGAGAACATACTTAGCATTAGATATACACATAATTGAATATTAGTATTTCAAATATACTTATTATAATTAATAACATTTCTTATTTATTCTTTCCTACGGGTTGTAATACGGGAATTCCCGCATTTTTGGAATACCATTAGTGTCGAACTCAATTGTTTCCAAGAATTAATATTAATAATGCTGTCTCTATTTCATTTACAACAAATTGTACAGCTATCCTCCTCATTGCATGTATTACCTTTTGATAGTGTTTGAACAAAATTGTTTCTTAGTATCGTGCAGAAATACAAAACCCTACACTAATTCTTAAAATTATGTAGCATTTCTTTTCAATAGTTTTCTTATAAAAACTTAATTGTTACCATGAATTAATATCTATAATGCTCTCTATCTCATTTCCATCAAACTGTATAGCTATCTTCCTCATTATACCTTTCAATAAATTGAGGGTCAGGTGTATTCTGTATAACTTTCATAAAGCATTTACCTGCCATGATTGAAGTGTCAACTATAAAAAATAAATTGAAATAAATAATATTCTATAAAATATAATTGAAGTGTCAATTTAAGCTGTTAGTACTATGTTACTTTTTATCGTGATACTCGTTCTTAATAGCATAATTTATTAAAATTTATTAAAGTGACATAATTTTAAAAACTTTAATAAATTCAAGACAAGGAATTTTGCCGAGTCTTCTCCTTCTTCTTTTTCATCAGCCTTCATCTCTCTACTGCTGGATATAGGCCTCTTCCACACCGTTCCATCCTTCCTTGCTGTTTGCTAATTGCAGCCATTTCTTTCCCCCCACAGCGGCTATGTCGTCGGCCCATCTCTTTTGAGCCTTTATTCATGCCTCCTTTATTCTCCCAAGGTTTCCATTTCAGAACTCTTGGAGGCCATCTTTTAGCATCCTGCCCTGCCCTGCATGTCCTGCAGCAACATGTCCTGCCCATTACCATTTTAGCTTCGCTACACGATCCATGATATCCACTACTCTATTTCTGCGCCTAATTTCGGCATTTCTAATTATATCTCTTAGGTTTACTCCAAGCAAGGATCTATCTCTCCATGGATCGTTGCGTGCATTTGAGCTTTTCTACACTTTTCTTTGTAAGGGCCATAGTCTCCACTCCATACATCATCACTGGCAGTATGCATGATTCAAAGGCTTTTCTTTTTAGGCTTATTGGGATCGTCATTAATAAATCGTCAAAAAGGATAAATCGTCATCTAATAATCGAATGCGGCGAACCACGATCCGCTGGCTGTCCGGGGTGCATCTGAACGCGCAATCTTGTCGAACTGCTCACAAAGTCTTTACAACTCGGCCGATCTTCGTGAACGGCGAAATTTTACGTACACGAATAAAATCAAAAGGTGAGTACCCGAGAGGCAGGTAAAATTTCACCGTGCTCACATTTTATGTGCAAACAATGAGGACATACATATTAAATTCCAAAAAAACGTGTTCGCTTCATTCACCAAACCAGTCCCACCCCAGATTGATTCAGGCACCGGAAGCGCCCTCGCCCTTGAGGTCTCCGCTCGAGGGTTGGTGCGGATGAGACCGGAAGCGGAAGGTGGGGGAGGGGAGAGCCGGTGGTTGCACACGTGTCCTCACTTCCACTTTCAGCCGCGCACCGCCGCAAGGTAGCCACGTGATGTGATCAGGGGTTATAACTACGACGTCACGATAACAGGCGTCGATTGATGTTTTTATTAAAGTTTGTCGCGTCAATAATTATTATTAGACATACGAAACTATTTCTTAAGTGACCATTTTTTATAAATGATGAATGATAGAGAAATGTTTTTGTATTTCTTAATCTGTAATCTCGCGCTGTGAAGATATGTAATTAAAAACAAGCTTTTATAAGTTTGCTTCGGATTACAAGATTAATTTTAACACAAACAAACTCGAAACATCCGTAGATAATTAATTACTGTAATTTATTCAATTGGTGAATAAAATATTGCAAAAATAGACACTCTTTTCTTTGACTAAATATTTTTTTATGAATAATACTTAACATGACTAGATACTCCAAAAATACTATTGTTTGTATTTTTTCAAATAATGTTGTAACACATTGAAAATGTTTCAGTGTCATGGGGAATACAGAAATACTGAATGTTTTAGAGCTGTAAATAATCATAAAGTTGTTTTTTTTCCATTTCGATTTTTAAATTTGAAGACACACAAAAAGACAAGTGAAGCTAAATTAAAACGTGTAAGTAGACATGTATTTTGAACCTGTGCCTGTGCTATGGAAATAGGATTAATTTGGTGGTCTTCTGGAACGAAGCTCATATCTTGACCACGTATTCCTTAGCAATAGATCAACAAACACGTACTGATTCAGGATGTCGTACCACTTATGTATCTTGTAAAGTTTTCTCCATTCTTCCTGAATCCGACCCAAATCGCTGGATTCATGAAGTATAAAAGTAAATTAACAAGAATAAGGATGAGAGATGGACAAGGAAAATTGGGATGGTTCCAAGTGGACCTTATAATTACGAAGAAAATTTAGAAGGGAGAAAGGGAAGCTCAAACCACCAGCCCCAGTACTTTCTTCTTCCTTTCAGTAAATCGGAAACGACGATCGAGCTCTGTGACGTGAAACGGCGACGCACTTCTTTACAAAATCTTTACAACGATAGTCCCTGGATTATTGGCTACTGGTATTGAAGTCGGGACTATCAGGTAGTGAAGATGACTCCTTTTGAGAGGTAGTGATCGATTTGGTGCACCTTGCACTATCGAGATCTAGTTTTGGACTCAATAACTAAAAAAAAGTGGCTAGGACAAGAAGGGACGTGACGTAAATGCAATCAGATAAGACAACATAACGTATCCATTTGCGACCACGAAGTCTATGTCCACATAACTCATTAATAAATACTTAAAAGTTCCCAATCTTCTTGCAAGAATGTGTAGAGTGATGATTTTTTTAAATTTAATTCATGTCTTTGATTTTTTATAAGAGGTTGTCCTTTCACCCTCTTGCTTTCAATGTTTCCGAGTTTCACCAGTATATTTTTGTACATTCGCATCATCGACCTGTTTTATATTATATAAAAACATGACACAGATATGTATCAATGTTTATGGAAAAATTTCAAATGTTAAAGTCATCATTTTTCACTAGACATTCATGGATTCAAAGATAAGTTTAGTTTCTCAGACACAAGGTACTAACACATAGAACGATAACCAAATTTCCTTCTAAATATTCTGACAGTACTAACTTACAAGAAAGCATGTTACCCATTAGTCACAATCTTGGAGACTTCTGGCTATCAAAGTGCACACAACTAGTTCCGGAGGACAAGCCGAGACGGTATCCGGTTACTGACCGGAACTGGCTCACTGCTCGGTGACTGAATGAGTGGGGAAGGTATTCAAAATCAAAACAAAACCATCTGCGGGTCAAGTTGAATATTGTGACGACGCAAGACTATGTCATTAAATATATTTAAAATTATTTGTTGATTCTTTCCGCGTTGCGATGCTTTGGTTCAAATAAAAGCTATACCGAATTCACAGCCGCAATACTAAACTTACACTATTTTTTTCTTTGATTATCTATTATGTTTTTATTGTTCTTATTATTGTTATATATACTCGTATTTCAAATTTCTTTCTATGTGAAATATGTTAGGACACGGTATAATATGTTCGTTTATGATTATTCATGCTTTTATACATACATTTCACTAACGCGTGTCTGTTTTATTTTCGAATAAATACATAGAATAAAAATATTAGAACTCTGTATCTCTATAGACGAGGAATATATGTGCACAAAATTATATTATATTCTCAAGAGGGATGGTATATTACATGTGCGTGATGAAATTTAACGATTTTTTTTTACAATATTTTCACGTGTCGTGGCTACGGAGGAATGAACTGAAACACCGAAAAATAATTAGGGATTTATTTACTAGTGATTAATTAATTATTCAATGTACAAAGTCACTTAACACAGATTAAATTTAACGCTATTCTTTAAATTATACTATTTTGCAATATATCACTCGTAAATTAACACTTTTTTATCGCTGGAACACTTTATTTAACACTCACAAAACAATTCTCGCACGTATTAGTCGCTCTGGTTTATTTCGCCACTTCGGTACTCTGTTCGATTATTCGCTTCGATTGTCTCACGACTGGCCGTCGCCTCGCGGCCGACTTCGCACTCAACAAACTGTCAAACACGACAACTCAACTCGCGCCGCGCCTAGTTCCGTATTTATAACCAAATGCTGATATTTGTACGTTCTAGATTATTCTAATATTCTAATATCTCGTCGCTTCTCGGTTATTTCAGTCGTTTCTAGATTCTGCGACAATGTTGACATATTACAAAAGATTCGGATAATGCGCTATTCCTTCTGTTTGCCATTCCGCGATAAAATTATTATTGAAAAATTAAATGCCATGGTCCTACTAGATGGCAGGCTCGCGCCGGCTGAGAACAATGAGACCGGCGCCGAGAAGAATTCAGGCTTACAGCAATTTCCAGCCAAATTACTGCTCGTATTAAACAATAACTCTCCATGTCAAGGTTCCCAATCTGTCGTGCTGGGTAATCGAGGTTGAGGCCACACATTTTTTTCCAGTGATTTCAGTCTGCCCCAGGTAATTATGGTCATTATGTGATTTTTACAACCCTGAAGATGAATCCCTGAGAAGGAACGTAATTTCTGTGGATTTTCTGTTACATTGGTTGCTACGAAAATGATTTTTATACCCATCTTACATAAGTATGTATATATAAAGTATAAACGTTTTCCATAAATCATGTCGTGTATCCTGGAGAGTAAATTTTTAGATAATGAAGTTCACTGTAAATCCAAATAAAGATCGATTTACTCCAAACCACACAAAAATATTTACTTAGAATATTTCGAATATTCTGCTTAAAAAGAAAATCATTTGAATCGTGCATACTGCCAGTGATGACGTATGGAGTGGAGACTATGGACCTTACAAAAAAAGTGTAGAAAAGCTCAAAAGCACGCAACGATCCACGGAGAGATCCATGCTTGGCGTAAGCCTAAGAGCTTGAAATGATGAAATTAGGCGCACAACTAGAGAGTGGATATCTTGGATCGTGTAGCGAAACTAAAATAGCAAAGGGCAGGACATGTTGCAAGCAAAATGCTACAAGATGGTCTCCCAGAGATCTGAAATGGAGACTTTGAGAAAGTAAAAGAGGCGTCGGAAGACCTCAAAAGAGATGGGCCGACAATATAGCCACTGTGGGGGGGAAGAAATGGCTACAACTAACAAATAACAAGTAAGGATGGAAGGGGATGGAAGAGGCCTGTATCCAGCTGTGGAGAGATGAAGGCTGAGGAAGAAGAAGAGATTTTGAATATGTTCAAAATTTTCAAGAATACAATGCTGAATTTCATCCCCAGGGTATATCATTAATCAAGATATATGTATTATAAATTTCTCATAGAGACGAAGCTATTTTTTATATGGGAAAGTAGGTATAGAAGTCTTTTTGGGTGTTTATTGGGCTTACGGTCTATCTTACGGCTGGCTTAAGTGATCACACAGTGTAAAGTTTACAATTATTCCAAAACGTATACTCAAAGTTAAAATTCATAGTGTAGACATTATCAAAAATATATATATGGGAGCTGAATAACTTATTAAAAACTGTATCAAACAAATTTAAAAGGTTACTATTATAAAAAAGGGTTCATTATAAAAGTCTCATGACGTAGACGTAGCTATTCATATGGATGATTTGTATGAGCTGGCTTAAATGATACCACCACACAATGCAACGTTCACCAATTCTACCGTAAGAACATCTAAACATTATCAAATTCTTAATCAGTTTCTTTTATATATGTAAATGAACTGTGCTAGAGACATCTATGGTCCTTCCCATGACACAGTATACATAAATTTCACAGCTGGTAATGATGGAATGCAATGCAACATTTTCTTTATTATATTCTTATGTAAGATATTCTTCCGAATTATTTAACATACACAGAAAAATACGCCTGAAAATTATTAATTTCAAATTTTAACACCTTTTTTATTAAAAATTATTTTTTTAAATTATTTATTTACTGGCATGTCACCCAGTAAAAGGGTGATATTGCCAACCACTAACTAATCAAACAACATGCCCATTCAAATTCATACACGCATACATACATATAGTGTACTCACATACGCATACTAGTATACCTACATCAATATGAGTATTATAAACCACCCTATTATATTTTATAAACATTTATTTATTATTGTAAAAAACATTTTTTTGAATATCATACTTATCATTGTTATTTGATGATAATAATTATAATAAAAAATTGTTTTCACATCTACAGATGACAACATTTTATAGTGTTTACAAAAATATATGACCACGTATCATTGTTGCTGAGGGTCTTGGCAGCAAAGTAAACACTACATTTTTTTTAATTTTTGACATTTTATTGTAACCTCTTGCAAAACTGTATTTACAGTTTAAACGCAAGGATTTCATTACAGTATATGTACATTTCTTTCATTAATTGTCCTTAAATGATAATACAATATAAAACTATAAATTTTAAAACTTTTATGCTTTTAAGTATTCACTTCACAATACACTGTAGTATCTCTTTATCATTATTTCTATATTTTTTTGTCCCGTTACATTTTTTATTCGATCCGGTAGTTTGTTGAATAAATTTGGTAATAAAAATAACGCACTGTTTGGTTATGTCTCCGTAATAATTTTTGTTTTTTTTTATTTCTAGTTTCTTATTCGTTATTTGTCTTATCTTATATTCATGTTGTACTAGTGTTTTAAATCTCTCATTCTCGTATTCTTCCAGTGTCAGTTTATAATACCTAAAGTTGTTTTTGAATCGGTAAGATTTTACACATTTGATGCTCTGCCTGCGACACTAGTATTTTACTACATTATAGCAGACAGTGCTCTTCCAGTAGGTATAGTGTATGTGCAAGAATATTTATTTATTTATTTATTTAATGTTTATGGAAGACCAACAGCACAAAAAAAAAGCATAGAAAACATTGATACAATATAGATGGCCAATTACAGGTCTCCACATTTAGAAATATGTCAGTAATGATAAATATTTATGATATACTAAGGCATATTAATTATATAGAAAGAAAGAATAAAAAATTTAAACAAACAGAAATACGTCAGTAATGATAAATATTTATGATATACTAAGGCATATTAATTATATAGAAAGAAAGAATAAAAAATTTAGACAAACAGGAATATGTCAGTAATGATAAATATTTATGATATACTAAGGCATATTAATTATACAGAAAGAAAGAATAAAAAATTTAAACAAACAGAAATACGTCAGTAATGATAAATATTTATGATATACTAAGGCATTATTTATGATATACTAAGGCATTAATAACATATTATAAAGAGCAGTTATTATATAATTATATCAATAAATCTTAGTGAAAATGAAAATAAGATTCTTTAATTTATTATTAGTATAGAAAGTTTTTTATTGAGTTTCAACATAAGATTATATCAAATTTGTATTTTTAAAAGTAGTTTAATCTCGACGCATGTTTATTTGTTTTCCCCGTGTCCAATAATACCACGCGGGAATAAAGCCTTCACTCGAAGCGATCGATAGTCCAGGCAGCGCCTTTATAGCGAAAGCCTCGCGTTAACGGAGCGGCCGTGCCATTGTGCGATTGAAACCTCGCCGGACCCTTAACGGCCCACGTGCAGCGAGCACGTGTTGATATCGCAGCCACACGAGCTCCCAACAAAAGCTCCGTGCAGTGCGGACTTTCGATCATTATACAACATGAAACCAAACGGGCTTCGATTCATTGTGTGAGGTTCAAGGGAAATGGAAAACACGTTACTTTGAGGAAGAAAGGCGTGGCGAGTTGTGTACTGCGATCGCTGGAATATTACAGAAAATCACAGTCTTTGCAGGCACGAGAAGACTAACTTTGTTAACAATAGTTTGTAAAAATAGTAATCCATATAGAATCCAAGCAACTGATGTGAGATATAATTAGTAAGAATATACTTTATATCCCAGTTATAATAATTTCGTTGTCTGTCCGCCCGTTCGTCATAACTTCGTGTAACTTCTATATAGTAATTTTTTAACTTTTTTCATTTTTTTTCATTAGGAAGCGACATGTAAAAGTACCCTCATTTTTGACGGGTTACAACTAGTATAATTATATAATAGAAATAGAAATTTACTTTTGTACTTATATATTCACCACTTATAAAATTCAACATGTTTCAGGGCCGATGGTCCCTTCGTCAGGATACAATGTATACTGTAATACTCTTGTTTCGGGATGAGGTTGCTTCCAGTAAAGACTTCGTTCACGTAAGTATTTATTTGTTAACAATAAGGGTTTAGACAATCGTTTATACAGTAAGATGCGGTCTGGATAACAATGGTAGTAAAAGAGAGAGCGACTCGACATTCACGCGCCTTTTTATACATTCTCCCTCTCTGTCATGCAATCTCTTTCTGGCGTCGCGACATACGTTCCTCAGATCTATTACACTAACAAATTAAAAATCATATATCGAAGTAGGCAGACATTAAAAATATGAAAAAAAATATCGGAAATGAATAATAATTAACTACTAATATGAAAACAGAATTTCACTATTAACTCTTTTTCTTGTTTCCAAAATTTCTAATTTTTCAATCTGTAATTAATTAAGAGTGTCACCATAAAATCATTTTTCCCTTTTTGAGGAACAATATACTTTGATCACAATACTAAATCTTTGAAAATACCAATATGTTTCGGGGCCAATGATCCCTTCAACAGGATACAACGTATACTAAAAATTAAAAATTGAAATGTAGACATCAACAAAATAAAATTTTGTAGAGAAGCTTCAATGGCGGACTTTGTTATGTAGAGAATCAAATAATTTTTATTTTGCTTTTTACACCTCATTTTTATTTTATGCCTCATCATTATTTGTGTTATCTGGAGCGTTAGTGACGGACACTGGAACACAGATATTAGATTTTTTAAAACTTTTTTTAACGAATTATTTTATACACCTCATCATTATTTAGGTAGCGTTAGTGAAGGACATTGTTGTAAAGAGAATGATGTACTTTGACGATTGCGAAATAAACCAGATTAGTATCACTTTATTTTATATTCAAATCCTGTAAATTATTCTGAAATATTATTTCCGCTAAAAATGGCATATTAAACAACAATAACATGAAATTTAAATACGATGTATTTTGGACACGTCATTGTCTTGTGATTGTAAAAAAAATGTATACCATTCTGCGAAAAAACTATTATTCTTAAAATTCTTATGAAAAAACGGACATGTGCCATGAATTTCATCCAGATTTTTATACTACCTATACATAAAAAATAGCGCATCTAAACAAACCAGGTGCAAAGAAAAAAGATCCATAAAACGATAATTAGCCAAGACCCGAACCTACCTCCAAATAAGTAAATATGTCATCTGCCGGTCACGCTAAAAAAGTGAAACCCAAAAAATGTGCATCTGCGCCTTTTTTGCGCCACAAATATTGATAAAAAAATGCGACTCGAAGGTATGTAGGTCGCAAGATGTTTTGCATTGATTCTATTTATAATTTTCAATCATTTTAAAAAACGTCGTCACATGCTGCTTATTTTTGCGTAACATTTGTGGTGTTTTTTTTTATAAATATTTTAATGACTTAAAAAACGGACGCGACACCCGTCGCGGCTAATGAAGATTTATACGAAATCTATAAGCATCTGTTCGTGCTTTTTGTGTTTTTGTTTTAAGGATATCATTTTATTTTATGATGTTTCGTTCACTAAAAATAGATCCTAGATATTTTTTTCAGTTTCAGTTCCTATTAATCGGTATTTGGTCACAAGACTATTTACATACTTAATACATACACATTATTAAATAATCACACGCATTAGACAGTATGTAGAAAGCCTCTCAACCTCTAGCTACCTCGTTAGGTATATAAATACCTAATAGATTTTGTTATTCATCATACCAAATATTTAATTTAGAAAAAAGTATAAATAAATAAATATATATATTATATATATATATATATATATATATATATATATATATATATATATATTTGTGAAAATATATAAGTAACCAAATAAGGCACCAAATTTGTAATTAGTAAAAAAGAAAAAAAACGATAAAAGTACATTGGAAACACGATGTTCATCTAAGGAACTCTTCCACCTGATTTCCCAATTTCCAGCATTTCAGTTAGTAAAGTACGGAACTTTAAAGGTAGCTATTGCGATCTCTTGTGGGAGTTATTCTTGTTATAACTTCGCGGTCCTAAAAATATTCCATGTCTCTGAGCAAAGAAGGTTTTAAACCAGCGGATATTTAATTAATGTAGATTTACGCTAGTTATTTTGAATGGGTAATATACTGTAATTCTTTGTTTTCATGTAAGTATTTCAACACCGTGTTTATGAATATCTGCCTTATTAATACCTTATTAAATACCTTCAGCTTACATAATAAAGGCTCTGGTTTTATATTGGAAGGACTTTTTGTAACACTTTTTAAGGGCAGCATTTTCAATAATAAAAATTATAAGCTGAATTAGTAACTAAGACGTGCAATGCAATTCAACGAAACAGCAAAAAAACTTTGTGATAACATTATTATCGAACATAATAATTTCGCTGTCTGTCTGTCTGTCTATCTGTCCGTCCGTAATTCCTAGCAAAAAAAAACTAATTAAGCGGCCAGAGATGGGGCTTGAACCCCGGGCCAGCAAACCCGAACTGACCGTTTAACGCATGTTGCTATCGCCGCCTCTCCATGGACGGCAAAAAAGGTAATATAAATATATACTAGGGCTTAGCAAAGACGCGAACCAATGTTCCGTCATTTTTGACGGGTTACAGTTAGTTAAGTATAATAAATAAGTTTTCTTATAAATATCCCAAATTCTATACGACCAGCTTTCTACACAAATAATAAACTTTTAAAAATTTATAATTAATAACAAGAATATGGATTATAATTATTATAATTATAAGAATATTTAAAAAAATCCCAGATTTGTATATTTTTCCGTAATATTCGCAATATTTTTATACGGGCTAAACTTACAGAAATTTTGATATTAGTATGAATGAGCATTCAATTCCAATTCATTTAAATGGCAACTGTTTTTGAAAGTCATCTTGTGATATTAACGAAGGTTTAGATATTATATATAAAAATATCATAAAATTAAACATAACATAAGAATTGCTATTGGTAATATCACCCGAAAAATCGACCGCTTAGGTTTTGATTGGTGAGATGTTTATTTATTTATTAATCACGTATAGTATATAATTTGGGGTGCACTATGCCTGTCATACATACATAGTTTACAAAATAGTTATACGATTTAGATATTAATTCACATGTATTTAGTTTCAAGTTATTTCTTCTTAATGCTATAAGTTATATATAGAATGTAAAAGTACATAAAATATATAAAAAAGTATAATAAAATAATTTAAAAATACAGTAATGAATAAAAGCTTTTATATGTTTGGACAAAAAAAAGAGAAAAGAAGAGGCTACGGGAATTGGTAATTTATTTGGGTGAGAGCACTAATTTTGTGTCATCCCATACTTTATCCATGGCTTTATTAATTATTCCATTTTTTTTAAATTTATTATCGGAATATATTCAAGATTTTATGTGAAAATATTCAACATAAACTGGTTAATATACAAAGTTTTTTATTAATTGAAATTAATAATTATATCCAGCCACTACAACCATCAAAAATACGAAAATATTTTATTGAGTGATGCGTGCACATTACGTCACACCCTGAAAATTTAAATTAAATATGACAAATATTAAGGGCAACAAATGAAAAAACATAATTGAAAACGGTCAATATATTCACCGATAAATATATAATAAAACTTAAATTTTATTACACGAGATGTACCGCCTTCTTATCTTTTCTTTTCAGATCCAGCATCCTTGCGAGATCTCGGAGGAAGTGGCCCGATCCACGTTTCCTGAGGGGGCTCGGGCGCTTCCGACCTGACCTCGGCCATAAGTAGAACAAACTTTTTTGTGCCTTCCTTAAAAAAGCTCCAATTTTAATCACGAACTCCGCGCAGCTGTCGGTGGGTGCGGCGAACAGATTTTCGGGTTACCCTGTTGTTGCGATGGGATCTTAGGTGCTTTTAAAAAGTTTTCTAGAGTACAGCATCGCAATTGAGATAGAACAATTTCATTCTGCCTGGAAGCATCAATGTGGATGATATTTAAAAAATTCATAGTTTATTAATTAATTTGCAATGATTGCAATCATTTTTATATACTTATAAATTTTTACATCCTTTCTTTTAACTCGTGGCGTCCGTTTGTCTGCTTGTCTGACGAAAAAACTTTGGATCGATTTTTAACCCTTTTCCCGTGATCCAATCGAGCTGAAACTTTTCAAGTAGACTCGTGGCGACGATCAAGAAGATCTATCAAATTTTCGTTAAAAAAAATAATTATAGTATAATTTTGGATTTTTCAAATTATTAATGTATTTTTCATACAACTCAGTAAGTTGTATGGAGATTCGGACGCATGCGGTAGACACGAATCCCGAAAATGAGAAAGGAAGTATTGTAAAAACTTGGTTTTTATGGGTTACTTTTTTTTATAACGTGTTTAAATTTCAATTTTAGAATTAAAAAGGACTTAATAGTTTAAACAGCAATAAACATTCTAATCAACTTTTGGAAACTAACCTTTTTTTGATTTTTGATAACAAGGGTTTAAATTTTTTTATATACATAACGTAATATTACAATTAGATAAATTAGAAATTAGAAAAAGTGTTAATAACAAATTAAATATCATAAACCACAATTTTTTTTGCAAATAATCACTTTTTAATTTGTTTTTACATAAATTCGTAATTAATTCATTATATTTATTTAATATTTGTTTTTTTTAATGTCTACTTCCAATTTTAATTTTTTGTATACGTTGTTTCCTGATGCGGGAAACATTGCCCCCGAAACATGTTGATTATTCAATTAATTATGGTTTTATACAAAGTCTTTTCTTTTAATTAAAATTAATAAAATTTCCTCAAAATTATTTTGCCATTACTGAAGAAAATATTTATGATTATTTTTGTAGATATACTATTTAAAAATATCCCACTAATTGTAAAAAGGATTTTGCAGTAAAATGATATTATAAAATGTTTTCTTGTATATTTATTAATATTTGACAGTGGATATTTGCATAAATTAAAATATTTTTTAAATTAATTAAATAACATAATTTATTTATTTATTTTAGTGCCAAAATTTTTGGAACGTGACCTTAATGTTTGTTTAAGAAAACAATGATGAAGAATAATTATCTAACTAACACTTAAAAATAACGAATCATCAAACAATCTTCAATAATAGTTTAAATAATTCTGAAAACTTCGTATTTTAATCATAATCAAGTGCGTGATAAAATATCATTACATACGAAATATTACGTATAGATAAGAATGAAATACGAAGAAAGTGTGGGGTGATTGGTAGATTTTTTTGTCCACCGCGAATATTTTTGAATGCCTTCACAGCTGTACGATGGTTCCTACCTCAATGCTTGAAGTAGATACTACGATAATGTAATATAAATGAAAAAATATGTCTATACCCCTTGTTTACATAATAACTTCGAAATTTTATAGAATTGTACGAACTATAAAATATATATCTATGTATTCTGTTTGCTTACCTCGCTACTCGTTTCTTATAATAATAATAATAATGTGTTATTCCAGCGAAACCAGGTTGTTAGTGCAAGACCTGGTCCACCATACAGATTGCAAATTACATGTATGTTATATTGAGGCACATGGAGCGAAAATATAAAAAGGATAAAAAGGAAGAAAAAGGAGAAATAATTAAAATAATAATAAAAAAAAGAAGAAAAGGAAAAAAACAGCTATTAAATACTTAAAATAAAATATACCATAAAAATTCGACAATGAATACACATATACATATATACCAATTTCAAAGTTCTTAAATCGATAATCAATATCAATAAAAATTCTAAAATAATAGTATGTAATAGTATAATCTGCTGTTTGCTTTTACACTATTTACTGTTTTTCCGGCTTATACTTACTGTTACCATATTTTTTATATATAACTGTGTACCGGGACACGATTATTAAAATGTCTTTTTACTCATTTTATATTCTGTTGCTTACTTCTGTACTATTGCTTTTTTTGCATTATTATTCTACTGCTTGCCTACTTGTTATATATTAATGTATGCATACTTGTTATATATTAAAGAGTAGCTTGTTAGTCTTGTAGTTAGGACACTCGCCTCGTGATCTAAAGGTCGCGGGTTCGAACCTCACTCCAGACTAGCAAGTTAGTCTTATTTTCACAGCACAAGCGTTTAGCTTAGTTTGAAAATAGTAAGAATATTGATGTGACACGAATTCCGTGTTCGCATCTCTATTTTAAAAACAAACAAAAAAAATATATGTTGTATTTGTGTGCTATGTTATTAGTAAAAAAATTAGTATATATTGTTAACTTTGCCTGTCTCCACACAGATTTCTCTAGTGAGACAGGCATAGTCCAATCAAAATCTGTACAATTTTTGATATAGAAATAAATAAATAAATTCGTGATAAACTATAAAAAATAGATCATATGATATTTAATGATATCTTTATAATTTTATAAAATAATCACACTATCATCAAATTATTCGTCAATACAGTACAATACATACTAAGAATTAACAAACATGAACTTCCACAATATATAATATTTCTTTTTCTTCTTCTTTTCGTGCCCTGTCCGTCCAACGGACGTCAGCTTTCATGTTGCCTATAAAAACTTTGTTTACTGCAGCCCGAAACAGCTCTATAGTAGACTGGCCAAACCCCTGTCTCAGGTTTTTCATCCAGGATATTCTCCTTCTTCCAAGGCTCCGACTTCCGGCAATCTTCTCCTGCATTATAAGATGCAAGATCTCCTATTTCTCTGGATGTCTCATCACATGTCTGAGATATTGATGTTTTCAGATGTTTATTGTTTTAATATCTCATTTTTCTTTATTCATCCGAACGATAACATCTTCATTGCTAACTCTGTCAATCCAGCTTATTTTGGGTATTCTTCTGTAGAACCACATCTCGAATGCCTGAAGTCGCCTTATCAATTCTTTTATAAGCATCATACTTCCATTCCATAAAATTTACACAAACATATTATGACCATAATAATTATGATGTGACATAACATGCATTATTGAAGACCTTTTCAATATCAAAATTATTTTATTGCATAGAATAATAATAAAATTAAACAGTTATTTTTTAAAGGATGCTGCATCTAATGAATGATAATTTTCCATTCAACGTTAACAGACGTCCCTTTTCCGGAACCTTTAAAAAATGTTTAATTTTAGTTCTCTAGGCCCTCAAGGTCAGCATACAAGACCTTACTTACCTACTTAACGTGTAAGTATAGGTTACCCAACACCTTGGCACCAAAGAGGGGTAGAACTAATGTCACATGTTTTACCCCTTTGCTAAGAGACACTTTAACCCCCAGTTCCTTGAAGGGTTGTGTTGTCGAAGAAATATTTTTTTAAATTATTTTACGGGTGTTTATTAACGTCAATCGGGAAGCAAAATATTTTATTTTATTTATTACACTAGTTTACTTTTTATTTTTAATGACATTATACTTTTCAGAGCATACAAAGTTCCGTTATATTTTCATATATTTTTGATAAATCACTTAATACTCTTCAAAGAACTATGTATCAAAAATGTATTATCATTACCGGGATCGAAACTTCATATTAATTGAATGGACTGGAAAAAAAATAGTGAATTAAATTTAGCATGCTCTGAATACGTTATCGTAGTTTAATTGCTTAAAGCTCTCTTAAGCAAAAAAAGCACTCAAAGTGCTGCGGACTATCAAAATCCAAGAAAGCTGGAGTATCTCGGACATATTATGAGAGAATCATAATATTGTCTAAACCAACTCATCATCCACCGGGAAATAAGTAGTAAAAGAAGCGTAGGAATAACACGTTCCCGATTCGATTCTAATTGATGACTATATTTTTTAATAAATTGATTGACTATGTGTATAACTTATAAACATGCCTATATTTTAAAGAAATGTATAAATGAAAATTGAAAATATTTTAATTTTCATTTATACGTTATCCGTACACCTACATAAAAAATATGTATTTTCATAAAATTTCCTAATCAAATGAGTCCGGCGAAATTAGTTTATAATTAAGATATATTATACATGTCTCACAGAAAAAAAGTTATCTATATATGGAAAAGCTTGTATGGAAGTCTTTATTGGGAGTCCACAGTGCTTACTTATTTGTTTATTTATTTTAGGAAAAATTAATAGCAAATCTTAAATTAACAAAACTTAAATTTAATACCTGTCGCTGAGATGTCAATATAGACTTCTGTACGTGCTTTCTCATATGTAAATAGCTTCGTCTTTGTGTGACATATATAAATTATCATAATTTTGGGTTACAAAAGAAAAAATCCAAAAAAATAATTGATGCAATCATCGAGGATTACTAATTTATAATGTACTTACTGAATTCGAGATTTAATAGTTAACAAATCGTATAATTTTACAGGAAACATGATTTTAGAAGGAACAGATAAATAAAATTTAGAATTCAATATTTTAAATTAGTCCTTAAATCCTCGGTGACTGCATTCAAAACATGTTTTCAATTTTTATGGATATTGCTGCGTTTACTTTTATACCCCACAGTTAATGATTATTCCTCTGTCCAGTAATTGTGTTCTTAGAACATACTAATAAAACATGGTAGAATGGAGGATTTAATATCATTCGCACGACCACATCTACTGACTGTACCACTTATCTGTGTTCCTCTTTATCTGGGCAGCTGTCTCGCCGTCTGTCCCGTCACCCCGTGATCCATTGCCGTTAGATTACCATCGCAGGAAGGGTTGAGGGAAGATAGCTCCCGGATGGGCGGGACGGAACTACCCCGTGTTGCGTTCGTCATATATCATAAGGGTGGAGATAAACCCTTCAAGAGAAATGTAATACATTACACTACAGAATTTGAAGATGGTTTCGTTTTTAAGAAATGTCTTGATTCACCGCTCGCGTCCAAACATGAGTACATTTGTGGGGTATTGAAGCAAAGGCAGCAATATCCAAAAAAAAAGCAATCATCCAGGAATACTAATTTATAATGTAATGAATAATTTCAATGAAAAAAAAAACACGATTTTGGAAGGGATAGCTACATAAAATCTAGAATTTAGTACATTTTAAATTAGTAATCCTCGATGACCGCATTCAAAACATTTTTTTAATTTTTTGATATTGCTGCCTTTGCTTTTATACCCCACATTTATAGTACGAGAAATATAGTACGTATCTATAGATAATCTAGTTGTGAGTTTTACGAATACCAAGATATATAATAAATTGGTTTTTTAGTACTCTAAGTTCAGTCTGAGATCTTGAGTTGGTAACTTATATATAGTGAGAATATTTATTTTTTAATATAATATTTTCAATAGATTCTAAGTGATTGTGCTAAGTATTTCTTGTGCAATATTAACATGTCTGGAATTTGTAATTAATACGTACAAGTGCTTTCTTGGAGGCAGCTAGGACCCACCAGGGGTTGCAAGGCTGAGGATGGATGGATGGACATACAAGTATCAAAAAGGCTATCTCATAGCTAGTAATAAAAATTTCGGGAAGTCTTCGTTCAGTATTGAATAGAAAATATTCTTTGAGCAATACAAGTTTTCATTTTTTTTTATTATATCTGACTTGTTTTTTGTAAAACTTTGGACTATCACAGTAACTTGTATCAAATATGAAAAATTCATAATAAAATAATAAAAACTTTCCAATTGGAATTTCTTCAGGGATTTTATCATTTTCTTTAAGTTGTATAGAAACAAATTAATATTGCATAACTCCATAACTATTGATATTAATTAGATCATGGCTGCTTGAACATTTTCGACTCATAATCAAGGCTGGAATGTAGTCCCGCGAGGTTATTATTTTTTTCCATATAAACCTGTATATCGCAAATATCTGGTGGATAAAGGGTGCATGTATAGTCATGAGTCAATTCTATAGTGGATTAATATGTTATATATAAAAAAATTCAAAAACATTTTGAACGAGTATGTCGACGAGTTGTTAATAAAAATGCAAAAATTTAATGCGCTTATTTCTGTAACTGCTTCACCTCAAAGGTGCTGATAAAGATTAAAAAATTCATCAAGAATAACTTTAAACTTTAAATTCAATGCACAGCTAACTTTATATTTGTGACATGACGCCCTCATCAATGAGATAATCTGGCGGACCAAACTCTGGAGTCCTGTAGTAACATTAAATATCTTAGTCACATTGTGTGTGACAACTTTTATGACATTAAGGATATCGAAATACAGAGAAGATAACATATTAGTGTAAGGTCCAAAATGCTAGCTAGAAAGTTGCAGTAACGAAGTGAAAAAATACCTTTACGTTACTTATTGCACGAATCTATAAATTAGTGAGCTATGTTGCAGATACCCACTGCTGTCCTTTAACTCTATGAGAGTGCAATACAACAATGCCTTCAGGATAATGCACGGTCTACCCTGGCATTGCAGTGCATCTCAAATGTTTGCAGAGCACAGGATCCATGGCTTTGCTGCTCTCCAAAGATTGAAGATAGCTAGTCCAAGAATGAGGATGTGGGGGCCTAGCAACTCCATTATTCTAGCAGCTGCTGTGTGGTTTGACTCCTCGTCAAATATGGACACTCGTCATGCAACAGTGACTGTTTTCAATGATGTTCTGTGAATTTTCTATTTTTAATTTTGACATTTTTTTCTTCAAGGTGTAAAGAATATTTTGTTTTCAAAACTAAACGAAAAAGACTTCCCAAAATTTTTATTATGATTAATATTTTTATTATTACTAGCTATGAGATACCCTATATTTATTTTGATACTTGTACTTTCATCCACAACCTTCGGTGGGTCCTAGCTGCCTCCAAGAAAGCACTTGTACATATTAATTACAAATTCCAGACAAGTTAATATTGTATTTTAATGTTGCACGAGAAATACTTAGCATGATCGCTAAGAATCTATTGAAAATATGTAAGTATATAAAAAAAAATATTCTTACTATATTAAGTACCAACTCAAGATGTCAGACTAAACAGGGAGTACTCGAAAACCAATTTATTATATATCTTGGTATTCGTAAAACCCACAACTAGATTATCTATAGATACGTTTTATATTTCTCGTACTATAAATGTGGGGTATAAAAGCAAAGGCAGCAATATCAAAAAATTAAAAAAATGTTTTGAATGCGGTCATCGAGGATTACTTTCTGATTTTACTTGTATGTATATATGTATACAAGGTGAGAATCTATTCTCATACTAGCTGAAGTAAAGACATAATAATATTATTAATAGTCGATGGAACAAACTATCTAATACCTTAACAACTTACCACAGTTCAAAAAACAACTTAAGACGCATTTATTTAGACAATCCTATAAAAACCTATAGAATCTGACCACAACAACGCTAGCTAATGTTTTCCACTCCTATTGTGCACTCCGCAAAAACACCTAATTCTTTTCAGGCACTCCCAACTGTTATAGTACTCAATTTTAATTCCATTTCTTGTATGCCACCTAGTGAATAAGTAATAGTAAATAATTTTTTTCTTTTCTAGCAGTTGTAAGATAATAATTTTTCTGTGTAAAGCGCCCTTGAGGTGAGTGTTCGCGAAAACGGCGCTATATAAGTTATCCAATTATTATTATTATCATTATTATTATTATTATTATTCCTGTTAGATTCTAGTCGCCATCGCGGAGTGCTACCCTTATCGCCTTCTATATTGGGTCGGTGCTCGTCGACAGCGCGCAGGCGCAGTGGGGCACGTGCCGCCGCGGCTTGCCGCCAAAACAAACCCGTAAAAAGAATGTCCTCGGACGTTTACGATCCTGTCGAACCGGAATATCGGACCGCGCGCAGAGAGAGGTTAGGTTCGCCGCGCGATTGACCCAAGGATCGATGGCTTCGTCGTCAAACAGGACTTTTGCTGCGAGGTAGTGGTGTACCCTGCAACGTGTAGGTTTCCACTTCCTGAATTATTATGAATCCTGCCATTGCACCACATGAATTTTGGTCGGTCAGGTTAGTTCATGATCGAGTTTTATTATCATTCTAACATTAGCAAGTTATTGACAATATTACATTCAAGTAACTTGCATATAATTAATAAATTTAGACTAAAAACAAGTTAGTTGTGGCCAGGCGCGTGCAGTCAGTATATTGAAACATGAGTTAGGCCTAGTCATACGTTTTTTGGAAAAAAAAAATTCTGACAAAATATTAGGATATATTAAAATTTTAATAATTTTATATTAATTGTGGGGTATAAAAGCAAAGGCAGCATTAAAAATTTAATGCAGTCATCAAGGATTACTAATTTATAATGGTCTGAACTCGAGATTTTAAGTGAAACGTAGCCAATACATTTATGGGAAACATGATTCTGGAAGGGATAGATATATAAAATCTAGAATTCATTATATTTTAAATTAGTAGGTAATCATCGGTGACTGCATTCAAAACATTTTTTTTTATTAGATATTGCTGCTTTTGCTTTTATGCCCCACAATTGTGATACAAAAACGAACAATAAACAATAAGAGAATTTTAGATGTTTGTAAATGTAAGCACTCGTATACATACAAAACCAACATTTCTTGATGATTTGTGACTTTGAATACGTGAACTTTTGTGATTTTAAAACATTAAATTTAACCAAACAAAACCAATTGAATTCTTCGAGAAGCCCTTTATGATGGAAAATTGATAATTTTATTTTGTTTTTTAAAGCTCACGAACAACCTATCTGAGCTTCGTGATCCTCTATCGCCAATTGCGTGAACTGTTTATCGTCGCTTGTCTCTGTCCTGGGATTCGTTCAATGACTCGATTTAATCGATCTCTAGCTTTTCTTTCATTCATTAAAATTCACAGACTACTGACTGTGTATTCTGGCAGAATGCCCATAGATGCAATGTGATGATTATAAGAACACGTATTTACACACACACATGTATTTACACATAAGTCTCAACATTAACCTCACCATCTCGTTATTCCTCGCAGGGTTAGGCAGAGAGGATATGATGTCAGACTCTCACACGCCCTTCTATCTATCTACCTGATCGTACCAGGCCTTTCACGAACTCCAATACATACAATATTTAACACCATGGGGTGAGTCGATAAGTTTGTGGACTTTCTAATCGCCACTGCCCACCGACCGAATTTTTGCAATATAAAATAGTTTTTGTGACATTTTACGATTAGCTACAACTGCAATAAATATATATATATCATATTTGTACATTTAAAGACAAAAATCTAAGACTAGAACCTTCAATTATATTTTTTTTAGGCCAAATGTAATAAAATAAAGTCCCAATAATAACTAAATAACCATCATGCCGTTTCTCTACAGGAATAGGTAGAGAGAATAGAACGCCACACTCTTCTATTTACTTCTATCTACACCACTTTTTTTCATGCATGCTTATCGATTATTTAAGTTTTTAACAGGGTCGTCCTCTAATATATGGTTTACGTGATCATCACAGGTCTTACGCGGACACCGTTTTTCCCTGCTACCCTTAACACTCGGCTCATATATTTTCTACACCATCCTCTCTTCGGTCAAACGTCCTACATGACCAAACAATCTAAGCAATCCTTTCTTTACTCTATCTATCATGCTACCGCTAGCAATATATTCATTTCCAATTTGTTCATTCCCAACTCTATCGAACACAGATTTTTCACAATGCGCCTATGCGGAATTTCCACCACACTCGTTCTATTTTCATTTTTTTTGCCAATTCCAGGATTCACTTTCATGCATTAGATTTGGCACCAAAACCTCATTCTTGCTTGTCTCACTTCGTGTTATTGGCCGTAATGGCCAATGTATGCATTGGCCATCATGGCCAATGTATGTATTGGTCATAATGGCCAATGTATGTCCCGAAATATATTCTATATGGACGCGAAACAATCTACTCCAGATTGTACAAATTTAATTTATTGTTATGGCGTGGTTCAGTTTTCAATACAGCCATATTTCTAAACTTAATAGAAGTCTCCATCAAAAAAATAAAATTTGAATGTTTCATCTTAAAATACATCTCCCATCTGGTGCCAGGGATGCTGAGATGATGTTGTTCGTTAAAAAATCACGAGGGGAGATCTGTCATCTGCATGATAAAAAATGATACCGACTTCCGATTTGCTGAAGCAGAGAGGGAATATGACGTGAAGATTGTGGAAAGTAAATATGAACGCAAGGCGCATATTCGTCTACATATTAATAGTGGAGTAGAATGAAACGATTTCTCAAACTTAAAACATCACAATAATAATAATAATAGTTGAATAATTTATATAGCGCCGTTTTCGCGAGTACTGATCTCAAGGACGCTTACATATAGTCTTTTGTATATTAAGAATTCACTACAATGTCTAGTGTATTAGTGAAGTGTTTTAACATTTAAACTCGGTGTGGGGTGTAAAAGCAAAGGCAGCAATATCCAAAAAAAAATTATTGCAGGCATCGAGGATTACTAATTTATAATGTAATGAATTCGAGATGCTATAAGAAACATAACCTATAAATTTATAGAAAACACGATTTTGAAAGAGATAGATATATAAAATCAAGAATTCAGCACATTATAAATTAGTAAACCTCGGTAAATGCTTTCAAAACATTTTTTTAATTTTTATAATATTGCTGCCCTTTGCTTTAATATCCCACATATTATAAATAATAAATATTTTTTATAAATGCTTATACCTAAGTAATAGTGTCAAAAAAATGATGTACGTATTAGAACAGTTACAACAGTTAAGACTCATTTTCGTCGAAAACAATTATACATCTTGTAATAGACCGTGAACATATCTACTACGTAACGTAAATACGATACGATATTGTTTAAATAATAATGTATTTCGTGTCATTTATAACGAAAATATTGTGACACAGACCTTCAACGTAAACCGATATTTTGAATCGTAAAAAAAATGATGGGTTACTTAATTTCATGTTAATTTCATTATATTTTTAGAATTACCTTATAATTGTAGGATAGCCTTGTTTAAAGCCACAACAATCATAGAACTAACTAACTAACCATCAAGCCGTTTCCCCGCAGAGGTAGGCAGAGAGGATTGAACGCCATACTCTTCTATCCTGCCACATCACTTTTGCTTCGGCCACATTCATACATCTTCTCATAAAAGTTCTACGGTTTTTTCGGCTTTTAACGGGGCCATCCTCAAACACTTGTTGTATCTGATCGTGCCAGGTCTTTCGCGGACGCCCTCTATTCCTGTTGCCTTCAACATTCGCGTCATATATTTTCTTAACCATCATTTCCTCGTTCATACGTTCCACATGACCAGACCATCTCAGCACTCCTTTCTTTATTCTATCTACTTATACTACAGCCAGCATTGCATTCATGTCTAATTTGCATGCATGAAAAGATGTGTGAATGTACCCGAAGCACAAGTGATGTGCCAAGATAGAAAAATGTGGTGTTCTATCCTTTCTACCCAACCCTGTGAAGAAACAGCGTGCTATTAAGTTTGTTCGTTAAGTAACCTTATAATTCCATTATATCATTGCCATTTGCATATATTGTCATCGTAACTAAAATATGTTATTTTTGTAAAAGCTTCCATGGGTGTCTATCATTCAATTAATAACCAATGCTGAACTTTATTTTAAAAACATATTTTTCGACATACGAAAAACCTTTTATGTGTAATATATTTGTATTATATAATTGATTTAATCCAACCAACAATAATTATATTTTTAAAACCAAATTAATTAATCACTTAGAAAGACATACAGAAAAATCTAATTCACGAAAAAATATTAGGCTACTACTGGGATTCGTACCCAGGTCACCTCCTTTCCGGGGCCGGTGCTCTGACCACTAAGCTATAGAGCCCTCTATGTTTCCGTGAATTTATCGACCTTATATGTAATTCTCATTTTTATTAATTGATTAATTTTTATTTTTGCCATAGAGCAATCCACTTTTTTGATACGGTAGTTCAAATTACTTTGCAATGCTACCGCTAGATCGACGCCAGAATTAACCGAGTAATTCATTTTATTTGGATATACATTTATGCAACAGATATTATATATATTCAAGAATAATATTTTTTCGTGAACTTAGATTTTTCTGTATGTCTTTCTAATTGATTAATTAATTTTGTTTTAATAATTTCACAGCACTTTGTTTTTAATTTTATCATACTTACATAGTTAAGTTTCTTGGCAAATTTTTACAAGATTGTATATTACAGGTGCAATGAGGTATTAATCGTCGAAATACTAAAGCCAAATAACATATAGATATGTATATACATATTAAAAATTATATTACAATCATTTTATGGGGAATGGTGTTATGCATGCTTCTGATAGTTATCCAGCTTTGTATATATAAAAAGAATATATATGTTTTATATTAATGAGATCGTGTTTCTGTTCATTCACTTGATTGGCCCTGCAGCTTTACGCTTAAATTAAAAGTTATTTAAAGAAACCACTCAAAAAGCGTCACCCTTTCTGGTATCATATTTTACATATAAATGAAATGACATTATTAACGGCATCCCTAAATAGACGTTCGAGCTGTGTAAATGGGCAATCAAAAGAGAAGCCGAAAAGAAATCATAAGATGAGATATGAGGGGCTTCCGAAACGTCACGCGACCATAAATCATGGCGCTCATGACGATAACCCGCACATAAAACGTATTATTGCATATTTAATATAAATGATGGTATTATGGCACATGTCGATATTCATTTCGTGCTCTGTTACAAAACCAAACAACTTTATTAAGTGCATGATCCCAGTCTTAATCTTTATTTTTTGTGATTCTTAACGATCAAACTTTACTATGAAGAAGTTTTTTATTTTTTCAATTAATAAAAAATAAAAAAATTACTTAAATTAAACAAAAGTCTGAAAGTAAAATTGAGATATCTATAAAAATAACAAAGTTAGATATTATTAAATTTGCGTTTTGCATGAATAATTTAGTTCCGTCTGGGGCAGTCGTGTGACGTCATCTCTCGTACCCGGTATACGGCGCCCGGCTATACGGACGCGTGACGTCACAGACGAGTTAGGGGTCAATCATTCCGCGCTAAGATACACTAATTTCAAGAAGAAAAAGAAGACAGATTTCAACAATTTTTTCACTAATTTTTTAGTTTCAGTTTGCATTCTAATTTAATGTTACAACATATATTATCAGCACTCTGAATCTTCTCCATTCTCTTGATCTAATCGTGTGAAATGTGACGTAGGTTAATAATAAGAACCTGCATTTATTTATGCTGTAAGTCGTCAAAAACGGTACTCTTACATGTCGGTTCCTAATGAATAAGTATATAACAAAAATTAAGAAAAATAAAGACGTAACACAATGTTACAATGGACGGGCGGACAGACAAGTTGTCTCTAGAGTTCGAAAAACTAGCGTTTGGGTATAAATAGTGGGTGAGGGTTTTGACGTGGCGATAGAGTTTTTTTGACATTTTGATCGGTGCTAAGTACGCGCGGGATGACGGCGGTATGTCCAGTCGTGGCCCGATTTCGGAGCGACAGATATCGAGCGAAATAATCAAGCGAGTTCTTACTTGAGTGGCGAAATAAATAAATGCGACTATTACAAGTGAGAATTGGAATGTTCTAGCGAATTTTAAATAGTTTCCAAAATAATGTGATTTAAAGAATAGCGTTAAGTTTAATAATTAATTAATCCGGAATATTTTTGAGTATGTCCAAGTTCTTCGGAACAGAACTGGATTGTTTGTAACAGGGACATCAATAATCAGTTAATGTATATTATAGATTTCTCACAGAGACGAAACTGTATTTTTTCAAGGGAAAGTAGGTATAGAAGTCTTTTTTTGGGTGGCCATAGGACCTACGACCTATCGTACGGTTGGCTTAGGTGTTCACTTTACACATATGTAACGTTCGCCATTTCCACCCATGACAGAATTCCTATTCTACCATGGGTGGAAATGGAAATGGCGAACGTCACACATGTATAAAGTGATCACCTAAGCCAACCGTACGATAGGTCGTAAGTCCTATGGCCACCCAAAAAAAGACTTCTATACCTACTCTCCCTTGAAAAAATACAGTTTCGTCTCTGTGAGACATCTATAATATACATTAATTAATGAATTAATCCTTAATTAATAAATCGCTAATTATATTCCAGTGTTTTCGTTTTTCTCCCAAAGCCAATTTTTTAGTACCTACTTAATAAATCTAATTTAGCATCGATATACTCCACTGCCGCTGCATAACGGCGTAATATAGAATCCAAGATTTATGACTGCAGAGACAATAATCCGGCCTTAAGTAAGATTAGTTTAGTGCTGTTGCTAAATGCGGGCCGGCCCGCCGCGCTGTCACCTGGCGGCAGGTGAGCGGGAGGCGCCGTGATTGGTCGAGCGCCCGGCCCGCCGCCCGCCGGCGCCAATCACGATACCGCATCGGAAGAGGATTTCTTTTCCTTTTCGCATTTTGAAGTTTTTCAACCCAAAATATTGATACCTAATTTACGGCATCTTTTTACATTGTCTGCGTTTTATAACTTTTAAACTAGCCGAAATGACAATGAATTATACTCGTATTATGGTTAGATTGCTATCTGATACGTGATATACATAAAACAAATATCGTAATATACCCTCTGTTAGGGGTAAATTTGCGAGGTGGCACATTTCCCCTCACATATGCGCGCGTGCACACACACACACACCAACTTACTACCTGACTACTTGAATTACTAGCTCACCGACACATATTTATTTATTTATTTACGGGAAACTTATAACGGTTAATAAAAATGAGGTTACACGAGAATATTAAATAGTGCAAAGACAATGTTACAAGTTTCCACAGAATCAACATATATTTTAATTCTTTGAAATTAGGGTCGCTTGTTATTTTCTCTGTCTAATTATATCACTGATGTAAACGAATATCAATGGCTGTAAGAAATACTGTTAACGAAAAAAAATTAAAATAATTCAAATACACAATTCTCTATGTAAAAATATCTCTCACTAATTTTATCGTTGTAATAATGTCCGTCAATAACGCTACCATATGGTGCTATGCTAGATGGCGCTTTTCCCACAGCTTTGACTAAGCTAACAGCTTAGTTAAAACAAACATACTCCAATTTCTTAATAACTTCATTTATTGTAAAGTTCAATTTGAATTATCATTGTGTGAAAGACTGAAAAAAAAATTGGTAAAATTTCAGCAATTAACAGAATGGTGAGTTTATTCGTATTGTAATATGTATTCGTGTAAAAAGTAATTTGTTTACATTTAAGATTGAAAACGCATTATTATTTTTTTCTTATGCCTAATTAATGTGTAACTAATAACTATTTAATATATATAATGCTGAAATTCAAACACAAATAGTCCGTCATTTTTGACGAGTTACAGCTCATTATATGTAAGTTACTGTGACAATATATAATATATAATGTAAGATCAACACTCACAACAACACATCCGCCCTGATGATGGACCCTGCAATAGAATCCGAAACGTAACCCAGAAAGGTCGTAATGCATAATATTCCAGAAGATATAACGCAATATACTAATTATATTGTAATTTATGCTTGCTACAAAATAATAAAAAAATATAAGAAAATTCATAACAATATTAAAAACATAAATTTTGATCGATTTTTCAGAAAAAAATATTCGAAATTCGTGTTTTAATATTCTCAATCCAACCTAATGTTTATTTTTTAAAAAGCATTTGCATTGTTTGAAATGAAGAAAGTCAGAGTGAGTCATAAAAATAATGCATAAAAACTTATTTACATTCAAACAAATATTAAATGGTGCAAGAAACATAAAAGGTGAAAGTATCGAAAGTTAGCTACATATTACGTGTTGATATGCAAGAAAAAAATGAACTTTTTCATAAAAATATAAGCTACAAGATACGCACCCTTCAATCAGTGAGATGCACATGTTTATTTACCCATTGAGTTTCGGGAAAATTATTGAAATAATACACATATTTTTTAATACTAAATATGATAACATGGCTATGTTTATAGACATACAAGATATAAAGGAACATTACTGGAAGAATTCTGGCGCTTCTTTTTATAATAATTCTAGCTGTGCGCACGCGGACTTTTTTATTTAGTTTTTTTTTAATATTTTGTTGAGTTAGGTTAAAATTGCGATTCATATTCTTTAATACTGTTTAACCTCTATTTAAAAATAATATGTATAAAAATATATACTATGCACCATGTGCGCAAAACTTAATAAGTAAATATGTTATAATAAAAAGTATTTCTACCTGAAATATATACATATCTCTTGCAAAATATTTTAAGCATTCCAAACGGAATAATTAGCCTTCAAATTACGTCACGGTAAAATTAAATAATATTTATTTTCTATTTACATCGGGTCTCAAAGTGTTTATAAATGGGACAATATTGAAATAATAATATAATTCACTTTCACTTGAAAAGTGAATTTCTCTTAGTGCTTGAGAAGAAAGTGTTTTTTTTTACTTCGATTATATTAAAACCCTTCGCATCAAATTTCAAGTGTAGGTAAAAAAGCAAGATGTTGTGTTTAATATTTACTTATACCGTTTTTCAAACATCTGCATACCTATAGGGCCCTAGTTAATCGAAATCAATATGAAATTATTTTATTCAAGTAAATGGACATTTAAATTATTGAACGGGTTCAAATTAATTAATAAAATATTCGGACCAGCATATATTTTTCAATTCAATAGGGTTAACTTGGTGGTCTTACCTGCTGAGTCTCGAATCCCCGACCGCTTAATCCCTAGACGAGTACCTTACAGGCCAAAACTATGGACTGGATCGCATACGTATTGTTACGAGATGGTAGAAAAAATTGCACGTAATCTAGAATTTCACAAGCACTATACACCTTTTAAATTGGAAATTACTAGAAAGGTCTGGGATGATCTACTAGATTATGGAAACGTCACGAAACGACATTACCTATATAAGAGATGACAGGCCCGCTGTGCAGACAATGTGCGTTGTCGTGACACAAAGCTATGTCATAGAAACTTACGAATTGAGAACCCGCGCAATTGACAAATCGATAGAGAAGTATTAAGTTACATATAAAAGTACCTACTTACGTATTGTGAAATATTCAGGAGTGACAAATAGTGCGAATTACGAAATTGGTTTGAATTAAAGAACGGTGTCCGAATAAATTCGTGTTCAGGAATATTAATGAATTAATATTAGTTAATTAATAAATATTAGTTTATTAATAAATATTAGTTAATTTATAAATATTAGTTAATTAATAATTAATTTCAAGTATTTGATTTGCCTTCCATAGCCGCGTATGAAAATGAAAACGTACTGTTCTTTTAGTTCTTCATGTTTAATCTTTATGAGAACATTAAAAATGTAAATAATTTGCATTTAATAACTTGTATTTATATGAAAATTATTAAAAGGTTATAAAGCTGTTCTTTTCAATTTTTCAATCAAGTTTTCATAAAAATCTCACAAAAATTAAACAAGCAAAAACAAAAGACAAGCGTATTTTTATTTTCATATCTACCTAATGATGATAATCTAATATTGCTCCATATCCCTGAACAACATTCTTGCAATAAATATCAATATTTATAGACATTGAGTTAGGTATATTATTTTTTTAATTAAACAACCAATTGGTACAGTTGATGGGTTTTTTTAAATAATATAAATAAATTCGATATCTAATTGATGTTGAATCGCTTACTTAATTTTTGATTTAAAAATTCATCTTTAGGAAGGACATTTAATTATTTATTAAATTGTTCTAAAATAATCTAAACTATCAAAGACAAATATGTATTTTGTACGATACAAAAAAGATATAAATCAGTGGGGCTGGTTGACAACCCCTGCGGGTGTCACAATTCACTGTTACGTGTGTGTACAAGTAACGCAATCCGGCTAACGTTATCCTAAACCCTTTGTCCGGCGCGCCGGGGCGGCCAAGCCCGGGCTGGCGGGGGCCGCGGCCCATTCACGGCCCGACCGCAATTGTTGCGGCGGACACAATGGACATCTAGGTGTTCAGTGACTTTATTCTGATAGAGCGCCAGGCGGCTCGTCAAATATTATCTTTTCACTTCGTTTCAATGAAAAAAAAATAACCTTATTTATTATTAACCTTAACTAAATACCACAAATTAACTAAATCAATGGTAAGAAAAAAGTAATAATATCATACATTAATACATAATAAATACATTAATAATATAAAAGAGTCGCTTGTTGGTCTTGTGGTTAGGACTCTCGCCTCGTGATCCAAAGGTCGCGGGTTCGAATCTCACTACAGAATAGAAAGTTAGTCCTATTTTCGTAGCACTAGCATTTAACTTAGTTTGAAAATAGTAAGAATATTGATGTGACACGTATGTAAAGTCAATTAACTCAAGATAAACGTTAAAAAACTCAATTTAATGCTTTTGACAAATCTGTATACTGCTGAAAAAAATTTAATATAAGAATATTTTTTTAAATATAAGAATATAATTATTTTGCTGAGTTAGCAAACATGAAAATATATATACATATTTAATTTGATCTTACCTATTTACAATTGTACTACTCTTTATCCATGTAATGCAATCTCTACCGCCAGTATGAAAGAACACCAGATACGTTAGTCTGTGAAATACCTTTCGTAAAAATAGACTATTACTATGAAAAAATATGTTAAAATACATTTACAACAGCTGTGGATATACAGCGGCCAATATTTACCGCAAAGCGTCCACACCTTAAAGGCAGATTGCTTTCTACCATTAATATCGTCACGAGATTCTAAATAGATTCTAAATAAAAATTCTAGGTAGAAACTATGAATAGTTATGAATAGTAAGTTACCTTTTAAATTTGCTTTCACATTAGTTTCTAATTAGTTATTTAAATCCCATATATTTATTTTGTTTTCTGTTAATAATGTCTTTAATTCCAATTTTAATTTTTAGTATACGCTGTTTCCCGATGAATGGACCATTGGTACAGAAACTTGTTGATTATTCAATAAATAGTAGTTTTATACAGAGTGATTTCTTTTTATTAATATAAATATGTTACCAAAGTTATTTTGCTATTATTGAAAAAGATATTAAATAAATTTACAAATCTCATATAATGCACATTTGTACCCACAAACTTAATTATACTAAGTATTTATTTAAATTTATTTCAAAAATAAATTAGTAGCCGAAGAATAACTAATCAGAGTATTAGAAAGGTGGGGGTCATAACTATAATCACCATTGACTACTATATGCAATCCCTAGTGGTTTTTGTCCTCATTTTTAATCTTCCTCCATTAACCCATTCCTGAATTTATAAGACCGCAGGGGCGTGCAGTGGGAACAAGAAGCATGACTTTTATTTAAACATAAATTTGGGAAAAAAATTCTAAATCAAATATTTATCTGGCAGAATATTATGAAATATTAAAATCTGAATTAAATGAAAATTATTGTGATAGGAATATTACGAGATATATCTCTCATTTCGGTTTCTTTTAAAAATATATGCTTAGAAAAAGTCTTGTTTCTTGTTCTCACTGCACGCGCTTATAAGACCGATATGTCTTGGTAAACATCATCTATGCTCTGACCTCGCTAAACTCCTACGTCCTGCTGGTCTTATATTCAAATATTACTGTTTGATCACCCTCTCCTCAAGGGTCAACCACCGAATTCTTCTTATTTTAATTAATTAAAAAGCGAAAATGTCAGCAGATTTTAAATCTGATAATTCCAACCATTTAATACGAAAGTGTAATTTACTTTATTTTAATTATTTCAAACACTGATATTTGCTACTCGACGCCACTGGTAGATAGATAGCTGACCATACTCACGGACGGTCACGGTCAACACTTTGCAGCCCGCCGCCCGTCTTCGGCGAGGGGCTGTTGGTATTATTTAACTCGACGTTACGTAACACCACTCGGTCTTGAAGAGTTGGAGACCGCGTGGCAGTCATTACGACTTCATCTGAGACAATGGCAGGTAGGTAAATTCAACTAGCCATCTTTACCGCACATCTAGATATACAACTAGATGACGTCCAGTACATTCATCAAACAACCGAATGTGATTATCACACCATTCTATTTATCAATGGACCGGCTTCATAAACCCAATCCGGGATTTAGTACATACAGTCCTAAAATATTAATGATTAATATTCTGATAATATTCTTTTCAGTGTACTAAAATAAGATAAAACTAAGATATAACTAAATGATGAAATACTCAATGCTTTACTATTTCTTCGGGCATATTGTTCATAATAATAATAAAAAATCCATTCAAATTATCATTTGCTAATCATGCTTAATTATTTACGATATTATTAATGCTTTACAGGGCTTTTACAAAAGTACAAATCAATAGAAGTAAATATCTTCCATTAACTTATTATTTTTTTAGCCTTTTCATAAATGTGAATTTATTGAATCCCTAAATCATCAAAAGATTGAACCACAAATTTCTGCCTGGTCCACGTAAAAAACGTCTATATTTAACTGTCAGTCTGTTTAATACTTGTCAATGTGAGATTTTGATACTCTCAAAACTTGAGTAGTAAAATATAACATTATAATTAAACTCACTTAGAGATAACAATTTATATTTTTCACACAATTTAATCATCATCGAAAAAATGTCTACAAAGTTAACGCCAAATCCATGAATACTTAAAAAGGAATATTGATAATTCATTTTTATGATAACTTCTTAATCTTCATTTTTGGCTTTAGTTCATTTCCTACTCACCTAAAATATTTAAATAAAAATAAATATATTCGAATTTACATTAATTAATTTTACTTTAATACAAGGAAGTAAAAAAACGTGCCTGACATCTTCGAGATGTGATTTTGGTCATGATTCTGCCTATACAAGAACTGCAGGAATTTTTATATTCCTCAGGAACATCCTAAAGTAAAAAGTGGCCTCCACAACACGCAAAAAAGAATTATTGCGTATTTTGGATATGTTGCTAAAAGAGATGAAGACAGCCTAGAGCCTAGAGAAATCAGAGAACATTTGGAGAATAAAATAGAGACAATTACCAAAAGAACTAGTAGAAAGAATAGAATAAACATTTCGAACTGTAGAAGCAGACCAACCGACGGCGATGCTGTCGTGAGCACACAGGTGAGAGAGAAAATAAGTTTTTAATAAATGTGTCATTTAAAAAATTTATTAGAGGGAGATAGTTATGACGTAAGTTAATACTAAGTCAGGCGCGCTACCCGCTGAGCTGCCGGCGTCCGAGGCAGCCGGCAGTGCTTACTGGCCGCATATCCGGTTTGGCCGGAAGTCTAATTGAACAAAGGGAGGCCAGGAATCTTAAAGGAGGGGTCGCGAAGATAAGAACACGGAGTGATTGGTGGATGCATGGCGATAGAGCGGCAGGGGTGCCTAATCGGAATACAAAAATTTAATTACGTTTAAAAGTAATTTAAATATTTTGTAAAAATAAAACGTAATGACCCGACACTTTCAGGAAAACATGGTTTACTTTTTGTGTAATATTTTACAATTTTTTTTATGTTATATGCATTGCAAATGTTATATATACTTTGTGTACTTATAGTAGATCTATATTTCCTAGCAACCAGGATTTTTTAAATGTTAAATATTATATTTAACGTGTCCCTTTGTATATATTTTTATTTCATTTTTATATAAAAGTTTGTATTATATTTTATAAAGTTATTTTTCTTTTATCTTACATTTTATTTTGTTCTTTTACAATAATGTTAATAACTCATATTTTATGTGGTAATTTTTATATGTAGGTATGTTCAGAGATTGTTACATTTTGTCCCCAGAAGGATGATAAATTAATTGAGATAAATTATAGAAGTCTCACAGAGACGAAACCTTTTAAAAGATAGCCCGTGGCTTACGACCTGTATGAGCTGGCTTAAGTGATCTCTCTATACAATGCAACGTTCACCAATTCCACCGTGAGAGCATCCACGCATTTTCAAAAAAAAGTTCTGCACATCATCATCATCATCATTCTTGGCACTACAACCCTTGGTGGGTCTTGGCCTCCTCAATAGTCTTCCTCCACTCATCTCGGTTTGGTGCCAGCTCTCTCCAGTTCAGAAGCTCCAAGGCAGAAATGTCTTTAAGGACGTTGTCGCTCCATCTTGATTTTGGCCTTCCTAAGCTCCTTCGGCCTACCGGTCTTGAGTTCAGCAGGGACTTTGGAGCTTAATGCTCGGTCATTCTCTCCACATGACCCAGCCACCGAAGTCTTGGTCATGGGGAGGTGGTGAGATACGAAAATCATGGTATCGTTATCATTTTTAAACACCAATAGCCTAAAATTATATTTCCAATAAAGCCAATACCACGATCGTCACCACGATTTCTATGCGTTTTATTTCTTTTTAAAGTTCTATACATCTTCACAAAAAACGAGCGCATCTTAGAGTAGTCGCGTGTGATGTGTAATATTTGACATCTCACAATTAAAAATATCGATTGAGCAGCAACAGAAATTCACATCAAAATTTAAAAAAGCTAATACGTATATATTTATTAATTAGTAAATACAAGTAAAGAAAATGTATGTGCATTTATGTATTATTGATTTTTTTCCGCACTAGGTAGGTACCGTATAACTATATACGCATTTTGTTATTGGTGGTCAATTATATGTTTTTATTTATTTTCATAGATGGCGGTAGTGTGCCGCCACACATATTCTCTGAAACTATATTAATAAATAAATATTTAAAAATAATCACATAAATCACTTAAAATTTCAGGATGTAAATCATTAAGGGTAGTTATTGTTTACATTGATGTAAAAAAATAAGTATTTATTGGATAGTTTAGATGTTTAGAAGATATAACCCAAAATATATCAGAGTTACAACATCAACACGCTTGACACCAGCCTCGTAACGTATATACAAAATCAAAAGCATTGGCTGGTAGTGTGCGACTTCGCTGTGATGGCACTTTATAAATTATGATTTTTTGCCCATCGCGCGTGCTCCGCGCGCGCTCATTGGTCAAATGAAATTGCGCGCGTCTTATTTCCTGTTACGCATTTCCATTCTTTTTCACGAAATCATTACCACAAGCAGGAAAGCGAGAGGATAGATGTTACACATAAAAAATATTGCTTTGATGGTTTTGCCGTCCTTTTCCGGCACAGATTGCAGGAAATCGAGGGAAAAGATGTTATACATCAAAAACTCCGGGTATACATGCGTATGCAATAATAATGCATTATTTTCTTATAGAAACCCCAAAAGAGATTATTTAGAAAAGCGTCGTACCCCGCTCGGGAACCTAAAGGTTAATCTTTCATTCATGCCTCATTCACGCCGCTGTACTACAGTCTCACTGAGAGACGATGTGAATGAGAAGCAGAGGGATCACCCATCCCGCTTCGCGCAGACGGTTTAATGTTGGTTTAATTCGAGAACCCATAAAACTCGGCCATCCGTTGTCACGCAATAAAATAAATTCAATAAAAGTGACCGGCGGTAAATCCAAAACGCCACACACGAGGGCGACGGCTCGGATGCTTTCTGTGAAGCCTTCTCGAGTTACCTGCCCCGCGAGACTATCAAACTGCAGGTAAACAAACTGTGATTCATACACTTTATGTAGAATTGTTACAGATCGGGGCTGCGGGAGACAAACGAACACTGGAAATTAATTAGCGATATATCTATTAGTAATCAGACGATTAAAAAATGAGCAGCGAGCCGCAACCACGCGTCAACGCGACCGACCAATGCAACCTGACCGCTTCCTCTGTGAAATATGTAAGAGAGGGTGCGCCTCTCGAATAGGGCTATTTTCCCATCGCAAAGCTCATGAGAGGCGCAGAAACAACAACTAAGTCAGAATGGCAAGGGGATCCTCGATCACGAGGCCCGGCTACAACAAGAAAAGTAATTAATTAATTATTAAATGGACAAAGTCACTTAACACGAATCAAACTAATCACACTATTTCGAAGATATTTAATATCGCTGGGAACACTTTATTTAACACTCGCTAGAAAATTTCAGATAATTCTCGCACGTAGTTGTTGCATTTACTTATTTCGCCACTTGGGTAAGAACTCGCTAGATATCTGTCGCTCTAAAATTCTACGTCTAGGCATCCCGGCTGTCGTAGGCGATCGACTGTTCTAGAGCCTTTCATAGTGTTCTTCCAAAGTGACATTACAAGGCATTCGGACACTGCGCAATTTCTTCTGCTTACCATTTCGTGACAGTGTATCGGAAAACGGTGAAAATTTTAATAAAGTTACTGAACACGGACTTAATTTCGCAGAATTTTTCGGACTAATTTCACACTGACCACTCTTCTGTGGAACACTTTATAATCGTCTTAGAATAATCTCACATCACACTTATTCCACTATTGAACGCTCGTAATTTATCGCTCATCAATTCGCATAATTGCCCGCTTTCGCTAATTTTTGTGGAATCGCCGAACTTCATTCATCGAGATAGGTGACCTCCCTAATACCAAAATATTTCATATGCGTGAATTTTTGTTGAAGTACCAAAAGTAATCAAAAATAAGTAAAATCATTCGCAAGACATCGTGACCTACGAAATGTAAAGATGACTCATTTTATATATACCGAAATTAAATTAATTAAATTACTTTATTTCTGAACTCTGAATATGTAATTTTTTTTATTAATTAAGAGATATTGTATGTAACTCTGAATATGTAAATTTATTAATTAAGATATAAAAATTATAAATTTATGAAGAAAAAAAATCGTGAATTTTTGATTTTTCAAAACACATGTAAGCCCGTAATAATAAAAAAAATGTGATAAGTCATTCAAACAGAGATTCATAGATTTTTCTGTTTATCTCAATTTTTTTGATAGAATGTATCTGCTCGTAGACCTCTTTTCATATAAGAAAAACAATCGAATTAGTACGTGAAAGCTTAAATGAAAAGAGATCTACCCCCCTACTTTACTTGAACATAATTTTACAACCTCAATTAACGTTTTTTCCTGAAAATACTTCCGAGATGGAAAATATTATGAAATCTATATAAAATCTAAAAGTATATAGTACAGCCTAAAGTAATAAAAATAATATCATAAATTGTGCCTAAATTCATTAGAATTTACGCAAAGCTGTGGAATAAACAATAAATATATTAAATTTACTACATTTTCATAGTAAAAACAAATACGTAAATAAAACTCAGCCTGTACGACATCAATAAAAGATTACAATTGCAACGTTAAAAACACACAATCTCATTACACAACAACTTTTAAGAAAAAAACATTAACAGTACATAAATCCTAAATAATGTTCCACTTCCACTTGACTCCGAGATTTATCTCGCGAACTTTTCTTAATGAAATAAAATATGTCTTTTTCGCCGGCATAAATCACTCAATAACTTGTGCAGCTACAAAAGAAATAAATACTCTTAATTTATTAGCCGCCTCGAACTGCTGGGAATCTTGGTGAATTCCGTCCAGAAAAATTCCCGATGGGCTGAACGTCTCCTCCAGAGAGCTGGCCGCGTCTAAATCTTGAGAATGAGAATGTTCTCAACAGAGGTAGGCACGTATGGAGTCTTGTACTTCCCTTCGCCGATACAAATTTGAGGACTTAGTCGATTTAATTCAATAAGTACTGGTTCAGTTTATACTACTTTGTTGTATCTTATACATTCGACAAACGTTGTCTATTGAAAGTTTCTAGTTGAGTTTGGCTTAACACAGTATTGTTAAATATAATTAAATTACAGTGGGTTTGATTTCAGATATATTCTGGTCACTGTTGGATGTCGTCATGGATGGACGTCACGATATATAGGGCGCGTCATAGCTAGTGGCAAAAACTTCGGGGTAGTTTTGTTCATTCAATTTTTAATGGCTAATATTCCTTACAATTTCAACAGAAGAGGTAAAAGATCGAAGTACCTATGTATGTTTTTTCAGTATTTCTGATTTATCTTTTGTAAAACGTTAGACAATCGTGAAAGTAATTTATATTGAATATTAAAAATTCATTCCCTTAGATAAAATAAATTATAAAAAAACTTGCATGGTTTAAATTTCTGCACGGTTTTAATAATTGTATTCGATTTTTATTAAAGCGAATGAATTTTCAATATTCTATATTAGTTACATTCATGATTCCCCAACGTTTTGCAGAAGATATGTTCACAATCTTTGACGGCGCTTGCCTCCTTATCTGTTGACATTTTACCCGAAGTGTAAAGAATATTTAGTTTAAATTCAAAATTTATTAAAAAAAACTCCCTGAAGTTTTCGCTGCTACTGTGTCCCTGTATATTTCAAATGTACAGTTAATCAGTCGTAATGTCAAAAACGGTTGGCAAGTTGCATCGTTAGCAATAATTAAAAATTTAAAACAAAAACTGAGTTCTCGAATGTAGCTAAACATTTATTTAACTAATCTGAGTACTAATGACGAGAAAACTTTTCTTTTTTTTATAAATCTGTTTAAGAAAGATAGATAATTTAATTTTAATATTTATAATACAACTAACTGAAACTCGACAAAAATGTCGTACTCACACGTCGGTTACTAAAGAAGCAAAATTTGGGTAAGACCTATCAAACGGTGTAGACTTGTATATAGAAATTTAACTTAGGGAAAGGGTAGGTAAATTACTTTTTTTTTATCAAAGATTTTTTTAATGTTATTGGGATTATGTAGAATCAAGTTTTACACTTTGAAAGCATAACGCGTTTCAAAATTAGAATAGCTGCGCAGAAGATCTGTTCATTTCTGCATCGCTACCAAGTTGCGATTTTTCAGAACAAAACAAATCACTCCATGTAAAAAATTACCAACGTCGTTAAACCAATGCAAACGTCACTCAAAAAATGCAAATGGAAGGCAAGCGACGGTCAAAACGAGCTTGGACATGGTCGGAAAAACTTAGATAATAAGTGTTATGCAAAATTATATATCTGGTATTGTTATGACGTTCAAATAGAGGGATACTGGTGGCTAACGACGATGGTCTGACAGTGAGCACGAAGGGTTGCAGCACAATTAGTTCCAGGCGACAAGAAAGGGAGTATCGAGGAGAGCAAGGAAGGCTGTAATTTAAATTGAGTTAGCTCTTAAACCACCGATCCGTAAATGAGAACTGGTTCTGCCCCTGATTATAGTCTGTTCAAAGAATTTAAATGCATATCTTATCATTTTTTTATTTTTTTTCATTATTGCTTTACATCCAATCCCTGCCCGCCTCACTTATCCTGGGTGATCAGTGTTTTTTTCGTATATCATCTACAAACAACAAGTCACATATCTAAAAGAAATAAAATAGATAAAAATGAATAAACAATGAATATTGATTTAGAAATTCTACCAACTCAAGAAAAGTAACAAATACTAGTAAACGTAGATTATAACAATATAAGGTGAAATGTGCATTAAACAATGTGAAGCATTCAAATTTTAAATATTATATGCGTACCGATAATCCAGATATTTATCAACTCGCTTGCTCCGCATTTTAGCAAACATAGTCAGGATTGATTGACCCGAAACAAACGGCCGACTGCTTGAACGCGTAATCAGGAAATTAATTTAAATTAACTGTAATAACATTATTTTCTACGAGAGTGTACAAAGATAATAATTAAGAAATTTAAGAATAAATAAAATACTATGTTTTAAACCACTTTATTGCTATATGTTTGTCAACTAGTTTCGGTTGGACTCAACCTTTTTCAGGTCCTGAAGAAGGTTGAGTCCAACCGGTTCTTATTATTCATTTATATCAGAATTTATACTCTAGACTGCACTTTTTTAGGGCAACAATTTAGATAGAACCTTTTTTCTTATATAAAAGTAATAAACTTAACATTATTTACAATAATAAAGAAAATATAAGCATTAATCAACAGAACGCGGCGAAAAAAATCGTTTTTCGTGTCCTAGGCGGCGCGAAGTCTTAATGAATATTTATATGTGCGCATAATATGTTTTTTATACCTATAAAGTATACTTCATTATCTAAAATCAGTACTAAGGAAATTAAGAAATATTCAATATTAATAAAGTTATAATGTTTGAAATTTGCAATAATTTTTTTATTTATATAAAGAGATGATTTTCAACAGTATATTCTATTTATTCCTGTATTTTGAGGCTTTACTCGTTAAATAAAAGTTAGTTTTTTTAAATAAAAACACCGTAATTATTATTTTAAAATAAAAATTCCTAAGTATGAAATGTGCCAATAAATCACGTAATTATAAAACAGAAATTTTTCTGTTAATGTTTCTGTCTTCTCAGAATTTTCTTCAGTTTCTCCAGTTTGCCGTCAGTATATCAAAGTATAATTTTAAAATGTCACAGCTTCTTGCCATGTAAACGGTTTCGCACTAGCTCAACCAGCACACTACAGACCTTCGTGACACACTCGAGGATCGGAAATAATTCTTCAGTAAAAAAACACTAGACAATACTCCTTCATTTTTACATAATTCAGTGCATTTGAAGGGGGCAGGGAGTTTCAATCGCGTTCCGTCCCAATCTTTTGGAAAACATATCCGTTTGAAGGAGTCCGGAATAAAACAGCCGAAGCAGAAAGATCTTAGCGGGATTACGTACACCCCGTCTGCTTTGGTTAAATCCATCCAAAAGTATTCTTTTGAATGTGTATTTAACTAACTATCTTATCATAGAGCTGTTCCCGTATCGATTTAAATAACGCTCTCTTGAGCACTGTGTAAAATAATGCAATTAGATTTATTTTGTAGGTGATGGTTATATTGTATTTCGTATACTTATATGGCGAACCATGTCGTACACACTCAATCTAGTTAAGCTGGAACAAACTCAGTAATTTCTCTTCTTATTTTTAAAATATGTGTAAAAGTCTTTTTAAGTTTTTTTTATAAATAAAAACAGAGATATTTTTAAATTATCCTAAACGCTTGTGATATGTATGTAAATAGAACTAACTTGCTTGTGTCCTGAGCGATGAGGCTTAAATTACATTATTTACTTTATTTCACGTCTTTATTTGAGGCTTTTTAATGTACTCACCTACCTTTATAATTTCCAACAAAGAAGTCGTCAAAAAATAGTGTCATCTAATATATTTTTCATATACAATATATGTATATATTTGAAGATGTGCTAAAATATTCTAAGGGCACGAAAAAGGGCTCTCTAGAAGCATATTTGAACGGCAGATAACATAGGCCTCTAAAAGAAGATCGGATGGTTTGAGTGAGTGTGGCTGTGTGAGATGTCGGTTTACTAGGGGGAGGGGGGAGTGGGGCAATTAAGGGAAAGAGCAGGAAGGTTGCCAGTTACAGGAAAGATACAAAAATAAAAACACAAACAATTATAAATGATTACACAGATTTTTCTTTTTATATATATATCATTTCTGGCCGTCTTAGTGAAGATTAGGAGAGTATAAAACTCAGGAAAAAACATGAAAAACAAACGACTAAGATTCATTGCACCTCAAACTCGTATCAACTTCAGTAGGGTCCCAAAGAATCTATACAGTATTTTTAGCTTCGTACAATTTAATATTACCTACTATCAAAAATGTTACATTAATTTTGATCCAAAAAATGATGCTTCACCCTAAGTAATAAAATTATTTCTGGGATTTGGAGCAAAATCTGTGGAAATGAAGCGCCATGCGACCACGTCAAAAAAATCATCTTCGCTTCGGAGAATATTCATTTATTCAATTCGGAGAAATCAACTGGACGAAAATAAACAAAATAATTCAGCTTGATCTCGCTTTCGGCTTGTCGCTACTTACAAGATTCATTGGAATTCTAAAACAAATTCATTTTTTAGATTTCTAATGAGAACCCGTCAATTAAGCAGCAGATTATTAATTAATGTGCACATGTAATCAATTTTATTTTAAATTATATTTCAACGCCACGAGTGGTTTGCATTTTTTCTGCTGAGATCTGATTGATTTAGTTTATTTACTGCAGGTACAGTAAAATTTACATGTCAATTTTGATATAACAAACACAGGGACAGCTAGTTATACCTGCATATGCAGTTATACAATATGTAGTATAAAATTTTTAAGCTACAATTTCCTAATATCAATCGTTTATTTTGCATTTTTTTCAATATTTCTGACATATCTTCTGTAAAACGTTGGACTATAACAGCAATGGCGAAACTTTTGGACTCGGCGTGTCGAAAACAACTAAATCTAAACACTAAATTTTGTTCTGATCTGGTTTTTACTAAATCTGTTAGTGGTTTTTACTAAGTTAACTAACATTATTTTATAATGTCTAACCACAAAGTTAATGCTTTAAATAATTAATAATACTTAATTTTCTATTTCGCTTTAGTTATCACTCCTGAGTAACTTGTCTCTGATACAATGATACACGTTGCTTGTATCGCTCAGGTTTGCACTTGAAAGCTTCTTACTTGCCGGTAGGTACTCTCTTATTTTATTGCTGGTCGATTATTCTTGATTTGCTGTCATTATTGTTCGAAAGGCTTCGATTATGTGTAGTTACTATTGTTCTCTCTCGTGATTCTTAGCAATTCATATTATTATGCTTAAATCATCTTGTTTCGAAGTGGTTCATTTACAACGTTAAACTTAATCCGTATTAAATACATCTACGTGTTGAAAAAAAATTTAAAAATTAAAAAAACATTAATATGCAAATTTTTCGGTAGTATACTTAAGACGTTGTGTACTTTAACGGATTTAATATCACAGACATAATATTTGATTTATAACGGGCCACAGAATTATATTGAAAGATTGAAATAACCTAACGGAACATCCAAACCCAAACATGTGCGGTAATAATATTTACTCAATGCTACTATATTAAATATAATAATTACGTTTACATATCCAGGCGTGCGCTGCGTAGATTTGTATAATAACCTTGAACCGGGTATGGGTATGCAGACTAAACATTAACGCTAGGTGTTCCACAAGTCCTGCGAGATAGTCCCGAAGTATACTGGACGTGGCCAGTGACGTCCCAAGGTAAAGTGCCGCCCTTTAAAAAATTAAGAATGCCGCCTCTGGTATTGTGTATAATTTATATCATATTATTTTGATACAAAATGACCAGAACGCCCAAAACCATTTATAATTTATCCATCCACAACATTCATAATTTTTTGATCTACTTTTTATTATTTACTTTTAGTTCAGTATGATAAAAAGGGCCCAAAGTTAAGCAAGATCGCGGTGCTGCATATTTTGCTGGAAAATATGCCTATAAAATGCCGCTTACCACCAAGTTGCATTCCAACAGCAACACTACCAATAGTCTACGAGTGGTCTCTTAGGCCCCGCAAGCCTCGGGCAATATTACCAGTGGCAATTACATCGGTGCCATAGCAGATAGGTAATCATCAGCTAAGGGAAGGAAAATCTCTACATAAAAACCCTTGATTTCCGGTTGGGGGTTGAGCGAGAGACCAATCACCTTAATCGAGCCAATCACTTTTTAAAATTCAAGATTACGCTAAGCCTCGAACAAGGACTGGAGACAGGAGGAGTTGGAGGCGAGGACTGATGGAGGTCGAGGCTTGATATGAGCTGTAGAGTCATTGAAGATGAATAAAAGGTGATATTTGAAGGTGAAACATATTAATAGTTGTAATAATCAAATATTTTACGTGCCTAAGAAAGCATAACTGCTCGTGTTTAGAGAGGGAGTTCGCTTACAGTGTAATACAATTAAAGTAATGTAATTCAGTCTTTAACAGATATTTTATTTTTAATTTTACAGAAGCGAAACACATTAAATAAACACCCAGGCTTGAGTAAATCACATAGATTAATTGTGAGCTCACTGGGAATCGAACCCGGACCCCTCGGTGTGATAAGCCAGTATCATGCCCACTGGGCTACGAGAGCCGATATGTTATATTTAAAGTATAAATTTACAAATTTAATTAAAGTAAACAAATAACTAGGTAATGAATTTATAGTAACGGAATTTAAATGGGAGTTCTTTTAATATATTTTTTTTTATTTCACTTTTTTTGTATTTTCTATCTTTTTCACATCAACGTTTTCAGCTGTTGTTACCAAACTTTTACTAAGGAAATCTGTAGCAAGTTCTTTGGGTTCTTCGTTGAGGCTCTGTTAGTTTCGAGACTCATTTATTTTTTGAGTAGAGTATGAAGTAATATTATTTTTATGTACATATGACATTCACATAATCAACATATACACTAGAATAGCCTGAAAATTATTTATATTTTCACTCCTTTTCACTACATGTTTTTAGTATGTTCAAATTTTTAAAAACGGAATTACTGGATTTTTTCCCTTGAGATAAGATCATTAATTGAGATAAATTGCACATGTCTCACAGAAACGAATCTATTTATATGGGAAAGTATGTATAAGAGTATTTTTGCGTTTACAGAGAGAACGTTACATTGTATAAAGTGATCACTTGAGCCAAATAGTGACAAGTCGTAAGCCCTGTAAACTCTCAGAAAGACTTCAGTACTTCCCATTAGTACTTCATTAATCCGTAATTTATCTTACTTGAAAATTGTATATTCCGCCCTTAAGCCTTTCTTGCCTGTGCCCACGAGACGTCCCTGGACACGGCAACCGAATACGGAGGGGGCACCTGAACCGTGACCCGAGAGTTCGTAGACCACGCCGCTGGTGGTCAGGCCACGCGACCAGAGCTATCCAAGTGTTCAGCAGTACATACAATAAGCCGAGACAGACAAGCGGTTGGACGTTATGAACTCAGGATCGGTAGGTCTGCGTCCACCCACTAACCTACTCCGGAAGTAGGTGCCTCTTCCTCCTGTCACGCAACTGGAAACTTTGTGCTCCATAAATAATTCTAAACTTGGATCATAACTTATTTTTTATGAAGAGACCCGCAACAAACAAACTTTGTTGAAGTTTGTCAAGTTTGACTTTTTCTTACCTAGCGTATTCTTAAAGCGATATTTATGAATCGGAAGATATATATTAACTGAATACAGGTGAATACAAACATCTTGTGGCCCCATTTTCACAGATGAAACTGGATAACGTTTATGTATATGTGTATAAAAAATCTGTCCTCAATACATTATACTGATAATTAATTATAAATTGAACATGTCCTAAGAACAATTTCAACTTTTCAATATTTTCTATTCAAAATTGAATGAATAAAACTCTCCCAAAGTTTTTGGTTTTCGTTATGAAATCCAAAATAACATAAATAAATAATATTTCGAAATTTTTGTGATTAACTTGGAACTTTTTGTGATTAACTGTGGAAGTTCATTGTAAATAACTATGAATAGAACACAACGGTGTTTACTTCACACAATGACAGTTTAATTAAATAAATTAATTAAAACGTTTTCGATGCTTACTGCATCATCTTCAGTAATGTACTAACTTAAGACTAGAAGACATTTTATCTACTACATGGGGCGGGAGTTGTCGGGAGCGGGGGAGGGGCAGGCGGAAAGTGAAAGTGGTTGCTGGGAGGGGCTAGTATGGCTAGAAGGGGGATGTAATGAGTGGTGTTTGTATGTTTAAGGCCTTATCATTATTTAGATGAATTTCTATATTTTCCAAGATGTCCAATTTCTTTCCTTTTTTGCATACATGCAACACCTCCACGTTATCATACTTGAAGTGATGTCCCTCTGATCTCACATGGTCTGCCATCTCTGAATTAATATTGAAATTTTTTATCCCTTTAAAATGTTCATCTATTCGCGTTTTTATTTTTCTTCCTATATATAGCATGATCGGCAGTTCCCACAGTTCATTTTATAAACTCCACTATTATCTAGATGTTCTATTTTAGTTTTATTATTGAAAATGTATTTCTTAATGGTGTTGTTTGTGTAGAACGCGGGTCTGAACTTTCTTTCTTCACATAAATTAAGAAGGTCTGTGGTGAGTTTTTCTGTATATAAAATTCTTCTCCACAACGTTGTGTTCTATTCATAGTTATTTATAAATAAATAAAATCTCAAGATGGAAAGCAAGAAAGTCAATTAGATAAGAGAATAGGAGCCGCAGCCAAGTAGCACGATCCCTGTATTATCTCAGCCAGCTAGGAAATTTTGCAGTATACAAATCAGTTTTCGGGCCAACCCTAGTGTACGGCCACGAGCACTGGATCTTGACCGAAAGAACCCGTTCAAGGCTACAGGGCGCCGAGATGGGATTTCTACGAGGAATAGTAGGAGTTAGCAGAAGAGACAGAATCAGAAATACTCAAATAAGATAATGTCTTAACCTTTATCGACGTTTATCGAGAAATCACAGTTACGGTGGCTGGGATATATCTTGCCGATGCCGGCAGATAGACTGCCAAAGCGCTGAAAAATGTTTCATTGCGAAAAAATAGCAGATAAATCTCGAGAAAACAAAGAATATTCACAGTTTTTTGGTCGAAAAATTTGAGAAAATTGAAGATTAACAAATGCATGAAAAGAGTGGACAAAAAATATTTTAAAAATTACTCCAGATGCGAGATCGACATATTCATCAGGATAATTTTTAAAAACGAACATAATGTCACAACTTCTTTGGGAAGAAGTGTTAAATTCCAAGAATCCTAATTTCGTTGTCCGTAATATATTTTTTAATTTTTTTAAAAATAAATACGTCCTAATTCTTTAGGACCCGGCAGGTAACATGGACAAAATTTCCCCCTTCCCTTTTACCCCAACCTCTCCTCTACACCGTTTGACAGATCTTACTCAAATATTGCATACTTATTATTTTATTTTTTTTAAATAGAGATGTGAACACGGAATACGTGTCACATCAATATTCTTACTATTTTCAAACTAAGCTTAACGCTTGTGCTATGAAAATAGGACTAACTTGCTAGTCTGGAGTGAGGTTCGAACCCGCAACCTTTGGATCACGAGGCCAGTGTCCTAACCACAAGACCAACAAGCTACTATTCATTAGGAACTTTAGTGTAATATAATAGCAATATTGACACGATTCTTAAGATAACGAAATTCAATCAGAATAGACCTGATAATATTCTTAAAGCTTACAATCTCATTCTAAGATGAGAAGTCAGCACCGGAACTTGGATTCGGAAACTATGGTTCTAGACTCGTGGTGATTCATCCAGTCGAAGGGCCTCAGCTTGGAGCGGACGCCATAAAGCTCAGACGCTCGCGCAGTGCCGTTCTCGGAAGGGGAACGATGGAGTGTTACTGATGCAATTATTACGAGCTGGTGCCCTGGGCCCTGCGCTGGGCGCGCACGTGCGTGCTGGTGACGTCACTTCCACTCGCGCGTGACTTCTCCCACTGGCAGACGCGGCAGCAAAAGTTGTGACAAAATGAAAGTTAGCAGCGTCCGTTGAAATATTATTTTTGATTCAATTGGTTATATGATTAAATTAAAATATTTAGCACGGCAAAATAAAAAAAATTAAAAAAACAAGTTTCACATGAAAAAAATACTCAAAAAAATTACGTATGATAATAATAAAAATGGATTGGTCCGCCACTTGGTTAACAACGACGGTCGAAAGAGACCTAAAGGAGGATCAACTCGACGACAGCTTAGCGCAGGACCGTGCACTATGGAGAATGCGGCCAAGGAAGGCCGACCCCAAGTAATGGGACTAACAGTCTAGAAAGAAGAAGAAGAAGAATAATAAAAATTTATAATTTCAATAGCGCCATTTTCGTACAAATTTCACTTCAAGGGCGCTTTACACAAACATAGTTTAGTTCTACGCTAGTATTTAATTTAATATTACGAACTCATGGAAATGATTTTATAGAAAGGTGCGTTTTGAATCTGTTTCTGATGCACTGTACCGTTTTACGGAGGGAAGAGAGTTGCACGCCTTTGGGCCTGCCACCGTAAATGCCCGTGCACTAATACTTATGTTACGGTTTTTTTAGAGGTATCTATAGAATATAAATATAAAATGCAATAAAATATACAAAAATCGTCGTAACGGCATGATTGGCTTTATTGGATAAGATAATTTTATGCCATTAGTGTATCAATCGAGTGTTTTTGGCAACACTTTTTCCAAAGATAACCAACGTATCAGTTGACTTCTAAATAAGTACATGATATTTTCTATCGTATACAAACATGCAAAGTGGAAAATTGCTTGTCAGTCACGGAGGAGGAGTTCTGCGGAAATAGATATAATATAATATTTTAATGCGTCCTAACAAATGGCAGTAAACAATATAAAAAAATAATCACATCCTTGTAAAAATTCACCCAATTTCTACCCAAATTTTATCCTTATAGGAAGGTAATATTTCCTTGACCGAAGAGGACCCACTTGCTTCACGAGAACTCTCATATTTTTCCCAGCAACATTTTCCAGTATTTGACTCACTTGATGATGCCATGTCTTTTGAGGATTCTTCTTTTTCTAGTTCTATCATTACTATATCATAAATCGGCATCCTTCTCCTTGCTTGGCACGGCAAAACCATCAAGGCAATATTTTTGATGTGTGACATCTTTCCTCTCGCTTTCCTGCAATCTGTGGGAGTGATTTCTTGAAAAAGGACGAAATGCGTAGTAGGAAATAAGACGCGCGCAATTTCACTTAACCAATGAGCGTGCGCGAGCACCTGCGATGGATAAAAAATTATCGTTTATAAACAGATCAATGTCCAGCAAGTGCCATCACAGCGAAGACGCACACTACCAGCCAGTGCTTCTAATTCTGTATATATGTTGCTAGGCTAGTGTTAGCTTGAGGATGTTGTAACTTTGATATATTTTGGCTTATACCTTCGAAACTATCGAAGAAATACTTTTTTTTTTTAACATAAATGTAAACAATAACTACCCTTAATGATTTACATTCTCAAATTTTATGTAATTTGTGTTATTATTTTTAAATAATTATTCAAAGCTTTCATACAATATGTATGGCGGCACACCACCGCCATCTATGAAAATAAATAAAAACATATAATTGACCAAACACATTTCTAAACAAAATGCGTGGACGCATACGGTACCTACCTGGTGCGGTAAAATTCAATAATAAATAAATGCCCATACATTTTCTTTACTTGTATTTACTAATTAACAAATATTTAGGTATTAGCTTTTTTAAATTTTGTTTAAATGCTCAATTGATATTTTTAATTGTGAAATGTCAAGTGTTACACATCACACGCGATTACTGTAAGGCTCGCTCGTTTTTTTTTAACCTATTCAAATTCCGTTTTATTTTTCTAGTCCCAAGCTTCATTTCTGCCAATTAATGTTGGTACCAGCACTTCATTGTACACGGCTGATATTGCCTCGAATACCAAATTTCCATTAGCAATTACCGTGTTCAAAGCATCACTCACTACTCCACGCGGTCCCCCTCTTTTATGTTTTCCCCGACCTCGAGACAGCGACGGCATTGAAGCGACGACTTGAAAGGTTCCTAAAGCAATTTCTCATAGATTAAGGGAATCATAGTATGAAATTCGACCTTGAAACGTCACATTATCGTAAGCAATAAATTGCTTGTTTTATAGGATAGTTTTTTAAAATTTTTAGACATGCGATTATAGTATATACGGGGTTATTTGGAAAACATTAACAACCTCGCAAGACTATACTCCTGGAGATATGCGACATCAAAATTTGCATTTTTTTTTCAATATTTCTGACTTCTTTTTTGTAAAACGTTGGAATATCATTACATTAACTTATATCGATTACTAAAAATTCGTTCGTTTCAATACAAGTGAAATAAAATGATAAAAACCTTTAACAATTTCCAATTGGAATGTTATCCAATTGGAATTTGATTTTTTTAATTTTTTTATTTGACTTGTTTAAAGGGAATGAATTTTTCATATTCGATATAAGTTGCTGTAATGATAGTCCTACGTTTTACAAAAAAATAAGTCAAAAAAAAAAATGCAAATTTTGATGTCGCATATCTCGCATATCTATTGATATTAGGTAATAGTAGCTTGAACTCATAATCAAGGTAGGAATATAGTCCAGCGAGGTTATTAATGTTTTCCAAATAACTCTGTATATTCGTATTATTTGTTATTTTATAAGATTAATTTTAATTTCTAATATCTCTACCATAGAATAGTTTATTACTTAATATGTTATCCACGTAATTGTTATAAAATATTTTTACAACGAATATTAATGTTAGACTAGGACTATCTATCAAGGTTACCTATTAAAACCTCTAATTCAAAGTTTCATAATTAACAATAAAGTATTTTTTACCACGCGCTTTAATTTATGGCTTCATTTGTCTATCTGCCAGGGATATGTATAAATCTTATTCTCAATATTTGATCCATTTCCTGATGAAAAATTGTTCTGAAATTTGGCAAAGTGACGTATTTCGGATGAGAATACAATAATCATTCATCAATTTTACTAAATCAGTTAAAATATTCAAACAAATATTAAAAATATTGACGCCTTATTTCATCGTACATGTCGGTGATAAATTAGTGAACGCTGCATTGTGTAAAGTGATAACTTAAGCTAACTCAAACAGGTCATAAGCCCTGGGCCACCCTATATAGACTTTCATACACATTTGCAATATAAATAGCTTCTATAATAATTCTTGATTAAATATTTGCTAACTGCAATATTTGATATAATGGGGTCAACCGAAATCTTCGAAATAAGAATATTGATTATATCATGTTCTTTTATTAAGAAAAAGTAATCGCTTATTTGTCCATACGTACATTCTAATAATACGTATTAAATTAAACTGTATTCTAATCTACCTCGTAATGTCTTATTACAAAAAAAAATAATCGAATCCATTACCGTCGACCGCAGCGTAATCAGCATATTTTACAAAATCGTATCTCTGACGAAGGCGTTATATTTACACTTCGGCCGCAGAGCGCAACTAGGCCAAGTTTACGAACGTCGGCGTGTTTATGAAACAGACGCGCGACGCCATCTGTGGCCGGGTAGCCGAGGCCGGAGTCGCTCCCGGTCTCCCGTCCTGGAGAGCGGGAGAGGCATCAATCACTCGGCGGCGGAATTAACTCGCTCTCCTTCCCCCGGCCGTCGGAATTCCCGGCGCAGGAATCCGATTTGTTTGTTCCCAATAATGTTACCCGGGACTCGAATAGAATCAAGTGCACAAAGACATCGGCACTAATTTTGTTTACACAAAACGAACAAGTTAACACGGCTGAACGCTGCAAATTCTGGAAATCCGTTGCAGTAACCTCGCGTCATGGCGTCATAAAACAGATCACCATTCTTAGCTCACATCTCAGTGGACGATAATATACAGTATCGCTTCAAGACATTGTGGAATAAAAATAAACGTGAAGTCATCGTAGTCCGACACCATGATGTAACACAGTTCGACTACTAAACAAAGAAAAGTTTTGCTTCGAATGGTGATATTCGAAAATTGTTTATTACTGGTATAGAAAATACAATACGAAGGTTTTAATTTCCATTAAAAATATGGTATTTTTCTTCCTTGCACTGTCCCAACTCATTGTCTAAGTAGGCTGTTGGGGTCAGCTCCTCTCTTTCTCAGGTTGTACCTTCTTCGGTTCTGGGTATCGCTTTCATCCAGGCCGTTTCTCTGTGGTATTTTGGAGCATTGAGTCATCTCTGATTATATTTGTGTCCAGCATGGACGTGCGGTGAGAACGAGCAGCATGACTATTTCCTAAGCATATATTATGAAAAGAAACCGAAATAAGAGATATGTCTCGCGATACTTCTATCACAATAATTAACATTTTATTCCGATTTTAAAATTTCTTAATATTCTGCCAGATAAATATTTTATTTCGATTTTTTTGTCCAAATACATGTTTAAAAAGTCATGCTTCTTATTCTCACTGCACGCGTCTGGTGTCCAGTTACTTGGGTGAATAAATAAAACATTAATTGATTGTTTGTTTTGAAGTGTTTCATTTGTCTCCCAGTCCCGTGACAATATGTTTAATTTTGTAGTTTCAAAAAATATAAAATTTAGGTTTGGACAAATTCAGCATATCATATATATATATTATACACGGATGACGCTGTGCTAGTAGCAAATAGTGAAGCTGATCTGCAGTGCGTGATGACCGAGATGTTAGATATATGCATGAACAGTGAACTTCTGATGAAATTAGTGGGATTCGAAAAAGACGAAGGAGTGAGACGAGTGTCATGTAATGGTAAACAACAAATGCTTAGAACAAGTGAACAAGTATGTTACTATTTAGTATTTACTAGGGGCGGCAAGGTTGAGAGGAATATCATGAAGAAGGTGACTGCGGGAATTAAGGTAATTTTTTTTTTAATTTTTTTATTTAAGTTTATACATATTTTTATTATTACAGATCGTGCCAAGCCTTGTATAGCTTGTCGGCACATTTCTTTTTCATTTTCTTGCATAAGTACATACATACATATTTAGTTATAGTTACAGTTTATAAAGGATAAAATATATATAGAGAATGATGATGATGCCCTGAATGACACTTTTTTTTATTTATTTCAAAAAATCCTTGTTTACAATATATAGGTACTTAATAATAATTTAACAGTAAAAATATAAGATTACACAATATAAGGTTAAAAAAAATTGTTGCGAAAAAAAAAAGTCATCAATATAATACTTTATTGTTTTTTTTTTTGTTAGATTTGGCCAAGGAAAATCTGTCACACGAAGCAAGTCTAGCGGTTCACGATGGAGTTCTGATACAAACTTTGTTATAAGAAAATGAAGTCTAAAATTGGCAAAAAAATAATTACAGTAATACGGTCGCTTAAGGTATGTATGGAGAACATTTGTGTTCAATGGAGTGAGGAAAGGACAAAATAGAAGTATATGTAATGCTGGCCATGGGTAGAAGAAGAATGAAGAAAGGCTCGTTGAAACGATAATTTGTAATTTATGAACGAGAAGAGGATAGTAGAGAAACTATATGAGGAGAGTGTTGAAAGCAACAGGAGCAAATGGCATCCACAAAAAAAGATAAGATGTGCTTGAGATATGGTCGAAGCAAATGTATTGTGTGAGCGTAGAAGAGTTTGGCATTCTGTCTACCCCTGTGAAGAAAAGGTTTGATGTTTAGTTAGTTTATTTAAAAATAAGAGGAATCTTTAACCACGTTGGCACTTTGAAATTATTGAATAAACATAGAACAATTAGGTTTAGAAAACATTTTAACAAAAAAATAACAATGTATGTCAATTAATAAGACGTGAAGAAATCATTTCAACCTTAAAAGAACCAAAATCCATCTCATGTATGGGTCTACCGCCGAAAGATTTTGTGTGACTCTGAGAAAAAATATATTTCCCCCTCATTTTCACTAACATTGGCCCCATTTAAAAGAAGAAAACAGATGATAACAAAACCAGATGATTATGCTAAAGCTAATCCCGGTTACACCGTACGGAAATACATGAAACATTTGTTTTTGATTCTACTTTTTTTTAATTTTCGTGATCCTTTGCTGTATATGCCCTTTTTTATTATAAATTAATTATTGATCCCTTGTTGTAAATCAATCCATTGGATTGATAATGCTCTTGATAAAAACGAGTACAACCAAAAAAGTTTTATATTTCCATACATGTGATTATGGAGTTCTACAAACTTACCTCGAAAACAGTTAATACAAAATCCGTCTGGTTAAATCTCTGGTATTTGCCATGAACCGTGGCGAATGGAAATGTGGACATTAATAAATAAGGAAAGAAACATGCTGGATGCCTTCGAGATGCGATGCTGAAGGCATACGCCGCGTATCCTGCAGATAAATATCTCTTTCCTCCAGGAGTTAAGTATTACCGAAAGACTCGCAACAACCTGCAGGAGAAGAATTCTTGCACACTATATACACGCAGCCAGAAGAAACGATGTGAGCAGAAGTTCGTGATGTATAGGTATAGATGGAGCAAAGGGAACTAAGGAACGGTCTACTACAAGACAGATATATCAAAAAGAAGATAAAATTACCACACAATGTAGAAGTATATCGAGAATAGTCATAAAATAACATTGAAGGGTTAGACCTTTCAACCGCTTAGTGACATTTTTATATGATTATGTGTGTAAATGAATACGTTTCAAAATAATTCAAATGAATTTAATACTACATAATACTAATAATTACTGTGTTTTCAGCGCATATCGGCAGCACATTCTTGAAGTGCCATGACTAATAAATCTACTTGTAAAATTCTAAAGTTAATTATCGACGACGACGAACAACGACGTTAATAATTACGAACTAACGTTTAAATCATATTTAGACAAATTATTAGGAAGACCAGCCTGACAAGCTATTTAAAATGCATTAAACCTTACCGATATAGAATCAATTTCATTACAAACTGACACTGGAAAAAGACGCGAAAGACATTTAAAATTCAAATACAATACAGATATACCTACCACACGACAAACAACAACTTTAAAAACAATCTTTTACGGGGACCAAACCAAATATTAGATAGTTATATATATTAATTCCTTAATTATTTAAATACTTCTAATTAAATTAAATTTATTCTAATGTATATGTTAAATAGTTAGGAAGAATATCATGAATGATTGCCTGATCTCCACATTCAAAATATAGCGGCGACATCTATGCATTCTACATATATCACGGTATTTACTAATTTTCGACCATAGATGCCTATAGCAATATTCCTTCAAATATTTAAAAGAAGACAGGAAAAGAACATATGCAACATTGAAAAATTTGATAATTTGTAAATTTTCTTACGTTCGAATTGTTAAACGTTACATTATGTAAAGTGATCACTTCAGCCAGCTAATACAGGTCATAAGCCCTGTGGCTGCCCTACAAAGACTTCCGTACATGTTTCTCATATAAATAGCTTCGTCTCTGTGAGACTTCTATAATTTATCTTACTTAAAAATAAATATTACGATGACCGGTGAAATATGGCGCTTACTTGGAAAGCTCTGCTAGAAATATCCCGAGTTTCCAGCTTAAAATTCCACATAACGAAGGAGCAGCGTGCCGGTTTCCGCCGCAGCAAGGGCAGGACCCTAATGATTTTTTTTTCCAATAACGGAATTGCAGAACGAAATGAAAAGCGAACAATAAAAAAGGCGACAAGCGACGAGGAATGCTAAACGCCCTGAGAACAGATGCCCGACGGGCCGGAGATTTATGTTTTGGCGAAACGCGGGACCCGAGAGGCAGCGCGACATCAAAGGAATTAACAAAAACTGTTTACTGTTTACACGATAACAATGATCTTAATGGACGTCGGGCGCATCCACCTACCTGACACCGCGAGCCTGCGCAGGGCCGGACCGCGATGCAATTGTTACTGCAGGACTGCACCGCAGGGCTTCGCAATTCGAAAATTCCCTGTTCCTCGAAATTGAGTTGATGAGTTAAAAGAATAAGAAAACGCATCTTACCACTCTTGTTGATCACAATTAACATAAAATTGGCGGTCCTCGTAGCCCAGTGGGCATGACTCTGGCTTCTCACACCGAGTTCGATTCTCGGTGAGATCACAATTAATCTGTGTGATTTACTCAAGCCTGGGTGTTTTGTGATGTTTTTCGCTTCTGTAATTAGGCCTCTTGGCCTGTTGAAGCATAAAATTAGAATAAAGAATATACCTACTCGGCACCTATATTGAATAAAACATTATTCTTCATTTTAGTTTTACCCTTGATATGTGTTGACGTGATCACGGAAACGCATCGTGGATGATAACTAGCCACAGTACGATATGGAAAAAATGGCTCTTAAGTAAATTACCAGGATAAGACTGTGGACGCGCGCAACAGGAGGTCCGCTGGTCTAATAGAGACCCAACTCCTTCATGGAGTCTCGAGCTAGAACACGAAAAAGATGTGATCGTCTTTTTCGTGTTCCAGCTCATATATACCCCCTCAAGGTCTCTGACGAAGCATCAACTAGATTGCAATATTATGTCCCTAGTCTATCAACTTACTTGTTTCATCTGACCAAGCAATATTGCCACAACAAAAACCAGTGCTTGAACCACATACCTGAATGCATGTCGCGATTATTTTGTCGACTAGACACTATTAAAACACGAAAATGGGTCAAGTATGCACGATAAATAAAACATAATGTGTCGCGTCCGCGCGACCCACGTCACATATATATCACACATAAATATAAAATAAAAGAATAGTAATTTCAAAAAAGATCTTGTCCGATATTCACTTAAGGGTGATAGTATGGTCTTTGATTCAACGTTGGGAATATTTTTAATATTTTTATGTATCATGTCACAATTTTTACAACACGATTAATTAAAAAATATATATATATTTATTTATTTATTTATTTATTTAACATAACATTACATTAAATTACATTAGAAATATAATTATACAATAATAATTTATCATACAACCATATGATAAAATATGTAACTACCCAACTAGGCTGGCCTGTTTTAGGGCAAGTTACATATTTCATTTTAAAACACAATATTCGAATATAGGTACTCATTAGTATATATAATTAATTAATGATTTAAAGTTCAAGTAAATTAGTACATTATAAAAATTTAAATTAGATTGATACAATACAAATATTTTAATTAAATTAATACAATAAAAAGTAGATAAATACATTATATAAATTAATACATTAGTCTAACAGTAGTTTTTCAAATAAGATAATTAGATAAATACATTATAAAAATTAATACATTAGACTAGCAGTAGTTTTCCAAATAAGATAATTAGATAAATACATTATATAAATTAATACATTAGTCTAACAGTAGTTTTCCAAATAAGATAAAAAATTTATAAATATTCAAAACGAAGAAGAAGAGAAAAAAAAATAATGATAATACTCATTTTACTAAATAGTTTTATTTTATAATTTCCATTAATTTCTTTTCAGTATTTTCTCTACCCTTATTGAAAAGAATATTAAATAGGTTTACTCTGAATTTTTTGGTATTACTGCTGGTTTGAATATTTTTACTAATTAGGTTATATATTCTAGGAGCTTGGTGGTAATTAAAGTCTATATTAGAGCTAGGAAAAGTAATGATATTCGGAAAACGGTAGAAATCGAAAGTTTTGTATGTTTGTATGTATGACATTTTGAAATCCTATCTCATGCCGGTTGTTTCCAGTCAAAATTTTCTTCGTAATACCGGGAAATATGTTGTTAGATGGAAAAGTATTTTATCAAGTGCGACAGAAAGTTTCTTAGTTTTGTGATATAGGTATGTTTATTTATTATGTTTTTTGAAATTTCGTGATCGTACAGAATTCCTTTATGTAAAAGGTTAAAAATATATTTGTTATGTTTTATTTTTAATTTATGCAGAAAATTCTCCAACGCAGGTCTCTAAATGCGTCCCTGCTCTCGTACAAATGACTTGTACTGCCCAACTATATTCCGTACCGTGCAGGGTCGTTTATTATCTTGACAGGAGCAACGACAAGTAAATGATAATGATTTTAAATTAACATCAACAACAGAGACAACCCAGTGACATTCTCAACTATCAACAAACTCTTCAATAAATAATTAGTTTTTATGTATTGTAGATGCGCACTGCAATGATTTTTATCGTTCTGATAATCTAGTAAAGAGGTCGACAAACTTCTAAGACAAAAGAGTCAAATATGTATGTAATTTTATTATATTGTATTTATTTTAGTAAATAAATAAAATATAATAAATTTAAATTTAAATTCCTTAATAGGAATCTTAACAGTTTTTTAAATATATCATGTAAAAGCATAGTGTTCATTTCATAGACCAATTAAAAAGATTCACAGATGTTAAGAATAAAGTAAAATAATTAAGTAATGAGTAGTATTAAGCAACAAATAATGTTAAGAATGAATAATGGTAAAAAAAGAAAAAGTATATCAAGAATGAGTTAAATAATGAGAGAAAAAGGATTAGGAGGTAGGAGTCAGGATAGGGGTGGAGGAAGAGAAGATTAGGTATATTGAGTGAATGGTCAAAGTCGATTTAGTACATCTAATCTAAAGCATTCTTTTAAATTCAGTAAGACCAATGTTGAAGAGTTTTTAGTGGGATATATTAAAATAATTAATAAAAATGTACTTTGTTTTCACCACTTATATATTGAAAATATCAATACGCTTCACGGCCAATGGTCCCTTTGTCAGGATACAATATATAGGTACTAATAAATTAAAAATCAAAAATCGAAGTATAGATACTAAAAGTATAAAAAATAAAACATAGGAAATTAATGATTATTAACTACTAACATGAAAACAACTTAAAAAGGACCTGATTATTTATAATATTCGATTTACTATTAACACGTTTTCTTATTTCCTAAATTTCTAATTTATCAAACAGTAATTCTGTATAATTTTTATTAATTACATTAATAATATGACTACAAAATCATTTTGCGATTTTTGAAGAATATACGAAAAATTATTACAGGTTTGTTGTAGGATTTTCAATTGCTGCACGACTCGACCTATTCCTAAATAAATAGTATTAATAAGGTTATAATTGCTATTAAACCCTCTCGTAGATCTTCACATCCCTGTGATGTTTCTATTGGAATATTTCGATATAAGCGGTAATCAGTCAATTGGAAATGTTTGTCATATGGAAAGAATATTGATTCCAAAACCTATTCCAAAATCTATCTTTGCTTTTAAATCTGAATTAATCTGAATTCATCTCAATTAACGAAACCTTCAATATTTGTAGCTGATAGCAAAACTTTCAGGTAGTATTTTTCATTCAATTTTGAATAGAAATATAATTTGGGTGAAATGTCCTCACACGATTTCGTCGATAATCACAGAGATAAGCGACTTCAAACTTCACATTTTTGTTCAATATTCCTGACTCTTTTATAGAATATTAAACTGCGTAGTTAAGTTGTGAAAGCATTTTTTGAAATGATAGTAATTTAATATTGCAAATGCAAGATCCGGTATCCAAGCATTTCAATGAAAAATTTACACCGGTACAGATGGGCCCGGTTTGCGAGGAGGTCCCCCAGTCAATGTTAAAATAGTTTAAATAACTCAATAAAAAATCATTGCACCCTTCCTGAGGCATGTAACCGACTTATGATTAATGGCCAACGGATGGAATGACATCCATCCCGAATAAAAGGGTTGGAATTAGTTTTGAATTAGTTCCTTTTCGGGCTATTTCGGGCCTCTCTACCTCGGCTCCGCGGCCCGAGCCAGTGCCACACATGTTCATTATTTCCACCGCACTCCTGCCAGAAGGATTGAGGGCTATTTTTGAACTTTTATCGTGCGGAGGACACTCCGTGACGTCATCTTGAGTGGCTTCCTACGCCGAGATAAAATTTGTTATATTTCCAAAATTTTAGTCATGATTTAAATGAAAAAAAATTGGCTGGATCATTTAGAAGAACAAAATCGAAAAAATATGAATTTTGTTGCCACTGGCACTTCTCTTTCCGCTAGAAGTAGTTACCAATTTATTTATTTATCTTAAGAATTTAGTTCCACACATAATGTTGTGTGATTTCACTTAGACATATTGCATTCCATCTAATCATTTAAAAGTTTTTATAATAAAATTTTTTCACTTCAGTTTAAACCTCCTTATATTCTCCATGTTTTGAATTTCCTTTAGCAGGCTATCGAAGATTTTTAAACCTTTATACATCATACAATTTTGTGAGGTGTTTTTCATTTTCTTTGGTTGTCTTATGATGTCGCTTCCTCTTGTATTGTAGGAATGAAAATCCTTATTCATCCTGTCATCAAAGTATTTGGGCACATTATGCTATTTATTACATTATGCTATTGATTATACATTATGCTAACCATTTTCTTAGCGTCGAATTTTTAACCTTATATCCGAAGTATTTGAAAGTTAAAAATTTTTTCTTAACATATTTTTTAACATACATAAAAAAACCAAGTGCTGTATCGTTTTTTTAATTAATATTACTTAAGTTTGTCAATATTACATATTCATTATATATTATAATAACATTTTTTTTTTTAAATTTCAGTAATTTTTTTTAGTACATTCTATATTTAATTTTGAGGACATATTTACATTTAATTTCCACAATCTATATTACCATAATACTCTTATAATCTCTCATTTATAAGCAATCTTGTAATCTACAATTCTATAGTATTTTTACAGAAAGTGTATCATTTATTTTAAATTTCATTCAGCATATTGACATTCTTTATATTTTCCGACTGATGATCATACATTTTTAAACCTTTGTGTATAAACCTAACAATTTTGTGTATAAAATTTTTTGATGATGACGCTTTTTGAAGATTTTTTAGATCAAATGTAATCAGAAAAACTTTAATACAAATATTATATGTATGTGCATATATACAACACACTTTTTTTGACTAAAACTCTTTTTTTGAGAATTTGTAATATAAACACATAGTTATAATGATGGATTTACTCAACTTGTTAGTTTTGCAGCCTATTTTTTACCTCGTCTCTGGACTGGCATTCAATCCAATAACGTCACTCCCAAGAGAACATAAATCACTACATCACTAAGCATTCCTCTTCCTTTCACTCCTATATTAGTTCATCTTATTTAAAGCCCCTAGCAACTCATACTACACTTAATTATTATTTTTTATACTTTACAAAATGCTATTTAGAAATATTACGATAGTATTCTTACATGATGTGTATTAGGGTGGGTCATTGTTGTATGAAAAAAAGAATTGTTCTGTTTTCTATCTGGCACAGCAAGAAAAAGATACCAAATTATGTTTTTTGCCTACATATAATATTTGATTAGAGAGGGATATCATCTACTGCCTCAGGATCGACTGTATCGACATATTTGTAAAAAAAAATTATAAGCTGATACAGCAAGGTTAGAATTGTTTAATAATGTCTGTCTATAAAGTAAATAAAAAATTTATTACTATCATTCGCTTATTACACGAATAGTATTTCTATTATTATTACAATAATATTTCAAATAGCACGAAAATCCTTCAACAACAAATATTTAAGAGCAGGAATGGAAGCATTTGACCATATTTCATCAATTTTTGCCACGACAATATTACAAATATCTTACATCTGTAATCATGAAAAACTATCCATGTATGAAGAATGTTACGATTACTGGTTGGAATTATAATTGATTGACCTCGAAAAAAAACAATGGAGTAATCGATTTCAATCTGGAGGCAGAAAAACTTGTCAGAATGTAATAATATTCCACACATGTTATTTTGAGACCATCTAGCATCTTTATTTTGCTGTGCCCTTTAAAAAAGTAGAAAATAAATGTTTGGCCCACCCTAATGTATATTTAAATTATTGTATAATGTTTAACGATTGCTTTCCAATATTTATCGTCGTAAATCCAATTCTGGTGCCGTCATATATTAATATATTATGTCCTCATGTTTTCTCTCTTAGCGTGCTCGGCGAAGTCTACGTGATTAGACTTTAATACTATATCACATATAGAGACACAAATATAAAAACAATAAAATGTCACACATTTCTATCGGAACATTTGTCACTGCCATTCTTCAATATGTTAGTCTTGCTATATTTTAAGCTACCAGAGAATTTTTTGGCCAATTTCGGAAAACTTTTAATGCATTTTTTTTAAATTTTGATCTTTCACCCCCTGACTCGCACTTAAAAATTCTTCCTGTACCCAAAAAAAATCAGATAAATTTTGTAAACAAGATGGCTGATAAGACCTGTCAAGAAATTGAGCAGAGATATCTAACAAATCAATTATGCAGAAAAGTTTGATTGAAATCTGATGAGAACTACAGGAGTTATGTTGTTCACAAAATTGCTTAAATTCCGAGGTTTCGATGACTCTTAGTCATGGTTAAAAATGTTGGTGCATCGAAAAACATTGAATCATCAATTTGGTATACATTATATTCTTATATTATAACTTGTTAAATAGACATTTATTTTTTTGAGCTTTTTTATTCATGTAGACCTCGTCAGTAAAGAGAACTCTTGTATCTGATATACTGTAAATAATATTAGCGTGTGAATTATTTAATATATGACCATGTTAATAATGATAGTCAGAATAGTTAGTTTTATTTTAAAAAGGTTTTAATTTTTTTATTTTCTGTATGATTATTTATACGGCGTATCTCGATGAGGAGATCGTTGTAGTAGCTGATAGCATTGTAAATGTAATGGTTTTGCATTTGCGTTGTTTTGAATTTTGGTGTAATTATGTGGTTACAGTTTATAGTATTCCGGGTTACGGTTTAGATTTTTCTCTTAACATATTTTTATTAAAGAATCTTCCTTTATTATATCTTCCACGTTTGGTACTGGAAACAGTTTGCACAATTTGTTTGTTGGGAAGGTGGTTTTTTTTTAAGAATTACGTTAACTATTAATCTTTGCACTATTACTACTGGATTAAGTGTTTTTTATGCGTTCCTCCCCAACCAATGATGCCGTATATAAGCAGGGAATGAACGAGGGCGTAGTATACATTTTTAATAATTTTTACACTTTATATATTTATTAGCCTAACAAATAAACATGAAACGTTAAATATTAATAATTATGATTAAAAATACTATTTTTTGTATTTTTTCACTACATTAATTTGAAAATATCACTATTCGGAATCATCCGTTTCCATCTTCAGATGAGTGTAGACTGGAGTGTAGGTGGTGTAGGAGTATGTCTAGTGTATGGGTTTCGGGTCCAGTGAAAGCGGAGGGCGTACCTATCTAGGTGGTGGGTGAGAGGAAACATTGTGAGAAGGGGTGAAGCGAAGGATTGTATTTGATACTCACCTGAAGATGGAAACAGACTTTTCTGAAACGTGTAGTAGTAATATTCTCAAATGAAAGTTGTGTAAAAAAAGAAAAAATTGTGTTTTCATTCATAATTAATCAAATGGATTTCCACAAAGTTAACGCCTTCTTATTCAATTATTGTTTAGTGTTGTTTAAGGATAATCCCTCCACGTCATCCGAAACGACAAAGAATACTGAAGAATATATCAACGAAATAAAACGTATTAATATAAAATTGGTTTCCATTTTTGTTATTCTTGTATTTCTGTATTCATTCTCTGTTACTTTATCAATCTTTTATTTTTTATATTAATATTGTACAATTGTGATTTAACCTAGAATAATAAATCTATTAAACTGAGAAATATAACTGCCCCAGAAAAGGTTTCACCTAGTGGGGTGTTATAAACTTGTGAAATGGAGGAACATTTGTATTTCTATTAAATTTTGTTTATGAATTTACTCACATTGTACGGATGTAATTATCTTTCTATAAATAGTTGTTAGTCGTACATAGGTATATAGTACAGTGCATATTGGGGTGTGTTTATTTTTTAGGGGATTTTTGAAAATATACTTGTAATGGAGTAATCGTAACTGTCAATAAAATAAATATAATTGTGATAATATTATAATAATGTATTAACTTTCTATAGTTTAGGAATGTAATGATGATGAAGAAGAAGAAATAAATAAATGTGATACTAGGTGAGTTGGGCGTGGCCACGAAAATTCTATTAAAAACTACATTATGTATGGGTTTTTTTATGTTTCCTTTCATTTATTGTTTTCCAAACCTAAGCGTATAGTTGAAAGGAAATATTTATTTCTTATTCTCCTTAATAAATAAAATTAATATCATTACTTAATTAGCTGGCGTGAAATGTTCGCGCATCTAATTATGGAACGAACTTTTGGCGTAATAAAGGCAAATTGGATATTCTCAGAATTTCGTGGCATCCCAGAATCTGCTAGCTGTTAGGATGGCGTATTTTATGTGTCTAGGAAACGCCTCCTGACTGGATCCTTTAGAGAATGGCATTCCGCATTCAGCGCTGGAGCTTCGGTCACTTGCACTCGGATCTCTCATCGTCAATTGCTTTAAAAATATATTTCGGCTAATGAGTAATAAGAATACGCCCTTACTCTAATTTTTTTCAAGGGCATGTACGCCCTCAGTTAAAAAATTAAATTAAATTTATTCAAGTATTAAAAAAAATATTAAAAATTTCACACCTACATTTTGATATTTGAATAACTATCAACGGATAAGGCGCAAACCAGAAACGAAAAAAAAAACGTTGTGAAATAATTAATTCTTATATTTTTGATGTTTTTAGCGTTAACTTTTTGGTTGGACATAATAGGCATGATGACTGTATTAAATAATTAAAAATTAAGTCATTTTAGAGAAGAAAATATTTTGAAAATGATCCAGTTTTAATGTACACATTGAGATTAATAAGATTTTCAATAAAATAAAAGTATTAAATTGTGCAATCCGCCATTTTAACTGAAACACCGGTCAGAGAGAATGACGTCACGCCTCAGTATCCATCACCGTGTCTTTGAACCGTTGCCATAGACACAATGCAATGTTTACTGAGGCTTGACGTCACGTAGACGAAATGTCAGCTGCGGGCGTTTTTGCGCGAAATTAAAAATATGTAGATGCAATTACTTGCGTAAGAATTTAATTTATTACTAAAATAATGTTATTTTCGGTAATAGTAGACGTGTACCTACAATATAGAATGTTATTTCAAAATCTGTCATCATGCCTGTTATAAATTTTAATTAATTAAAAAATTTGTATAAAACACTTGGAGTAACTTTACGTCTACCGGTTTCGATGCCACTGTATCTTCGTCAGGACGGTCGCATACTAACTATCCATTACGCATTTTTGTAAATTGGCTAATTATTAAACGGGGGCATGGCCACAGTTACGGTGGGGGTAATTGACAAGTAGACACATAAATGGGGAATATATCAAACAATGGGTTATTCGCGAAATTCATCTGGTTATTAATTATTTTGGCTTTATTATTCAGGCATTTCTTGATTTCTAATAATTCTAAATTATCCAATGTAAGGCGTCTATTATTTATATGGAGAATTTCAATACAATATTCCGTAACTGTAACATTAAAATTTTTTCCGTTTCACATATATAAAATGCCTAACACTCATTACAATTTAATTTACATTCACCGGAATGATTAAGCGGGTTGACTTTTGTAATTTTACAAGTAAAACATTTAAAAACAAAATAATCGTTTTTTTCTATCTCTGGTTAACATTATTTTTCACATTTTATTTATTTATTAGCTTTAACCCGTCAAAAATGACGTACTTTTATTATATATTTCGGCCGCCAGTTAAGGCTCTGAGAATAGCGTTATCTAGAATTGTGTAGCATCTTGTTAATATTAGTGATGGACATTATTAAATAGAGAATCATGTTTTTTGCTTTATAGCATAGAGAATTATTTATTTTGATCAATGATTAACATCAGTGTCATACGCACTTATTTGTTTTAATTTTCATTCATCTGACATATAAAAAAATTTAATGTTTTAAAAAATCTAATTCTTTGCAAAAAATGGAATAAAGAGAATATTTTATTGAAAGAGAATAAAGTCATTAAATAACAATTTAGAAAACGGAATGAGATCAGCTATAGGATAAGATGTTACGGACGGACAATCTAAATTATTATTATTAATTAACGCAAAAGGTATGTTTGTATTATAAACAGAAGTAGAAGACATAGTCACACATGCCGTCAATATCGAGGAAGTAACAATCCATCCGGAGAACGACACTTTTAATCGCAGTCATTTCCGCCGAAGAAGAAACCGCCCTCGGCTAATTTGCAGCAAATGCAGCGTGGCAGGCTGGAAATTAAAACAACCCCTTTCGCTTTGATCAAAACAGGGATGAAACAATCCACCCCGAGCGGTGGGAGGCTTATTTCGAGAACCCTCAATTATAAAAAAGAACAGCTTTTTGAGTGACACAGCGGCTGATGAATTGACGATTTTTTTCTTCGTTTTTTACCGTCTTCAACCCGTTTCCGTAATTTCAAATTAAGAACGCACGAAACACAAGAAAGGGGTAAATTGAAAACTGCAGGGGATGAAACGTATTCCGTGCATCTGCGAAAATAATTTATATAATACAAAAAATCCCCGGTAACGAATAGCAAATGGCGCTAGGGTTAACATACGGTTTATTCTATTTTTGAAATTGCGAAAAACCTTGGAACGTTTTTTTTGGGAACGACATGTGAGGAGTATTTTAAAAGGGTTCAAAAGATTTGTGCAGAATCTTTCTGACTTACATTTGGGTAGGTACTATATGGAGAAAATAAAACGAAAAAAAAAATTTTTCTGAAAAACTTCCCAGTAAAAGCACGCAAAGTTCTCATTTCAGTTGTTCTTAGCACGCTCTAATTTTTTATTTATTCATTATTTCAATTATATCACATTGTATTTATTATGATAATTTATTTACCATCATCACATCTTATATTCATTAATTATTTCAATAAATTCACAAAGTCAGTAGTTGTATCGCGTTGGCTAAATGTGATCATGAAGTGCCGCGGCATTGTCTCCGCCCTTTTATACGAAACGTGTTGGTTTTTCGAACCTCCAAGATTATTCTATACATTTATGGTGTTCGTCAGAATATTGTATCTCCCGAAAGTTGTAGACCATTCCAGACTGTTGTAGGGCTTTACAAAGCGTTCTATAGTTTTGTTGTCTTCGACGTATTACGAGGAATTCCGATCTTGCGTAATTTCTCCAAATCATCACGTGGCAGTTCATTATATTCAGCGAATTGGATCTCAATTCACCAATCCATGATTTTAAAACTCTCGGATCTTAACTCAGTCATGACTATCAATATAATAATGTAGCCTTTTATGTAACATCACTGTAATCAGTACATATTTAAAAATAAGATATATTTAAGCAGAATTTCAACAATGTGTGTGCCATAATACTCCTCTCACAATTCTCACTATCACGTTGGATTCTAATATATCACTAGCTGTAACCAAGCAAAAATGACGGTACTTTTACATATAAATTTCTAAGGGATAAGTTTTTTTATTTTATTAAAAAATAAAAAATAAAAATCGAAAAAAATTTTTTAAAAAATTCGTGAATAATTTTTTTGGGAGAAATAAAAAATTTACTATAAAAAGTTACAGACGATACACGAAGTGACGCGGACAGACAACGAAATTATTATAATTGGAATAATATCTATCAGATAAATATTTCAAATATGTTCATGTACAACTCATGCTTCAACGCACTGACTGCACGTTCCTGGTGTATATGTAACAGTGTGTGTATGTTTTATTTTATGTTTGTTGCATTTGTTTTCTTTCTCGCTATTATTTATGTTTTAATGATACACGGCCTTAATTAGACTTACATAGCAAGAATTTACATAATAATAATTATAAAGTGTTCAAAAAGCACAGCTTTTTAAGTACGTAAGCAGGAAATTACAAAAATAAATTAAAGAGTATCAACAATTTAAATGCAACAAGTAATAAGGTAACAAGAAAATAAAAAATAGAAGAACATTAGAAAGATAATTACAATAAATAATAGACTAAGTATGTAGGCAAACTATAAAATACTAGAAAAATAAATTTGTTTTTTGTATGCTAGTAGCTTTAAATATATGAACAGAGCTATATTAATTGCCTAGGCGGTGCGATCTATGTACAGGCAAATTCACGATACATTTAATGCGCTGGGTACCTACATAAAAAAACAAATTCTCCTCTTCTCTCCTCTCCACTCCTGATTTTTTAATTTTTTTTTATTCTCTCTGTTTGTTACTCATATGATTTGTTAGTGTTAACTTATAAGACGATTCTTATCCTACTTGATACTCTTAAGTAATCCGATTTTAAATTGTAACATTAATTTCCTAAATTTAAATATGTAAATAGGCTTTCGACATGTGATGCTACAGGAGGATAATGAAAATCTTCGGGCTGAATGGGTTTGAATGGGAAAACAGTGGGTTTGAAATAAATATGTTTGAAACATATGAAGCAGGACAAATTAGTACCAAACTCTCTAATCAAGAAAAGAAAACTTGAGTGTCTACTTTGAGTGTATTTTTGTGGCGAGAAATTTTGAGGCTAAAAATACAAGTAATGAAAGTCGTGATAGAGTGGAAGATTCGAGGGTACAGGAAGAAGACGCTTCTCCGCATTGAAGAACTTGCGTGACTGGTTCCATTCCAACAAGTCGTAGACCAGTACATCAGCCTCTAAAGTACAATTAGCAATAGTAACTTCCAACCTCCACAGGAATGTTGGAATTAGAAGAAGCAGAAAAAGAGAAAAATTAATATCCAATGAAAAAATCTGATAAATAAATATTTTGAATGCAGTCACCGACCATTCCTAATTTAGATTGCACTAAATTTTTTTTTTTAAATAGTGATGCGAATACGAAATACGTGTCGCAACAATATTCTTACTATTTTCAAACTAAGCTAAACGCTTGTGCTACGAAAATAGGACTAACTTGCTAGTCTGGAGTGAGGTTTGAACCCGCGACCTTTGGATCACGAGGCGATAGTCCTAACCACAAGACCAACAAGCCAGTCTAGATTGTATGTACAAATCTATCCCTTTCAAAATCATGATTCCTATAAATTTATAGGCTATGTTGCCTATAAAAACTAGAATTCAGTACATACTACGAGAATATTAGTAATCCTCGATGACTGTATTCAAATTTTTTTTTGGAATTTGCTTCTTTATTCATAACCCTCACTTGTTGTCTTATGTGTATTTTTTTAAAGCAACATTAATGAAAAGTATGGGATCGCAAAGCGCAAAATATTTTTATTTACAGTTAAAAATTAAATTTAACTGGCAGATAAAGTTACGCTATAAACATATCACGATATGATTCGATCCTCTCGGCGTTCGCGCAATTTTCGAATTCGTGAATCAGTCCAATAAATTGTTCCTCACAACGCCGCCAAAAATTTACTAGAATTTGTTCAATTTTTCCCACGGGCTTTCGGGAGAGGGAGAGAGCACGGGAGACGTATCGCTCTTCACGCCGCCCGTTCCCGTTTTGCTTTTGTCTTAATCGTGTCGCCGTCTCCTTCCAGCCGGCGGCGGCCAGCGCCGCCCGTCCCTGTCCAGCATCCGCAGTATGTATCCGCGAAGAGTGCAAGTCGGGACAGGTCGCGTGGGAGCGGAGGATATCTCTCCTCCCGCGAACATAGGGCTGCCAAAAATTACTTTAAAACTTCTGCATTTCCTAAGCATGGGATGCATGTGCCGCGCTGGACTGCGGTCGCGAGCTCTCCAAGGGACACACTCCCTTTTCGCCCGTTATGCCCGACAGCAGTGTTCGCTTCGAACTCCAGAATCGAATAGTCTAATCCTTCCATTATTCCAATTCATTTCTATTACAACATCATCCTCAAATTGTGATGAGACCCGCAATATTGCCCAGGCTCAAAGATGAATGGACAAGATCACAACTGGTGGTGTATTCAGCATGATGGTCACGATCCTTGGTATTGAGACTGAGGTACTACCTCGATGAGAATTTAAACCGTTGAATTCTTCTCACAGTCCTGGAGTTGAGTACTCTGACTCTAACCGAATACTATGTATTCGGTATATTTTGAGATGTCCAAATTCAAGAACATAATACTGGACTTATACCCAGGGGGATATCGTTAATCAAGATATATTATAGATGTCTCATAGAGACGAAACTATATTTTTGTATGGGAAAGTAGGTATGGAAGTCTTTTTTTGGGTGTTCGTATGGCTGTCTTAAGTGATCACTTTATATGTAACGTTCACAAATCCACCCATGATAGAATACCACTTCCATCAATTTTTTGGAAGTTGTATAAATGTTTAACTTGCATGACTTGTTTGGTATGTGAGTTGTATTTTTATTACCGCCACCTGCAGTCAAAAGCTTTTTCCTTCGCACAATCCAATACAGATGTCACTATTGATAATGAGATATCTATACTTTTGTTTTATTGGAGTTCTTAGAAGTCGGTAATATATTGAGGGGCCATGTTGTAAATAGCCTTGAATATTGTGAAGCACAACTTAAACTCAGTCCTCGCTGGATATTTAAGCTAGTGAAGGCTGTGATTGCTAGTAACCAACTTTCCTGTATATCTTTCCATTCTACCTTAAATCACTAATCTTTCTATCTTATCCTCGTGTCTTATGATATGTAGATAGAAGACAGACGTTGTTTATAAAGTTCTTCAAGTTTAACAGAAACAAAAGGCCATATTCGAACACAACATAAAAATGACACAACCTTGATTGTGACGTGGCACAAACGCCGATGATTTAAAGATTCTACAGAATCCCAAGTCCCGAGATGATTTCGGCAAGTAAACATGTTTATTTCATACACTCTCTCATCACCGTATTAAACTTGTTCAAACATGAAAATCATTCCGTTTTTTTCGATACGTACGTTATTGCAAATGGGGCCACCCAAATAACTGGAGAAAATACACAGTTGTTATTTATATTTACATTTCGAATACGTATCTTATGTTTATATTTAAATTTACATTTGTGTGTTATGTATGTTTATATTTATATTTACGATTATATGCTAAGGATGTTAAGGAAGCTTTTGTTCCATTTATCCATTTATCCAAAATTCGATAAAACATGATAATGAAGGGAGAAGACCATACAGTAACGATCACTTCGAGGTAGCTGAAAATTTCAGGTATTTCTGAGGGAATGTTAACATCGCGAACATAATGAAAAAGCAAGATTAATCCAAGTCACAAAATCCTCTGATGTTACAGTGGTTTAATCAAAATAAAACACTCGTAAATAATTTAAACTTTATTTAGGAACAAGATCTGGATCAATATTCTGTATTTCAAACAAATTTTTGGTTTACTAGAAAGTTCCATTCGTCTCTGATTACACTTTGCTCGCCACTGTCTATGGCACGGATTCTAGGATCGTTATCTATTCGCCCAGATTTATGGTATTCGCTCGCCGTCAAAACAACGCGGAACTGACAGCGTGGCCGTGATGCAATTTATAAGAACGCGATTTCTCTAATCTTCTGGTATATATTCGCGTGTTCGAACGGCTTCCAGATCTTTCTAAAACACTCTCAATCGTTCACACTGTTCGGAAACTTTTTGATTATGTATAGTTCATATCGATTTTAGAATCATGTGACAATATGTGTTTAAGTTCTAAATGAAATATTTAAAAACAAAAATGTATGTCGTAGTCCAAAATTACCATTTATAAAATAATTCTCAGAAATTTTGTATTATACAGGGTGTACCAGAACTAGTAGCAGAAACTTGGCCAGTAGATTCCTGCCTGTTATGAGTTATGTCAAGTCATGACCTAATATCAAATAAATCCAATTTCATGGATATTGAAAATATTTTTCTGTATTTTATTTCAATTTAAAGTTTTCCGCCTCTAAAAAAACCTTTATATCATTGTATTGTTTGCTATCGATGACAGTGAATTGGTTTTATGTGGACGCCTCCCCGCGCTGCTTGCACTCATATGAGTTTTATTAGCGCGGGGAGAATGACTACTTTAACATAAAAAATGCCGAAGGGGTGGCGCAAGTGTAGGGCCGATATGGGAGCTATTGCTCATAAAACGGCCTTGGGTGTGTTGTGATGGGTCCTTCTTCACTAGTGCGAATTACTAATTAGATAATTAGTGTTCGAAATATATGTAGAAATATTATTTTAGAGTGAATTGAAGAACAGTGCTCCGATTAACTTCGTGTACAACGCGTATTAAATGAAAATTTAAATAGGTTTTAAATAGATAAGTACATCATACATATATCCAATCGTGTGAGAGACAAAGATAATAAATTCAGTGCATAATACTTATAACGAGACAATACTAAGTAGTACCACGAACGATATAATCAGACGGACCTGCGCGTGTTATATTCATTCCCACCAAATTTATAATGAATACATGTCACGTCCCTCCGACAGTTAATCTGTTTGACATTTGATTGCCTTTGTACCTGATCGAACTCATAAAGGACGAATATCTTTATAGATACACCAAATCTATTCCTTCGGATGTGACAAAATGTACCCTCGACATATATTATAATCATAAAATTTTACACATATTGAAATAAAACAACGCATTAATAAAATAAATAATAATAAAAAGGTTACAAAACCATTGTTGTAATACTTTCTTAATTTCACGTCACACGACAGAAACTATTCGGAATTTTCTAATCAACTTTTGAAAATAAATCATTATTTTAATATTAATAAAGGTTTACAAATTTTCATATGATAAAATGTAAGATTCTCCATGTCCACATACAAAATCCAAAATTTCTAATGTCCGCAGCGAAATTACTAAAAATAATAATGTAAGAGCTCTTATCTATGTAAAGAATACAAAAAACCTCAGTTACAAATGCCGGAGTTACACGTGTGTCTAACCCAGTTATAATTCTCGAAACGACTGATGCCAAAATAAAAACAGCTGTATCCAAACAAACTGACCTACGTGTTTTTGGGATATATCCAAAAAACTATGTGAAAAAAAACTGTCTAGGAAATTGAGGTCAGACAAGAAATGGTCCTACCCCATTTTCCCAGTGTTACGAAGCCTAAATAACTACCCATAATTTGTTAGTTTAGAAATTTTGAAAACCTGTTAAAAAGTACTCATTTTATAATATTATCCTTATGGTGATCTAGTATCGATAATTTTTTGTAATCAAGAACTTTAGCAATAATATTTTAATTTTTTTTTTTATAATTCAGGAAACCAAAAAACAAAAGACATCATTCATTTTGATATTTTGACATTTATATAACACGCTGACGATGGAAAGGTTTTTCCGAATCATGTAGGTGTAATTAATGAATATAAGTAGATTAAAACAAATAATAAAATAAATGCGAGCTTGCATGCGAAGATGTATGAATGTGGATGAGGCGAGAGATGTATGTCAGGACAGAAGAGTGTGGCGCTCTATCCCCTCTGCCTATCCCCACGGGGAAACGGCGTGATGGTAAGTAAGTAAGTAAGTAAGTAAAACAAATAATAAAATCAATTATCTGTTTATTAAAAACGTTTGCCTGGAAGACTTTAGGAAAAAATATTATATACATCCCTAGGCAATTAATCAATATAATAAAACATAGTTACAATTAAAGACCGATGGGTTCCAGCAATAAGAGTGGTAGATTAGAAATGTAAATACAATAAATAATTTAATGTTTTTATCTTTTTCCCCACTCCACTGCGATTGAAGCCACACCCCTGTCTGATAAATTAATATATAGTCAATTAGTGCATAATTAGGAAAGAATATAATTCTGATATAATGAGCATAGTAATAGGAATAAAATAGGAATAAATGGACGGTGGTTTAGGTGGTTTGATCATGCTGAAGGAAAAATCGTTAACACACATTTAACCTCAACTAAATTCTATAAATTTTGCATTTGCAATAAATCAGTGAATATACCAAACACCAGCATACATTCTAGCTACCTTGGACCTTCCTTACTTGGTTCCTACATGTTACATTACACCCCTGTATACATCGTTACACATTCATCGAGTACCGGGAATTTTCACGAGAGTCAGAAAGTTACGTGAAAATTTTCAGATGCCATCTTCAGTATACTCGTATATTGGAAAGATTTAATTTTATCATAATTTATAAATTTAATTTAAGATATTTAAATATGTAATTTCAAACATAATTTTACCGTCATGTCATTATTTTTTTATTAATTTACTGTCTCTTATATTAACAACTGTCTCATTTGAAAAATATGCTTGTACTCCAACTTCTCATACACAAGTTCTTAACATTGATGGGACAGTAACAACAAAAGGAAAATGTAACTTAATATTGTTGTAATGTGAAAATGATGATGAAAAAGACCGAATATTTAAAAACTTATTACACAATCAGCATTCAACATTGTGGGTGGGTTCAAGAATTGAATAACCTGGTTTCCTCACCTACATAGCTTGAGCGGCGTGTTAGTTGGCACACTTACTGAAAAATAAAGAAAAGAAAACACAAAAATCTTACAATAGAAGACGTTTTCATTGTGTAACTGAAATATCCTGAATTATTAAGGCGACGAACCAGACAACTGCGCTGGGGAAGATACGTCCAAAAATTGCCTCCTTCAAGGTACTTCTATGAGGCACTGCATCAACAAACCTGAAAGAATGTGACCATGGAGAAGACCTCAGAGAAGATGGGGCGAAAATCTCAGAACTGTCACAATCAACTGTGTTATCATATAGAGAAGACGTTCTTTATATAGAAGAGAAGAACGTTCTTTATATGGAGAATTTCGTTTTGCTAGTAATTTCTAATTTACTGTAAAACATTCAGAGTACTGAAGAATCCTCGATTACGCGTAATTCTTTTGTTTCTTCAGTGTTTAGAAATATGTGAGAGAATTTGGTGTAATGATTGGAGGAAACTCAATCCATCGCAGCCATGTTTTGATGACTCCAAAGGTTTTATTATCATACAAATGAATGACTAACATTGGAAATTACCCTGAAAAATGTTCTACGGATTTATGCAAAATAAAAAAATTGATGAGGTCTGTCGCATCGATTTTAGGCGGACAATAAACATACACTCGTACCGTTACTGTTACCTATCAAGCATTCTGTGTGTCTGGTTCTATGGAGTACAATGATTTGTACTAGTATAGGCTTGAACGTGAAAGTTCATAGTCCTACTCTGTTAAAAACAACAGGTGTCTCATTACTCTCTATGTGTTAACTCTCGCCAAATGATCCTTATCATTTTCAAGCCTCTCTTATACTTTACACTTTTTTATTTAGTTAATAATACAATTTTATTCTACGTGACCTCTGCATTCCTTCTAGAACAAATTAATATTTCTGTTTTTTTTCGCATTCTTGTAGATTATAGTATCAGTAGGGTTCCAGAACCTTTATTTAATACAGTAATCGTATATTTATATTTGCTTATTTAAATTTAGATTGGAAAGCTGTTTTAAATTTCATTAAAATGATATTTTAATATAATTTTCTTTAATAAAAAGCTTGACAAGAAGTGAGTTCAGACACTTTTTTATAAAAAAACCACTGACTGTAAGACTACCTTCAAACAAAAAATTAAAATAAAATAAATAGGGATAATGCACTTCTCTTTTGCATTTTTTCAGTCACGTCTTAAAGTAGATTTAATTATCAAGAAACGACATCTTGATATAATGGAATGGAATATCATTTATCGTGATGATATCCGTGTTGCGTGATTCGTGTGAGCTAAAAATAAATAAATATTATTAATGTGACGCGAGGGTATCAGCATAATAATACACGACTATTGTGCAGTACACGTCGGGTGGCACCAGGCACCGGTATAAATGGAACCGTTCTCCGCACTATTTGAGGCAGATGACGCGACCGACATACTAAGCGGCTCCCTTACTACGTAAGATGTCAGCAAGTGAAGCGCCCGTGGGAAGCCGCGGTGCTTGTAAGCCAAGAGGCAACCTGAATGCACAATCGCTTCGGTTGAATAACCCAGTCTCACAATTGCTCTTACCGGGCGATGATTCATTACTCGGAAAGACGTTTTGTTGAAAATATATTGTAAGATGTACTTTTATGGCTAAATGTAATAAATAATATTATCAAGCAATCATTCAGCGTAAAAATGAGTAGGGGACAAATGGCATCACCATTATCACTGAGAATATTAACATCCATAACTAACTTACTTACCATCACGTATCCAGTATCTATCTGATTAATCTGGTCATGCCACATCTTCCGCGTCGCCCTCTCTTTCTGGCGGCATCAACACTTGCATTATACATCTTTCTTACCATTCTTTCCTCATTCCTCAAACCATCTGAGAGACCATTTTTTAATTATATTAATTATGCTAAGATCAGCTTCACATTCATTCCTAATAAAGCTGATCTTAGCATAATTAATAGAATTAAAAAAGGATCGCTCATCATCCATAAAGTCGAACATAATTAATTAAGTAATTAATACTTAAATTAAAATATCTTAAAAGGTGTCAATTAATATAAATACTTAAGAAATAGGAACTGATTATAAAAAAATAAATAGAAGAATTAAAAAGGCTTCACATAAAGAGAGGCTCCAATCAAAAAAACACTATCCTTGATTATAACAATGAAAAATCGTTAAACATAATCCGCTTTATTACTTCCTCCGCCAGACTTCCGTATCAAACCTGAAATATTTTCTGTGGATGTACACTATAGTAGATCAGAAGGTATAGATATTATGATACTTGAGTTCGGAGGATTTCCGCAGATAACAGGTAATACAAGTACAAAAAAATGTATTAGTGAAACGTTAAAATATAAGACAATATTGTTAGGCAGCGGCCCAAATAAAATATATAAAAATTCAGAATTATTACTATAACGTTAATAATATCATCATTTATAGAGCTTAAAGCGTCTGGCGGAAGAATGACCCGCGAAAAGCATCCGGCAATGATTAATATAAGTGTGCAGTTTTTCTGTACCTGTATTACCTGTATCTGCTAAAATCCCCCGAACTCAAATATCATAATATCTAAACCTTCTTACCTGCTACTGTGTACATCTACAGAAAATATTTCAAGTTTGATACTATAACGTAAATCCGGCGTCCACTGGCTCTTAGGGCCGGTTGTTTCAAGTTGTATCAAAGTAAATGTTCGTTTAAAGCATAGATTTTTGCATTTCCCACCAATCAAACGATCTGTTTCCGTACAAATCTATGCTTCAAACGAACTTTTATTCTAATCCAACTTGAAACAACTGGGTCTTAGTTTGCTTGGACCTACCTATTTCATTTTTCAATATGGGATTAACATATTTGAATGTTCTCGAGTTAATTTATTGGTGATTTTATGAATTGTTAAATAAAAATTAGCTATACTTTTTGTATTTCTTTCACAATAATATAAAATAAATATTTTTTCAAAAATGGATGATTTTAAAAGGATAGAAATTAAAATAATTTGAACTCGGGTACTGATTTGCTTGACAATATTACTTTCACTAATTCTTCTCCTCTTCTATCATCAATATTTCCATCACGACTATCTTTACTGCAGTAATTCCAGCTCATTACCTTATCAATTCATAATTTGTATTTCCACCATTCTTAGTAAAAAATTTCTAAGTATAAATTTTATATTTAAAAATAAACAACAACACATTCTTTTACTCTAGGAACATCTTCTTCTTCCTCTTTTAGTAGGTCTGTGATCTACGCTGACAGATTTCAGTCCTGGTCCTCTGACGAGGACGTCCAGTTTTTTCTTCATATCTTTGGTGGTCTCCCTGGCGGTCAGCGCCCCTCTGGATCTCGAGCATCATGGCTCTGGGAAGTCTTATCTCGTCCATTCTCTCGACACGATCCCTCCAGAAACTGTCTCTGGAGGGATCATTCTCTGCCTGCTCCATCGTGCAATGTCTTCTACATCGAACGTTCTGCGATTTCCGCATTGGTCTTGCCCTGAGGGTCTTGCCGCAATGGTTCTGAAGAGTCTTTCTTGAAACATAAGCACTAATATATGAAATTATAATTAAACTCACGTAAAGGTAGCATAGTTTATGTATTTCACCCAGTTTAATGATTATCATGAATAAATTCACCGGATTAACTGAGACCGACCATCATCATACACACACCACAGCCAAACTCTCATCAATCTTTGCATGTATCCCCATATCTATATACATATACGTCACACACAGAATACACACACACTCCACTCAGCTACAATCCCATACACCTCACTCCACTTCCCCCTCAAACTCCCACTCCTATCCCTCTATTTAATATATGTCTTCTTTATTGCTTGACTTAATATTTTATGCCGTGGATCTCTTTAATTGATTAACGAATTACCCAATACGTTATGCTATTATAATAAATTGTACTGTTGAGATTCCTAAAATAAATAAAAAATAAAATTTAAAAAAACAATGTAAACGACAAATCCATGATTAATATAAGATATATACTCTAGTGGCGACATCTAACATGACGTTTATATCACTCCTGATGTTGAGATAGTACCCGACGAGCCCTGGAGGACACCTGAAAAGCACGTGGAACGGATAATTAGCACGCATGCGCGGTGTCGGCCTGGAATGCCGCGGGATATTGATGGCGTGGGTGCGTCGCCAGGATTTGACGAATATCCCTCGTCCTGTTATTTGTTTGCAGGAGGAGTGTTCGAAGAATCTTTCGGTAAAGTGAAAATATGTTAAATACTAATGATTGCTAAATTTTCAATTCTTATTACAAATTTTGATTTAATTATGGAGCTTGTTGGTCTAGTGGTTAATATACTCGCTTGATGATAATGGCCAGGAGTTCAAACGAAAAGCTCACTTGAAAACAAAAATGAGATTATTGATGTGACATACGGTGTCAAAGCAAGGGCAAAAAAACGTTGAGGACTTCCGAGATGAAAACAATGAGGATGATAGCAGGCAAGACTCCGAGACCGAAGACCTCCCAAAAGATGGAAAGATAGATAGGAATCCACCTCAAAGGAGGCGCTATCCTCCGGAGTACAGACCGCATAGGTCTATTAAAAGGAAGAAGAAGAAGAATTGATTCGACAGGTATTCTCAGAACTCAAAATCAGAACTCTCTCGAATAATCCTTTAATAAATTACTTGATCCCGTCACTCACATATACATATTGTATATTAAAATAATAATTTAATATTAAACAATTAAAAGTGACCTGTACAATCTGGTCAAAGGTGTAGGAGAATCCTACTTCGGAAAACCCCCTCAGACACATAACCTGGTGCCGAGGCTGGTTCCAATACGTTTGACTTGTGTTAAAAATTTTGAAACAATTATGAAAATTTCAATCTAAGTAATCATAAAATGTATAATACGTTAGTAAATAATTCACACTTTATAACAAGAAAACGTTTTTACTTAAAATACTCGGTTTGAAACGAAATTTATAAAATTAGTTTTGTTTAAAATGGGATTTAATTACGCAATAATAAATACCTTAACTGTAGCATTTATATTCGTCCCCTGTGACCCAACCCCCTTTTTATTTCATCTTTGTAAATTTTTACACTCTGTGATCTGAAAAACATTTTAGGCACGAAGCAAGCTGGTCTGCCATTTTTTTAATTAACTTGATATGCCAATAAAAAATTTTGGCGTATCACTTTTGCCCATTATGTCAGAACATTATCCTTTACCTAGTACCTTTCCTAATGCTCCTCGCCGCGACTTCCAGGACGACGATTTGTGAGGACACGTGAACCTGAAACATTATTGATGGCCATAATTAGCCGAGCCGTGCAGCCCTAATAGACTAAATTCTTCCATATCAGGGCTCGTCTCATTTCAACATTTTACGCGACTATCGGCGAACGTTCATCATTCCATGTATTCTCGTGTACTTACATATGTGCCGTATAAATACTGTGAAGAACGAGTGGAGGAGAGTGTACTTCCAACATATGTTTGATAGGAACGGAAAGGCTAAGAAATTTATCAAAAGAACCGCGAGATCTCACAAGCGATGTCCCACAAGGCTCCAACCTAGGTCCATTGTTTTCTATTTTCATTAATAATATTAAACATGTAATTTTAAACTCGCGCTTTCTGTAATTTGTGGATAACTGACTTAGACCTTGGACGATTTTCATCTTCTCCAAGCAGATATATCAAACATTCAGCAATAGTTAATTAATATATAAATAACAAAAATCCGATATTTTTAACGGATTTTTCTCTCTCCTAATTTCTGCACGTAACTCGCTGGAATTACAGCACAACACTGATGATGTCGCTAATAAGGCGCGGGCATCCGAGTGTGACACGTCAATCAGCGCGCGGCTCGGGTTACACGTGAGGGTCGTTATTAATCACAAGCCGTAAATCCGTGAAAAATCACGGGACATGATAATAATTAATTACGACCATGTGTTATCTGAGCCCTGTAATTCTGGCCTAATTCCAATCAGTTACGGACGGACAGACATTTGAAAAAATTTCTCGGGTTCACGGCTAGTATATAAAGCAAAATGCTATCGGGTGTATTACAAAACTGTGGGGAATTTCAACATCAACACTCGAAACTATAAATATATTTTATTCAACTCTCTGGTTTTTTATATTCTCCGGAATTAAGCGGGCCTACAATTACTGTCACATTGATTTGCACCCCAGACATCTTGAAATTTTTATCTAGTGGAAAAGTTCAATGCCAATAACCTCATTCGTTTTCAGTCTAGTAATAAGAGTGGGTGAAACAAATTGTTAAATACAAGCGTATTTTATTCCCTGAAATATTTTGAACACGTGTAACTAGAACTTGTCACGAGATCGTGGTTGTGGAAAGAAAACGAAACACTTAAAATTAATTAAAGTTTTTTTAACTACATGAACTCATTGGACACGAATTTAATCTCAGCACTGTTCTAGATGTTTCTAGAATATTTCACACAATAATTCTGTAAATTCGTTTTAAAATCCTCGCTGCATTTTTTATCACCCTTGAATAATTTGTCTCTCATACACTGATGCACGTAACTTACATCGCTTAGGCTTGCACCAGAAAATTTCTCGCTTGTCGGTAAGTACTTTCTTAATTTATTATCGCTGGAATCACAAACGCGCTATCAATATACGCCGCACGATTTCACTTTCTATAGTAGCCCGCTGTCAACTGTGACACACGCTGACTTGCGGTAGCTGGTCGATCTCTTTTTATAAGTAATACTACCTTCTCGATATTTCCAGAATTTACGAGAATAGCCCAGTCGATTCCAGATACGTGTCGACCGTTGGAGAGGTTTTGGGAGTGCGTAATTCTGTTTGAATCTAGCATCTCGAGATAATACTTTAATTAAAATTCCATGTATGTATAAATCGTATCAGAGGTATAAAAGCAAAGGCAGCAATATCCAAAAAATAAATAAAAATTGTTGAGTGCAGTCACTGAGGATTACTAATTAAGAATGTAGCGAATTCGAGATTATATAGGAAATATGGCTCTATCCCTTCAAAAATCAATAGTCAAGTAAATAAAGTAAAATAATTAAAAAATGTCTCTAGCGGCCGTCTAAGTCATTTAAATTTTAAAAACTTTTTTTTTAAATTAATTTAAATATTTTCAAATATGTTTTATTATACTTTGTAATACACACACAATATGAGTTATTAAATTCAGGTATAGATATTATCTATACCTGATGATGAGAGGGACTGCTCCTCTCGAAACTATAGTTGTAATTTAATAACTCATATTGTGTGTGTATTACAAAGTATAATAAAACATATTTGAAATTATAATGTTGCACCACGAAGTATCAGCCAAATCTTTCAATGATATTAATTTAAATATTGTTAAAACATTGGTGATTTATGGTATACACTATACTTTAGTTAACGGGGTCATGTTTTGCATTCAGATGCAATTAAAATTTTAAACATGTCCTTCAGAAAACAATTGTATAAAAAATTATTAGCCAACAGGCATTTAAATTAAGGCTTAACTTTATAAACTTGTACACATCTATAAACGTTTTTCCGTTTACGGAATATTACTCTTTTCGTTTTTAAGGAGAATCACAATAATTACGTGTTTTAAAACGACTTAAAATGGTTAAAATGAAAGCGTGATAACTGAAATAAGGCCTCAAAGAAAATTAAAAGTATGGAGCGACGACACTAAAGTTTTCTGCTCGTAAATCGATTCCCATAAATTAATAAGTGCAGTAAATTTAATAATTAATGAACATTGTATGTACCTAATGAGAATTTATGAACCAGCAGCCAACGTAAGACTTATACACTCTATTTTTATTATCATCATCATTATTATCAGTTTTGTTTACTACTACTACTTCTAATTTTTTCGCTTGCAATTTCTTGGCGAATAAAAAATTTTTAAAAAAATTGTCTTTGAGTTTTCAAGTAGTTCATTATACAGACATTCTTAACTCGCGGATGAAATAAAGAAGTGAAAAACATTCTAAAGGACTCTTAGGAAGAATTTTCAATTTTGACCCTAACGTTGATGCTGATATTCTTGCAGATACCTCTCTCTCGCCTCGCGATACCTCGCAAAAACTCACTCATACACAACATCCATTTTCTAAACGATGACCTGAACCAATAGATCCATTAAATCAATTATTTATTAAATACTAATCGCACTACATTCAAACACTAAATATACAATACACATAAATATACATGTAAAATATACTTAAATGCAAAAATACATGTTACTAGAGCGTGCCGAAGATACTTGTAATTGGGATAATGGGAAAAGTCTTCATTTATAATTTTTATTATTAGAGTATAATGTACCTATTATCTGTTAGTGTTCTTAATAAATATAAAAAAAAATCTTTACACTTTGGATAAAATATTGACAGTTACGAAGGTAAGCACAGTTTTTTTTTTAATTTTTGGGCATTTATTTGTAATGACATAAATGATTAGCTTTGACACAAATAAAAAGATTAAATCCTTGCATACAATTGAATAATATTTATTTTTGTAACGTGTTTCTCATTTTATTTGACTCTTATCAAAGCGTATGAATTTTTGATATTCCTTACTGTAGTGATAGTTTTACATTTTACAGAAAATAAATCATAAATATTGAAAAAATGCAAACTTTGATGTCTTGTCTACGTAAATGTCGAAATTTCACTGAAAATATACAGAATATTTTCTATTCAAAAACCAATTTTATTCAAATTCAAAATTGTATTAAAAATAAATTGAATTTGTTCAGAAAAGACTCCTCCGAAGTATTTGCTAATAGCTACAAGACATCTTGTACATACCTACGTAATTTTTGTGGGTAATAGCTAATCTAGATATAATACACCATTATACATAACAACTAAAGTTTTGAATGTCGTACCTACAAAATACTCCCTAAAATAAAATGCATTCTACAGTAAAAGATTAACTATTTTCGAACTGAGAAATTTTCAATTTTCCAGACAAATTAAAACCACTAATCTTCGGAGGACTTGGAAACACGTTACCAAATAACATATTTTTTGTAGGCTTAAAAAAATATAGTTTAATATTAATTGTTGCGAGTTTGTCGCACTCCTGGCGGTGGAGTGATTTGTTGCAGATGCGACGAAAGACGACTGATTGATGATGGAGTGAGTTTCGGTTGTTTTTGAAGCGTGCCAGAGAGATGAATTTAAAAAACGTGTTGTGTATGAAAATATTTACTCCCTTTCACATCACTTCTTGTGTCCTGATGCTTCTCAAAATATACACCAACATAACATTTATTTTCAATTCGGAGATATGGTTAACGGATAAAAATAACAATATATATATACCTATAATTTGAACAATAGAAAATTGTCACTTGATTGTTTTTTAAAAAAAAAAAATTGCGTAGTTTTTCTAATCTTTTTTACATAGTGACATCTTTTGAACTTCGAGAAATTGTATTTTTCTCATATAATGATTCCAAAAAAAACTTATTAAAAATTCGTGATTTCGCTGCTTAATTAAGACACATCGTATTGTATCTTTTATGGGTCGTGTCGTGATTAAATAGATAAAATCAGGATTTGGAAAAAGTATTTTTGTAATTATTTTGAAATAAAATACATTTTTTTGATTTATCGCAGTGAAAAACTGTGTTAAAAGGGTTCGTAAAAAATCTATTTTAAATTGTGGGAAAACTAAATGACCGATTAAAAAATAATGCTATTAATTAAAGTTAATTGTATTTTGTTGTATTATCAAGAAAAAAATTGTGTTACAGTTACAAATCAATATAAAGCAATTTTGCCGTTACACAAAGCAAAGTGGAGCAATTTTGTTCAGGTCTAAAACATTGCTGGTTTATTAATTTATAAATTAATTTAATTAGTGTCGTTGTAGAAAATTATATGTATTTAAAAAGTGTGGAACTTAATGTTTAAATTTTTATTTGATATATTTCTTTCTTTGAAAAGGTGCTTGTCGCTATTGAATTTCACTCGCATTGCCAGACGACTGCTTTGATGGAATTCTAGTACTAACACCAATTACTACTAACTCCATAGCTATTCAACCCGACGATCGGGTTGAATAGCTACGGCGCAAGTCAGTAATAACATTAACCTTATTAATCATCTCTTCTAGAATAATTATTATACGTTACTTTTTTGCCAATTGGTACAATTTTGCAAATTGCAAATAATTTATTCGAGTCATATCGGCCGCCGGATATCCATTCATCTCCGGTGACCGCCGGCGATATTCGTTCAATCAAAACGTCTTCTCCACATAAAGATCCGCTCGATCCGACGCGAATAAATAGCGCCGACACCTGCAGCACCGCTAAATAGATCTGGATCGCTCTCCGGTCAGACGAAGGTTACGATTATGCAGCCGAAGAAGCTGGAATATTATTTATTCTTTGATATGCCATCAATTACCGTTAAGTACCTAGACAGTGCAGATAAAAGCAGCCGCCGTTTGGTACTGATCCAAGTACATACAGCAATATCGGATGCCAGAAAATAAACAAAACTCACTTGATATTTTTTCATTGTTTTTTTTTTGCACCGTCATATTCGTACCTAAAATAACGGCATCAATGAAACTCAGAAAAACATCTTAAGAACAGATCGACTAAAAATAATAGCTTAAGATTTAAACACATCGTCCCATAAACAAGGCTATTCAGAGAAGTCTGATGAGTTCTTTATTTATTTATTTATTAAAAGTTATTTTGTGCAAAGATATAATTGCAAAAGAAGGCAGGGCTCTCAAATCTTTAAACTTTTCCTTGACCAAACCAAGATTTAATGACAGTGTCAAGTCAAAACTGAATAGAAATGGCAGAGACCCTTAACACTGATAAACTGCAGACTATGAACTAGTCCATGAGCATTCCAGGAGACCAGCAAATTAGTCCTATTTTCTTAGCACAAGCATTTAGCTTAGTTTGAACATACTAAGAATATTGATATGATACATATTCCGTGTCAGTATCTCTATTGTAAAAATATTACAAGTACGTATAGAATAAAAAATTAAATAGTTATTTGAAAAACGACTGAAGAAAAAATCTTGAGAGCCAGAACAACCTAAATAAAAAAATCTTATATTTAGCAAAACAAAGAAAACACAAAAAAAATTCTTAATCAATGAGCAAATTTTAAAATTATTACGAGAGAGGAGATTAGAAGTAGAAAAGCCACTTTGCGTGTGATAAATACACAGGAGGACGCTTTTAAGTACGATATATGATTATTTGGCAAAGAGTGTCATTTTCGCAATTGACAATTGGTTTTGGAACAATTTTGGTGTTTTATAAGCAATTATCAAAAGAACATTAAGGCTAAGAAAATATATAGGCGAGTTTTGAAGATAGCGTAAATAAAGAAATATGGTTCAATAATACTGTAGTTTTAGCACTGTGTTTTTTGTTGTTTTCTTTGCTAGTTTATTTTTTGTTTGATTATCATTAAAGTTTTCTTTGTTTTTTTGTCAATTTCAGTTTTTGTTTTTGTTGTATAGCGTTATTTTTTATTTTATGTATACCTACACACATATATATTTTTAATAAATATTCCCGATTGCACCCCTAAAACAGTGAAGTGTTTTGTGCAGTCTCCTTGCCGCGCTGCACGAGTGTCTTTGCTTCATTTTCGGCGTAGCGAGGAGACCGCCTTAGCATTGAAAACCTGAATTAGCATTAAAAAAGCCAACCTGGATGGCGAAAGAGTAGGGCCGGTATGTGAACTTTTGCTCATGCTGGGTCCCGCGTCACTGTATATCTTTATTTGTCTTATTTCCTCTTCAGCCATTGCTATGTATGCTGCGGTAGCATCCAATTCGGAGTTCTGTGAGTAAGGGGGCCTAACGGTGTTTTCTAGAATACATTAAAGCGAGCCCACCATTTTATTTTGATGTGTTTATGTTTGAACGAAATTTGTGTTGATGTAATTCGCCTCACCGGCCTATAAATAAATATTTTTTCACGATCGAATTTGGCAGTGGCGCGTTGCTCCGCGTTACGAGTATTCGCGTCCCGCTCTCTGCGCGTTAGAAAGTCTCTCTTTCCAAATTAATCTTCATTAAATTCTCGCGCGTAAACGTCATGCGAGTATTGCGTAATGTTTGCGAGCTTCGAAAAGTTCGCGTACTTGCACCAGACATTGTTTTCCAGACGTATTTATTTATTAGTTCACCGTGTGATTCATTGCTCGTGTGAAGAGATTTAAACGTGTTTATTTTTAACAAGATTTATGGTAGTAATGAACTTTACACCGCCACTGCGTTTATTTAGAAAATCGGTATAAAGAAAGATGCACATTACTCGACACTTTCGATACGTGGTGTTGGGAACGTATGCCGCTTACTATTTAACTTGTAAACGGGTATCTCGATGATGTCCCCAACCCCGGCATATGAACACCAAACTAAAGACCAAGTGGTTGCAATTATCTTCAGCATATTCAGATACTCTGTGTCGTCCGACCCTAAGCTAGTCACAGTGCTAACTGCCTACTTGCTAATGGAAAAGAGAGAGAACGAGAGCTTGTGTTCTCCTCTTTTATAGCCGCGCCTCTTTGTACTTTTGATAAGATGGCCGGTCTACATTCAAGTCACGCCCATCTATACTCTTGGTAAAGTGGCCGGCCCAATGCACCACTTTGTGCATGAAAGTCATATAACAGATTCCATTAGAATCGCAAACGGTCATTCATATGTCGAGTAGTTGACCCACACCCTTTTCGTATATTTTTTTTCAATATGACTATCGAGTACTTATCTTCAATACCGCGATTTATTATAATATTCGATATTCTTCATTCTCAAACTAATTGACGAGGGTGGGTCAACTTCCCTACAGCCGATTGCCCGACAGACAACTGTCCGACATGCCGATTGCTTGATAGGCCAACTCACCGGCAAAAAAATGTTTTATGTTTAAGATGTGTATTTGCAAATTTACGCGAAAATATTTTTTTGAATAAATTTGTTATAAATATAAAACTGATCAATTTAAAACTATAAAACAAGTAAGGATATTGAATTTTGCCACAAGGCTCCCTGTATACAAGAATTTTAAAGCCGAGTAGTAAAGCTTAAGTAAGTAATTTATAAAATCCCCACATTAATTTAATTAGCTAACATTAATCTGTATTTCAAACAAAAGTAGGATAATGATTAACGATCAACGCCAGCTTCAAATAAACGAAAGCGATATTTCACAAATTGCGAACATCTCAGCGATTAATAAAGTGCAAAATAAATCATTTTTTTCACTTGGAGGTGCATCCATCTATCCGCCGCGGTCGTTATTTCCGTCCGGCAAGTTCCCTAAATCAAAGAGGCGATAAAAATAAAATGAAATTTATAAATGAGATCAGAAATATCCACAGCAGCCGAGACAGAGTGTGTTTTATCCGCTGTAGTTACAGATTCGAAAGAATTAACCGGCCCCAGTGCACTTGTCGCTCGGCCGCTGAGATCGCTTTGTTCCGTCGGCCAAAGCTTTTGACACTTGGAACGGAACAAAGAACAAATTGCAATCGATTTTAAGAGAATATTTCGCGACATCTTAAATCGTGTTGAATTGGAAGTATAATATTATTTGTGACTGTGAGCACAAAATATAAATGTCATTTTCTAAAACTATGAAGATAAACATGTTTTTATCTGTAAACTTTTATTTTATGCGTAGATTCTTTGTAAATTTTATATATACTTATTAAATTAAAGTGTAACATAAAGTAGGTACTAAAAAAACACGTTTTATAGAAGTCTCGTGGAGATGAAGCTATTTATAAGGAAATATAAATGGAAGACTTTATAAGATCTCCACAGGGTTGTACGAGCTGGCTTTGTTTATATATTTGAAATAATATATATTTAAAACACATATTTATATAGGTACAACTTACAAAAATTTGATAACGAGTGGATGTTCTTAGTGTTATTGGTGAACGTTACATTGTGTAAAATAATCACTTAAGCCAGCTCACACAGGTAATAAGACATGGGCCACCCCATAAAAACATCCATGTACGTTCCCCATGTATATAGCTTCGCATCTGTGAGACTTCTATAGTTTATTTAAATTAATAACTAACCCTCTGTGGACAAAATCCAGTAATTGTGTTCTCAGAACATACACATAAAAAATATTGTTATTATTGCGTTCTATGTGATAAGTAGTATTATTTGACAAATATACTATTCGAATCTCTATCGAATTTAATAACACAGTGTAATTTAAATAAAATTCAGAACTACAAATGACATCATCATCTTATTTATTTGAGATTACATGAGTGTACATTCCAAATAAAATCCCAATAACCATTTTAATAACTAAATGTTATAAATTTATTTTAAAAATATGCGACTATTAGAACATACCCTTCGAAGATTTCAATTTAAAGTCACCATTATAATATAATATAGGTCCTTAATCTGAACGTATATAATAAATAAGTAAAGCGTAGATTCCCTACAGAAGCAAATATTTGTAAAAAATAATATTTAATGCTTCTGGAACATTTAAATTATTTTATTTGACTTTTATTGTAGCGAATGAATTTTAATATTCAATGTTGGTAACCTTCATGATATTACAATGTTTTACAGAAAATAAATCAGAAATATTGAAAAAAAATGCAAACTTTGAAGTAATTTATCTTCATAACTATTAATATTAAGGCATTGTAAGGTATTGTAGACTAGCTACAACAGTTTCATTTTGTATATTGTGTTCAAATTTAAAAATATATCAAATACTTAGCAATATATTTAAAAAAACTAAGCTTGTTTGTTAGTTACGATAATCACGCTTGTATATTGAGTATTTCTTATTGTCATTTGTAGCGGAACACTTTGGAATACGAATATAAATATAAAAACCTTTAACTAAATGTACTCAAATCAAACTATACGCCGTATATTTGATTTATAGTTTATAATCGCTGAATAAAACAATATTTCCTGTGTCATAATCTAAAAGTATATATCAAAATTACCCTAAGAAATGCAGATTTTTTATGTTACTCACGTCCTAAAAAAATAAATTGACACATTTCATTCCGTAACTCAAAAAAGGCCAAAAAAACATAAAAATTTGCGGTCCAAACTGGGTCACTTACTTTTTGACTTGTATCCATTGGACGGCTGCCAGGTTGCTATTTTAAATTTCACTTCCACATGCTCAAAACTACAAATAAAGAATTTAATAAGTCTCCACTTAATATTATCGACCCAGTGTACTGCGAAATATTTTAAAACAACAAGAAAATCACTTTGATGCTAAAATTTTACACCAAATGCTAACATAATACTTTCAACAAAAACTATTATGAACACACACAGTAATAATTTATTATTACACCATTATCAACACTCTCTTTTAAAGAGATAACCAAAAAAATGTATAAACACGCTTTTGAAAAGAAACACTGAAACACATTTAAAATAAACACGTAAGTATTACGTAACACAAGTAGACACATGAACACGTAATTTTATTAAAAATATTTATGAATATGCTTAGATATTTTCGAATAATAATAATATGAATCGAATATTGTGACACTATCTTAAATTTAGCGTCAAAGCCGAGCTCTTTGAGCTGTCGAACACGGTTTCAGTATTACCACAATGCAGGTAAATAAATTTTAGATTTGTCGTTTAGATTTTTACGTAGGCACCGTGCGAATATTATTTTTCATCACTTGACTCTCTTTGTACGGCGGGATAATGTGGGTAAGACGGTCAGAGACGCGGCGCGGTCACTCGGCGTCTATAGCACTGGCGTCCGGACGCCGGCGGGCGTCGGATATCGGCCGGGAGGAGACGCCTCTTCAGCGCGATCGGTTTTATTTAAATTTAATGCAAATCGCATCACACAATGGTGTAATTACTTTATTTGTTGTATATCTTATATATACCAAATAGATTATCCAATTAACTAAAGGTATCAGTTACGAAAATAAAGACTGATAAAATTTAAATCAGGGATGGGCAACCCATAAACCGGGATCCAGTAGGAACTAAGAAAATCGTATATCTGTCGTATAATTACATACGTGCTGCGTACTTTTTCCGTTTTGTATACACTGCTGAATAAATGTCTCTCCAAGTATCAATTATTTAGCATTTGATGATTTGACTTACCCAACATATATACCTACAGGATATAACAAGGCTACTCCAGAAAGTCCTAATTTTTTTTGTGTGATTTTGACGGTTTCAGAACTGTTCATTATCAATCTTTTATGAAGAAGAAAGTCTTATTAACAAAATCACATTCCACAAGATCCGATCCTAAGTGTGTTTCCTCTAACGACCAAAATAAGTTACCCGAATAAATTAACAAAATTATGTACGCTTTAAATCATTTAAGTATTGACTCTGTATTCGGGCCTTAAAGTTTATCGATAAATTAGCTATATTTAAGTGACCCTGCATCTTTCTAATACCTTTTCTTTAAACACAGCATCATAAACTCTTCGTGCTTAATTAAAAAACAATTTGTTTACCACCAGGATAGGTTCCCGGAACTTTTCGATGTCGAGGTACTGTCCAGTTGGAATGCAAAGTTCTTAATGTTCATGATTAAAAATAATGCAGATTTTCAGATATACATATATGTAGTCTAATGTAAATGCTAGTTTACATTAGACTAATTAATGTAAATCACAGTTTTTCTATAGGAATCTTTTTAATTGATTAATCTATTGCTTTGACCGTCATAGAACAATGTTGTAGAATTGCAACTTCACAATAAAATATGTAACAAATATTAATTAAGTTGGTATATAACCGCTTACGGAGATTTTTAGTCAACCGGTTTCGAGACGTACCTTTCGCTTCGTCAGTAGAACCACTAAACTAGCATATAAATACCATTATACACATGATATTTACATACGATACGTCTCGAAACCGGTAGACTAACATAACTAACATTTTGTTAAAATGCCTGACCACAAAGTCAATGCTTTAAATATTAAAAATATTAATGTAAATGAAGATCTTCATTTAATTTAAATAGGTAAAATAGAACATTTGAATTTGTGTGAAAATTCTTTGACAAACAAACAACTGACAATCGACCTGTTGTGAAAATTATGTTTTAATGATAATATACCGGGGAATAATATTTAATAATTGATAAAGTGTCTCTGAATGTTAATTGATTAATATAAAAAAATAGCTTTGAATGTTGTTTCTCTTTTCAGGTATGATATGTACTTTTATTATTTTTAATTTTTATGTGAAATATTATGTTCTTTTGTTAATAAAATATGTACTCTTTTCAGAGCAACGCAAAACAGCTATTATTTATAAAAACTAAAATATTTGGGAAACCACATTATATTAATCAATATATATGTATATATATATATATATAAAAAGAAACCCGTGTTTCCCTATCCGCCAAGTTTTCTCTACAACCAGCCACAACCACCCACCAGTGGTTATGGTGGTGGATAACCCTTGGTATAACATCGAAAATATGCGAGTTTGGTGGGGGTGGCTGTGCGTGGGTGGGAGTGGGTGACGAAAATGTGCTTTCTAGCACATTGTTTTGTTATGGGAAGGCCGAAAATGCTTCAGATTGTTTCAAAATAGGCGCGCTGACTGTGTCAGTGAGTCTAGAAGGTTCCTGAAAAACGTGCTCTAGAAAGTTCTGGAAGGAGAAGGATCTAGAAAATTCCTGAAAATTCTATAAGGTTCTAAATTGAGTGGCGGAATGTGTCGGTGTGTCTAGAAGGTTCCTGTACATTCGAATTTCTTGAAAGTTCTGGAAGGAGAATGTTCTAGAAGGTTAGTGAAAGTTCTATGACGATCCAAACAGTGTTCTATAAAATCTACGCGTGCAAAGCCGCGCGGGCACAGCTAGTAATATAATAAATTACGTTTCTTAAAAAAAACTAAAATTGAAAATGTTAGTTTTTATGAAAGTTTACGATGGCTTCCAAATACTGTAGTAGTTTTAAGAGTGACTTTCTGGCGAAAGTGCGCAGTAATGGCTGCGCACGGTCGCTCGTTATTCAGCGTGATGTTATTATACGATACGGACCATCAGAGAGCAAAATGAATAACAAACTGACGAAGCTTCGAGCTCTGGAGATCAAAAGCTGGTCCATACACCAGGCCGGAATTAGACCGGATTAATTCTTCGTTTTTCCGCCGCTATATTATCTGCGCGCGCGCACTTCGGCCGGGCGACGCGGCTCAGCGAACATCAAATTCTGATTTGCGAAAATTTTGACGATTTCTATATCCTTTTTCTGAACACACAAGCACTAATGATATTTATATATCTTTTTGTGTGCGTATTTATTTCATTCTGTATTCAATAGGCATGATGACAGTATTAAAGAATTAAAAAATAAGTGATTTTAAAAAAGTAAATATTTTGAAAGGATTCTAAAAAAAAAAGTAACCCATAAAAACCAAGATTTTACAATACTCCCTTTCTCATTTTCGGGTTTCCCGTCTGCCATATGCGTTGAAATATCCATACAACTTGTATGAAAAAAACATTAAAAATATGAAAAATCCAAAATTATACTATAATTATTAATTTTTTTTCAACGAAAATTTGATAGATCTTCTTGATCGTCGCCTTAAATCTGCTCGCAAAGTTTCAGCGCGATTGGATCATGGGAAAAGGATTCAAAATCGATCCAAATCGTTTTTTCGACGGCAAGCCGGCAAGCGAGCAAGCAGACGCTACGAGTTAATATAAAGGGAGTAATAATCGAGTTTTAATGTACCTACGCATTGAAATTAATAAGATTTTCAATAAAATGAATGTATAAAATTCTGCAATCGACCATTTTAACTGAAACACCGATCAGAGCGAATGACGTCACGCCTAAGTAACCATCACAATGCCTCTTGAATGTTTACTAGGTTTGACGTCACGTAGACGCCACGACATATTTACAAAAATTCGTTTTATATCACGAACACATGTAGATACATAAATCTGTGACATACTCTGATGCTATCGCTAGTATCGAATGTCAAGAAGCTCATTTTAAATACCGTTCTTTCTCGACAGGAAATAGAAGCCTGCAGAAGTTCATAGAGAAGTAATGTGACAACATGTTTAATCAGTACAGCTTCAGAAGTGACTGGGAATCAGGATTATACCGTCATTTATTTATTTGTAACCTATGCAAAATATAATTACACATATCTTATTCGCTTTGCGTATTTGCTTACACCTGTGTTTAAACTTGGGTATTTAATAACACATTATTAATAACACAATATTTAATAAACACCTGGGTATTTAATAAATAGGTTTATTCAAATTAATTTAACATGTATATGTGACATTCTTCTGAATTATTTAACTAGAATACGCCTGAAAAGTATTATTTTCAATTTTTTAACTCCGTTTATAGACCAGTATATATTTTTAACTATATTTTGTATATTCTGAGAACACAATTATTATATTTTGTCCACAGAGGGAAAATTATAATTAAGATAAATTACACAAGTCTCACAGAGACGAAGCTATTTATTAAGAAAAAATATATAAATATAGGAAAGATATTAAATATACATTAAAAAGAATATTGCTTAAAATTCCATATTAAAAATATAGAGGTATCATTTTAAAGCTCCAAAATCTATGTATACTATGTCATGGGAGGGACCGTAGATGTCTCTAGCATGGTCCCTTCAAATATTTAAAAGTATTTAAATTTAGAACATACACACAACTTTCAAAAATTTTGGAAATTAGAAATCTACACATAACAGAGTAAAAAATGAACAAATTAGGAAAACATAGAAAGCACAGGACTCTACTGCCAAGACTTTGGGAAGGTGAACGTGGGATAAACAGCGCGCACAATTTCCAAATAGTTTGACGAGCACAAACGGGCACGCAAACTTGGCATCCATGGAAATCCAGGAAAATCAGCATTGACAGAACTTTCTGGATACTGGCCATCTAAAGATCCTAGAAAAGCCCAATGGACCATGCACGTCTTGTCAAAGCTACATTCTAGATGTTTATATCTATGTATAAGCGCCCGATGAACATCAATAGAGATGACGGTATCAAACTGAAAACCTTTTGGTACCCGGTGCTTCAAAACAAATGTCATCGCGGATTCCGCAAAGATAGTGAACCGACAATATGTAGATGGAACAAACATATAACACAATACAACTCGTAATAATACGTGCCTTCTACACGGTATTGCCCAGGAATAAAAAAAACACAGACACACTCTGTTTTCGACACGGTATTTCAGACCAATAGTTAAACAAACACTCATAATAACACTTCAGCCCTAATGATTAACCCTGCAATGGGATCCGAATCGTTTTGCACTTTTGTGACTTGAATCTTATATACTAATAGGTGAACAAAATGTTTTCAGAGTGTACCTATATATTTTTTATTTCATTTAAATTACATTGTACATAAAGGTGTTACTTATATATGTGGGTTATAAAAGCAAAGGCAGCAATATCCAAAAAATGTTTTGAATGCAGTCACCGAGGATTACTAATTCAAAATGTACTGATTTCTAAATTGTATGTATCTATCCCTTCCAAAATCATGTTGCCAATCTATGTTTCGTATAAAATCTAGAATTCGGTGTATTATAAATTAGTAATCCTTGATGACTACATGATTTTTTTTTGGAAATTGCTGCCTTTGCTTTTAAACTCCTAAATTATTAAAGTATTAAAGCTAATCATTGAATTATATAGATGCGAAATGTTATTTTTTTTTCATTAAAATTCTCACACACTTGGGCGGCTAGCATTCTATCCGCTATCCGCTGTATCTATCCTTTCCAAAATCATATAAATTTATTGGCTCTCTTTCCTATAAAATCTCGAATTTAGTACAACATAAATCAGTAATTCTCATACCATATATCACGTAGAGAAAGAGAATAGTAACGCTTAAGCACCGTTAAAGAGAACATTATATTTGTGTTTAAAAGTGGGGGGCATTGTCATATATTGTTTATGTAATAGTAGCTTAGTGAAAAGGATATATAGCGGTACCTGTCCAACCCTGTGCCATGTACCTATCGCTCGACCTAAACCTCTGTTTATATTAACACAATAAAAATCTCCGCAATATAAACAAAGAGGTCAAACTGGGGACACGGCGATACCACACCAGTCGGGCCTTTGCCGTAACATCGAGCAGGCCTGTGCCGCGTTAAAACATCTATTCCTTTGTCATTCATTTATTTTCCTTATGAATTTTCATTTGCTCCCGGGGAATATTCCCGGGAAGAAATAAACACTAACAACATATCGCTCTTTCATTTAGACGACCTCAAACCTTCCCAAAAGATATATTATAGTAGAAGAGTAAAAAAGGATATAATGTTATATAAAATTAAAATAACTAACTAACAAACCATCACGCCGTTTCCCCGCAGGGGTAGGCAGAGAGGATTGAACGCCACACTCTTCCTTCCTGGCACACCACTTTTGCTTCGGCCACATTCATACATCTTTTCATACAAGTTCTACGGTTGTTGCGGCTTTTAACGGGGCCATCATCAAACACTTGTTGTATCTGATCGTGCCAGGTCTTTCGCGGACGCCCTCTATTTCTGTTGCCTTCAACACCCGCCTTATATATTTTCTTAACCATCCTTTCCTCGTTCATACGTTCCACATGACCAAACCATCTCAGCACTCCTTTTTTTATTCTATCTACCACACTACAGCCAGCAATGCATTCACGTCTAATTTGTTCATTCCTTACTCTATCGACCAAAGATTTTCCACACATGCGTCTTAGTGACCGCATTTCTACCGCATTCAGTCTACTTTCATTCCTCTTTTGCCAATTCCAGGCTTCACTTCCATACATTATGCATCCCTGTACGAAATTAAAATATATCTAGAAATATTAAATTAGGTTATAAAAATTACGAAGATACTGTAATAACAACATTTAAAGTATATAATGACTGTTGTTGTAGAGTTGCAGCCGAGACCATCGAGCTCTCTAGCTCGCCGCTGGTCGGGGAGACCGTCTCGGGTCTCTAGCGATCCATCACTAGAGCTAAGGTGATCTATATCGGGATGGAGATTAACAGCTGGACCGCGAAGCTATTTCCGGTCAATCCGAGAAACGAGAATCCATCCTCGACTTCATTCACCACGAGTTGCCAACTCAATGTAATATTTAATGAGTTGGGAATGTGTACAGGAAACTGTAACCTTTACCGAGGAAGTGAACCAACATAGATATATCACAATTATTTATATTCAGTTATTATTAATGCGAATTTACGGATAACAAATTGATATTAATTTTTCTGTTCAAATAAACCGTACATTCCAGATTATTTAACTTTTTTCAGTATTTCTTTTTCACTATTTTTCAATTATAAATATAAAAAAGGTTAGTTTATAAAACTATAAACATATTACAGTAATTTGTGTTTGTAACATCTGTGAACTTCTTAGTGAGTTTGTGAGTTCTTTTTTAATCTGCCAAAACGCATATTCTCAGACAACAGCACCATTACTATTCTAAGAAAAAATGGACCGGACTAACCTATTTATGTACCTACGCGTAGTTTCTATGATAAATAACTGTGACACTGTCATATGTCAATATTTTAAACATTATAGCGGAAATACTTGGTTTAATTCAATTGTTGTACAATTTGGATGAAGAAATAAGTAGATATGTGAGAAACAAACTGATTTATATCAACTTTTAAAATAATATTAGTACTAATTTTATGTAATACCTATTCATCACGTCAAAATTGATGAAGTATACAATGTTGTACTTGTATAATGGCGATAAAGACATGATTTTATTAAAAGACGTAAACCAATGAAAATAGACCGGAATACCCGATTATCGGTTAGGGTAAGTCATATAATTTTAATTCCATACTCGATTATTATATTTTTGTTTTCGCCGATTTACAAATTATAATAATAATGTAAATGTCGATGGACCAGACAGACGTCTGTATTCTGAAATCCTCAAACATTTTTATATATAACTTTGTATAAGAGATTATTTAATAAAATTACTCACTCCTGAATACTGAAACAATTAAATCGAGTTTATAGACTTTTTACGATTCAAATCTTTGAATGATCTTTGGTTTAATCTTCAGGTTATTTAGACGATTTACAATTTTTCATTTAATTAAATTTTATTTAACCTTATTGTTATAACTGCTGACCAGCTTATTTATCTTTTTTCCTCGTTTCATATACCTACCTTCTTTGTGCTATGTAAAATATTGTATTAAATTTAATAATACTTAAAATATTATGTTAGTGTCTGAGGCGGCAATATTTTTTTTGTAATCATTCAGTCAATTTAAGGAGAAATTAAATAAGTATGCAACATATTAAGACAAATAAAAAGGAATAGTGGGTAGGAATTGTTAAAATTTCTTTAGTTACTTTGTGGGCGGGCTATTTTTAAATATACATATGTATATAAATCTTATATACGAGTATATTTATATTTAAAAATATTTATCGAGAAAATAATAACAATTATTCTCAATGACTTATTGAAAATATTTTTCGATAATGAAGACAAAATTACACGCCACTGTCACGAGAAAAAGGTAACATAGTTAATAACGGGTAGGCTGCAGAGATTTTATCTACTAAACATATTATAACGAGATGGCGAACATACGACAGTCAGTCATGCGTGACCGCATTCTCTCTCGAAGAAGAATCTACGACATTCCATTTCGTAATAAAGCATTACATTGGTAAAGTCTAAAACGTTCTACAGGCCTCTCGCCAATTCTAGAATAGATCTGACTAAAGGAATTTATCTATAAAAGGAGTCACGCAACGAAGGGTCAGTGAATTCAGTTCCTGACGATAACAAGGCGACCTCCGCGATAAAACCAGTGTGGTCAGTGTTTCTCGACAGTGATATTAGAACACGCGATACTACCAACAGAGCGGGCCCAGTGCGACCAGCAGCGATACCAGCGAAAGTGAATAAAGGGAAACCGGGGCGAGTAGCTTCTACGGGCGAACATTGAACGGAATTTACGAGAAGTGATCGAAGCGATAGAGGCAGCGTTAATTAGTGCGAATTAAGGAACAGTTCAATAATAAGTGTGTGAAATATTCGGGAGACATTTGGCGATTAAGGAGGGTGCTATATTTAACTCGTGTCCAGTCTCATTCTTTGGTAATAAATTAAACTAAATAAATTTCCAGTATTTTAATTTGTCTCCAAAAGTCACGTCCGGTAATAATATTATTTTCTCTTACAACCGTACTCCAAAATTCGTTGGGATCTTTTCAGTGAATGGGTCGATATTAGTAACTGTCCATAAGGAATTTACCAAATGAACTGTGTTGTGTATACAATTGTAAGCACACTTTCCGCTGTGTTTATTGTTTCAAGTGCGCTGTGATGTGGGATTATGGCTCGTAGGTCAGCTGTACACATTACAAAACGTAGGATATTATGGTTCCGAAGAAATAAGCAATCCGTGCAGAAATAAACACTGCTAGTTTTCCTACATTATGGACGACGATAAACAGTAAATAAATTCATAATTGAAAAGGTGCACGAAATCGCTACTTGGTCTCGTTCAGAAGAGAAAATGCCTGTCTCAACGTGTTGATATTGCTCATCGCTATGTCGCTGATGTATGATTACTTTCTGAACGGAATATTGGGACGAATAAAAATATTTTGTGAGCAGGTTGTTATTTTATGTGTAGTGCGAAGGTAGTAGTGACGTGCAGTCAATACGCATATTAAAATAAAATATACTCAACTGTCTTGTGACACGTTTTATTTCACAGAAATTCTAGTTGAGTATAGTTTAGTAGTAGGTACGATAATAATCATACTAAATTATAATCGTACTAGTAACCGTAAAATATGACGTTATTTTTATATATTTCGGCCGCCAGTTGAGGCTGTGAAAACAGCGCTATCAAGAGTAGCGTAGAGTCTTGATGATGTTAACGATGGGCCTTATAAAATATAGACTTGCTTTTTTTGTCACTCATACCTCATTATTATTTGAGTTATCTGATATCGTTAGTGACGGATATAGTTACGTAGAGAATTATTCATTTTTTTTACTTTTATTTTATACACCTTATCATTGATTGTGTCACCTGGTAGCGTTAGTGACGGACATTGTTATTTATGAAAGAAAATTATATACAAATATTTTTTGCAACGTTTTAATTATTATTTTTGGCTTGTATTCAAGCCATTGAATTTTCAATATTCTAAATAAGTTACTGTGGTAATGGTCCAACGTTTTACAAAAAATAAGTTAAAAATACTGAAAAAATTCGAACTTTGATGTTGCTTACCTCCGTAACTGTTAACGGAATGTGTTTCCATTAAAATTTTAATCAAGAAGTTTTTGTTACTAGCTACGAGACATATAACCTGTATATTGAACTCTTACCTTTTTAATTCGACATTTTCTTCCCCCTTTCTTCTTTCCTTTGCTTCTCCCATTCGCAATTTTTATTACTTTATCTTACTTCTTATTTGAGTAATAAAGTTTCTAATGAGAAAATGTCTTCTTCTGGACTTTCCTTAACGTAGCTTCAAATTTTTACTAACTTCTATGCTTACAGCGTGTCACTAGTCCATGGCAATTTAGAGAATATTTGTAATTAGTTTAATTTTTTAAACTTGATTTGATAAGTTGTACGTTTTCCAAATAAAATAAAAAAGGATATTTAGAGTATGTTCAAATTTTTCAAGAACACAATACTGGATTTTATTCCCAGAACATAATTCTTATATTCAAGATATATTATAGATGTCTCATAGAGACAAAGATACATTTTATATTGGAAAGTAAGTATGGAAGTCTTTTTGGGTGTTTTGAGTGATCACTTTACACAAAGTAATATTCACCAATTCCACCCATGATAAACTACCACATCTATAGAATTTTCGGAAGTTGTATATGTTTAAGATGCACACCTCGTTCCAAATGTGTGTTGTATATTGTATCTGTACTACCGCCACCTGTGGGTGAAAATTTTTGTCAATCCCATAAACCAGTACACATGTCGCCATTGGCAATGAGATATTCGTATAGATTTATGTATATGACTATATATTCATATATATTTGATTTCAGTTTATATTTGTACGACATTCTTGTGAATTATTAAAAAATACACTAGAATACGTCTTGAAATTATTTCAGTTTTTTAACTCTTTTAGAGCAGTTCTATATATATTCATAATATATATAAATCTATAATACATCTTGAAATAAAAACAAATTATTTTACACATTGAATAAATTATTTAATAAAGGAATTACCAGGTCAGGTATAACATTGCCAGAAAGTAGGACATAAACATAACACAAACACACGTTTAGAATCAATTCAGTTTATTGGAATAATTTTTTCGACGGGCTATTTACAGAACTAGGTACATACATTGAGGAATAAATTAGTCAATCATGGCAGCTCACAGTGCACAATAATTAAAACGATGTCAGCAAACATAATACTTCGCAATATTTCCTATCACATTTGAGAATACGGTTGTTCTTGCGGAGGAGGGCGGTCCAGTCACGCTGGGCGAACGAATCTGGAAAAAAAGTATAAAAATAGTATAAAAATTTAGTACATTAACTGCGTGGCTTTTCTGATTCGGGTCATGTCTTTCAGAACTAAAAGATACACCACCCTTAGAGGGTAAAGTTCAGGTAGAAATAGATTATTGATTATTTTAATATTTTTTACTGTAACTTATTAAGATAAGTACATATTGAACTATTATTTTATTGTAAAATTAAAAATATGTTTATTTATTTTATTAATGATGTTTTCACGTTTCTTTAGTTCCATAACGCATGATTTACATTAAAACCTATTGTACACCGTAATCTAGTCATTTTTTATAGTACTTCATTATAAACTTTTTTCACGCCAGTTTAAACTCCTTTAAACATATTGAGTTTTGTATAGTTTTCAGTAGGTTATCGAAGATTTTAAGGCCTTTGTACATTATACAATTATGTGAATTGTTTTTCTTTTTCTTTTGAAATCTTATGCTGTCGGCATCTCTTGTACTGTATAAATTAAATTCTTTATTTTGTTTTATCTTGTTATCAAAGTAGTTGGGTAATAATCCGTGTCTGATTTTAAATATTTGTATCAAAACATTATATAAAAAAAATTTAACAGGCCAGGAGGCCCAATTACAGAAGCGAAATACATCACAAAACATCTAGGCTTGAGTAAATCACATAGATTAAAGTGTGACCTCACCGGGAATCGAATCGGGAACCACCATTTTTCATTTCTAAATAAGTAATTGTTCTTATTTTCTTTCTCAAACACCGGGGTGTTGCATACATGTTGCATGGGCAACGAGGAAAGTTAGATGTCAATCATGGAGGAGAGGAGCTCTACGGAAAAAGCAGGGGCGTGTGAACAAGGAGAATGACTTTTTCCTAAGCACATATTTTGAAAGGAAACTCAAATAAGAGATTATAGCTCGTAATATTCTTATTACAATAATGAAAATATTATTCAGATTTTAATATTTCATAAATATTTAATTACGATTTTTTTTCAAATATATGTTTGAGCCAAAGTCATAATTCTTGTTCTCACTGCACGCCCCTGGGAAATAGGCACGATGCAGCTATTTTCTTTCAATAATTTTACAATAAAATAATAGTTCAATATGTAACTTAATAAGTGCCAATAAAAATGTAACTGATCACCAGCTTATAAAAAATCACCCAATTTGTAGCTAAATTTTACTATCCCAGGGTGGTGTGACCCCTAAAGAAATTCAGTTAACAATTTTTTGCATTACTTTCATCCAGAAAAAATATGAAATCCACCAGCTTTATCAACATAGGTGAATAGCCCTGATTTGGAGACGTTTAGCCTCCTGATACGCATTGTATGCAAGTGAGTTATGGATTTAACTCACCACGCGCCATGGTTCTGGCCGCCGCCCAGGGGCACCAGCAGCGGGCCGCGGTGGGGGCGGCGCGCCCGGCCCCCGGAGCCGCGGCCCCCCGCGCCGGGGCCCGCGCCCGCGCGCAGCCGCGGCCTGCCCGGCCCGCGCCGGGGCCCTGCTGGCACGGACATGCCCGGAATAGGTGAGTCGGACGCTGACGGCGTGGACGGACCTGAAACGAAAACCAATATGTGACTAATATACACTTACTAGATGTAACAATTACATTAATTAATAGTTTAGCCGTTTCGCGAAACGTAAAAAAAAAAATTTTTCGATGGTTATAGCGTTAACTTTGTTTTTGTCATAATTATTAATTTTAATTAAACAACTTTGCATAAACCACTTAACTAGCAACTCTACGTCCACCGGTTTCGATACCACTGTATCTTCATCAGGACGGACGCAGACTGACTATCCATTATCTATAATAGCAAACAAATCAATTTTTGAACGGGAGCGTGACTACAGCTACGGTGGGGGTGAGAAGTGGACGCGGAAATGGGGAATAAGTCAAGTAACGGGCTATTCATAATTTTTTTTCATTAGTTACTAAGTAACTAGTTAAGTGGTTAATACAAAGTTGTTTAGTTAAAATTAATAGTAAAAAAAATACATCAAGACGTTGACGTTGATCCATATACAGTGAAAGAGACCCACCTCTTACTCAGGGCCGTTTTATGAGCAAAAACTCCCATATCGGTCCTACTCATACGTCGCCGGATTGACAATTTTTAACTTTAAAGGCCATTTCCGTGTCACGTCGTGTAAAGGGCGACGCGACCCCGAGAGGCCTGCAAAAATCCACTCGCTGTACCTCTCCCACACAACATCTTCATTAACCATTTAAAAGCCAGGGGTTTTAAAAAATATTAAACACACACATAACACTATAAGTTTGATCGTCTAAACATACGACACTGAAAATCGTGCTTAATATACTATCTTTGCAAGGTCATCGAAAAGTCATCATATTCACCCACATGGTTTGGCGAGTAAACACGCTCATGGCATTTAAAGATTAAACGGTAACATAATACAAATAAAAGAAAAATATACGACAGGAAACAAACGAGTAAAAATAATAATAAAAGTAAAATATAAGAAACAAAAGCATTTAAATAAAATAAAAGCACGAAATAACTGAAGTTAACAATAAAATAAAGTGCAGCATACATGTACTACCAACTTCATACAAAATAAACCAAATAAAAATAATTGTACAGGTAAATATGGTGGAAAAGGGGGACAGCGAGGGGAAAAGGGTATTGTTGGACTGGTGGTCATTGTTCACACTAAGTAATGTGTTGTAAGTGACGTAGACCATTTAAAAAAAGCAACTCACCAGCCGTGGCTGGAGGGGGGCGGCCGGGCCCCGCCCGCCGGGAGCCCCTCGGCCGGCCCCGGCGGGCGCCCCTGCCCGGGGGCCTGCGGGGGCGGATTCCTGAAGCCCCGTACGGCGACGGGAAGGACACTGAAACGGAAACAAACTGTAAGATTTCATGGAAAATTTTTGGAAGCCCGACTGGAAAATTTACGGACTCCATTCTGAAAAATATATTTTAATAATCTTGTAAAAAAATACGTATATACATAAAATAAAAGATACTTGAATTTCATGTGAAGAAATGAACAAAAAAACAAAAATATTGTTTAGGGAATCCAATCCCGGGAACAGGGATAACGGTTTAGTTTATTGTTTTTTATGAATCCCTTAATATATTAATCACGAAAATTCTGGAATAATATTTTTGATTAACTTCGGGGTACTAAAATTTGATCAAAACTTAATGATAAAAATATTAGTTATTTTATATATTGCTCGGACCATGAATTATAACAAAAAATATATTATTTGCACAATCTCGCGTTAAAATTTGGGTTATTTTTCAAATAATATCAAAAATTCCATACTTATTTGAATATAAATGTCGTACATAAAATGTATTTATTTTTTCATACATTGTGTCTTATAATAATCGAATATTAGTAATCAAAAAACCATTTTCTAATCCTGGAATCATCAAAATCGAATCCAGAAATACCAGGATTGCAATATTGGCTTAATATTAAATTCACTATTTCTGGCCAGTTTTTATAAATATTTTATTGGAAATAAACAGGTATAAAAAACTAAAAATTTATTTACTTATACATTTTTAAAAATTGAACTTCACGGAGTCGAAGCATAATATTTGAATATATTTATGGACTTATACTACCTACTCGTTTGTATTCTTTTAAATACGTATATTTTGAAATTACTTCAGTTTTATATTTAGTTACGTTATGGCTTACGGAGAGTGGCATTAAAAAACTGGTAAAAAATAACCTTTCAGAAACAGAGTAAAAAAATAAAACATCTGCAAAATCATTAAAAATTGCCCTAAGGGGCGAATACTGCACAAAATATAAACGGCCTACATAACCGGAACAAGATGTGTGAAGGAATCCAAGAAAGGGAAGTCGAACGAATCTGTTAAAAAAAGCGAACAAAATGTTGGTTTTTAGGGTACTGTTTTACTCAAAACACCGGGTCCTTAAAAATCTGTCACATTTTAAATCTAATGTAAAACAGATGCAGAAAAGCATAATCGATTCGGCGCGCTTCTCAATAGGTTGGGTTTCTTCAATTCTGCGATCAAAAGCATCAACCGAAGAAATATTATTAAATAATAATTTGACAAAAAGAAATATAAATTTAAAGTTCTTTATTTGTCTTGCCGATGTCAATTTGAAGTCTTGTATGATTTTATATATACAATATTTTCAAACGAATTTCAATTACCATTACCCCCATTACCAATTACCCATTACAATTACCCTCATTTTCATTTGCATTTTTTTCAATAATTCCTATGTCGATCGCTGGACTACCATTATAGAACTTAAATTCATTCGCTACAATACAAATCAAATAAAATAATAAAAATCGTTTGAAATTAAAACAAGAATATTCAAGTTTGTGTTTTCTGGGGTATTATGCCGTATTATTACGACCTTTCCGACCGACGTTTCGGATCCCATTGCAGGGTCTATCATCAGGGCTGCAACCCAACATACTGTATCAGCACCAACAGTATCTCTGTTCCCTTATTCTAGCAAGGTCGGGGAACCAAAAAATTAAAAACAAGGCGCTCTCGTCTTCCCCCGTCTTGCATCGCTTCGGTACTAATTGACCAAGGCCGAATCTGCATTGATATAATATTTTTGATTCGAAAATATATCGAAATATTTCGATTCATTCCAGATGAGTCTGCCCATACCGCCAAAGTTAATAAGAAGATGCCTCGTGGTAGTTCCTCCGACATTCACAAAACGTGTCCAAGCCACCTCAATTAAGGCCTTTCTATGTGTAGAGAGAGACATAGCTCCATTCCATATCTATACAGAAGTATTTCTCACTTGTTCCAATACTGTAACTCCTGCTATTGCTCAGGAAACTCATTTTGCAGCATCTCGGATTCTCACGAAGAATCCGAGATGTTGAGAAGATTGAGAGAGATTTGATGACCAAATGGAAATTAAACTAACTAACCATCATGCTGTTTTTCTGCAGGGGTAGGCAGAGAGGATAAAACGCCATATTATTCTATCTTGGCACACCACTTTTGCTTCAGCTACATTCATACATATCTACGGTTGTCGAGGTTTTTAACAGGGCCCTCCTCCAATACTTGTAGTATCTGATCATGTCGCGGACGCCCTATATTCCTATCGCCTTCAACACAGGCTGCATATATTTTCTTAACCATCCTTCTTCGCTCACATGTTCTACATGACCTAACCATCTCAGCACTCCTTTGTGGTTTATTCTATCTACCACACTGCAGCCAGCATTGCGTTCACTTATAATTTGTTCATTTCTCACTCTATCGGACTTTCCACAATATAATTAATACAAAAATGGCTCAATATTTATGATGTCGTGTTGTTGTAAAAGTGATGTCTATAAAATAATCGATCAAATGCATCAAACAGAAATGTGTGCAAATGTCCACTTCGAAAACCCGAGTAAATAAATAACGGTGGCCGAAGCGCAAGAGATGGCTATCAGTCAGCCGAACAAATTGTATTTCCCGCTGAACAAACGCCCTGCCCCGATAAAACAATTAGTGAGCGGTAATCTATCTATAAATCTGGCGCGGCGGATTAATCCGCTTACCCAGTGGACTCATCGGTTTAAATTGCACTCTTTACGGCCGGCATAAATCCCGACCGGGCATCGGATATGACGGGCCGGGTATGTTAAGTACACTGTACGCACATTACGCTTCCTGCTGGCTTGTTTATAATTATTTATGATATACTACCACGTAAATAAGCTGATGTACCGTTTTTTCCTCGAACTTCGATATTAAAATGGAGAATTTTTATGGATTTTTTTGTAATCTATATAATTCAAAAACGCTTATTAAAAAGGTGGGTACTAAGAGGAATGAGCGAGCACTGTTCGTTTTTGAAAGGAAAATTTTGAAGCGTATCTTTGGACCGGTTCTAGAAAATGGACGTTGGCGCAGACGTTACAACAATGAGCTCTATGCTATGTTTAAGGAGCTAAACGTCACCAAATTTATAAAACTGGGAAGACCTCGGTGGTTGGGTCGCGTGGAGAGAATGACCGAGCATCAAGCACCAAAGTCCCAGTTGAACTCAAGACCGATAGGGCGAAGGAGCTTAGGAAGACTAAAATTAAGATGGACGTTGTATTCTGGACGTTGAGCTTCTGAACTAGAGAGATCTTGCGTAAAACCGAGATGAGTGGAGGAAGACTCTTGAGGATGCCAAGACCCACCAGGGTGATGATATGTGATAGAGCCAAGGGTGATGATGATAATTCAATGGTTAGCTTAAATGTGGAGTATAAAAACAAATGCAGCAATATCCAAAAAAAATGCTGTCATCGAGAATTACTAATTTATAATATACGGAATTCGAGATTTTATAGGAAACATAGCTGTAAATTTATAGGAAACATGATTTTGGATAGGAATGGAAGTATATTTTAAATTAGTAATCCTCGGTGACTGCATTTAAAACATTTATTTTATTTTTGGATATTGATTGTGATGCCTTTGCTTTTACACCCCACAAATGAGAATCATAAATAACACAATTAAATTTCTAATGATCTAGTCAGTAGGTATTAATTAGGTGTTGACGGTTTTTAAAAAAACTGATTTGACCCACCCCCGATAATGCTAATTATGACGAAACATCTAAAAACATGCAATCTTGCATGCTTTTGCAAAACATCGTTCAGAAAAATTTCATTTTAACAATTTTCGTTAAAAAAAAACTGCATATTTAAGGTATTCACATAGGTGAGGGGGTTAACTTAGCAATATTTTCAGACAAGAATTACACATTCCATCATTGTTTGTGATCGTAACTAAAAAAAATATCTTTTAAATATTACCACTATTCAAGATATATTATAGATGTCCCATAGAAACGAAGCTATTTTTTATATACGGGAAAGTAGGTATAGAAGTGTTTTTTGGGTGTTCATAGGGCTTACAACCTATCGTACAGCTGGCTTGAGTGATCATTTTACACAATATAACGTTCACCAATTCCACTCATGATACCACATCTATCAATAGATATAATAATACCAAATATATCAGTAGAAATACAACTCACATACGAAACAAGGTGTGTAGGTAACACATACATTTATTTTATACATGTGGTAGTCTATCATGGGTGGAATTGGTGAACGTTATATCGTGTAAAGTGATCACTCAAGCCAGCCTCACGATACATCGTAAGCCATATGAACACCTAAAGACTTCCATACCTACTTTCCCATATGAAAAATAGCTTTGTCTCTATGAGACATCTATAATATATTTTGATTATCCTGGATATTGATATCCTGGGGATAGAATCCAAGATTAAGTTATCAGGATTTTAGGTCTACCGGTTTCGAGACGTACCCGTCTCTTCGTCAGGACCAACACTACGCTACTATGTTCACAACACTATACACCGCGACGATAGTATCGTTAACTTTTCGCCAACATTTATCACATGCGTGTTAATCTTTTCAAGAACAAGCATGCACTAACTAGCCTACAGAACGATCAGGAATCTACGAGGAAGAGAGTTACCAAATCTTTTGTGAAAGTTAAATTGAACAACGGCCTTTGAACGGAATTTGAAAATTGTATATACAACTATAAAGTTGAATTGAAAATTTTGAAAATACTCAAAATATTGCCACTATTCGCTGACGTCACGCGTTCCAGAGTGTGTCGATTGTGCCACGCGCCAGTTAGGTTGCACTTAATACATTAAAATGAGGAAACCCGACACGAATCACAATACGAAGCGCACATCGGCTGGACCACACCGCCAGAGTGCAGACTCCCCCCGACCGGGCACTAAATCATCTCGCCCGATACGGACGGAGAGGCCCGACACACATTTAAGAGCCGGCTCTATTTTTACGCGTTTTAAATAAAAAATGTGCAGCAATGCGCTATCGGGCGGCTGCGCCCGCGCTCATGAAATTGAAAAACACAAAAAATATGATTAACAGCATAAAACAAAATAAACAGCAAAAGCGATCGTTTCACTTTTGTGATTTATTTCCACATTTGGCCGCTTTTTTCGCCACTGACAATTTCATTTTTACTTTATATATAATTTTGTATATAAATAATGTAGGTATATAAATACTATTATATATATAAATTTCACTACATATTTTAAAATATGTATCTAATGATGGTAAAACCGTTATTTTAACCAGTTATTTTCGGTACAGTTTATTATTTATTATTAATAATAAACGCCCTAGTGGGCTTTTACAGATAAAATAAAATTAAAAGGATTTTATATAGCTAACATAAAACACGTTTTACGGTAAATAATTAAAAATAAAAATATAAACGTATTTAAGATAAATGAACCTTTAAAATAAAGATAATTAAATCAATGTACCAGATAAATAAGATAAGAAGATAAAATAAATTAAATATAAAAGATAAAATTTGATGGCGCCAGAAAGAGAGGGCGACCGCGGAAGACGTGGTATGACCAAATTAACCAGATACTGGAAGATGGTCCTGTTAGAAGCCTCAACAACCGGCGAGCTTGCACGCGAAGATGTATGAATGTGGATGAGGCGAGTATGGCGCTCTATCCTCTCTGCCTATCCCCACGGGGAAACGGCGTGATGGTACCAATGATTTGTAACTAAGATATGACTGTTATCTAGTGCCAATGGTTGCCCATCAAATCGTGAAAAAAAAGTTTCCAATCATCAATGAAATCAGATACAAACCTCAAAAAACGGTTAGTGTATCACCGGCTAAAATACCATCACTAGATGTAACTAATATAATTTAAAATGTATTCATGTTGAACGAACTTTTTGTGTTTTAGAATAATTGAATGGTACAATGATAAAGGCCCGATTCGGATATGTCAGTTTATCACGCAAATTCCACTTGAAGACAGGCCGACCAACAACCACGATGCCGTTCCGTCTGTACAACTGTTAATAACAATTAATTAGAATCTCAGCGGGGGGGCTTTATCGTTGCTCCAGCCCCACCCCCAGGCAATATTTTGATGATTTATTTAGTACCGTCTTGCACGCTAGGAACGAAGTGTTACTAATATTAATAATCATCACATTTGCATAGCGCGGCAGTAACCACAAGGGTCAGACCCTTACTAGGTATTTAAAAGTATTTTATTAGGTATTCAAAAATAGACTTCAAGAACAGTTATTAAAAGCGATGCTTTGTCTTCTAGCAAGATTTCAAGTATATCCCCAATTAATTTTAATCACAAATGTAAATCTACTTAATACTTCCGATCCGGAACGGGGTTTCAACTAAACCCCAAAAATCTTATTTATAAAACTATTTAATAATTATAAATGATATTGAGCTGGTATTCTTTGTAATCCTCATAAATATTCCAAAGAATACAACACCCAAAGAAAAGAAAACAATAATGTGTAAAGAGAAGACAGTTAAAAGTAGAAAAAATTATGTTTTTCCATTGACAAATCGTCAATATTCTATACGATGCGCTTGCATCATTCTGCTAGCAAGGATTCAGTCAGTCAGAAGCTTGTGATGCAATCAGACACGTCAAAATACCACGGTTTCTTATAACATGACGAAAAATTTAGTAGAATCTTGCTCGCATTGTATAAGAAATGTAATCAAAAATATTATAGAACATTTTCAAACATTTTGAGTAGCTTGTTGGTCTTGTGGTTAGGACACTCGCCTCGTGATCCAAAGGTCGCGGTTTCGAATGTCACTCCAGACCAGCAAGTTAGTCCTATTTTCATAGCACAAAAGTTTAGCTTAGTTTGAAATAGTAAGAATATTGATGTGACATTATTCCGTTTTCGCATCAGCAAAAAAAACACATTATACTTCATTAAAACGCAAATTTGACTGGGGTCACTTTGTTACCTCAGTCAAATTACACTCCGGCCGTTAAGGGTTATACCACCTTGACATTTTCAAATAATCGTTTTTTGCTTTTATTATAACTCTAAGTTAAAAGAATAATTTCAATTCTTTATCCATTCAAAAATTCCAAATATTGGCTGACTTATAGATATTTGAAGCTCATTAATTTATTGTAGGTATATCAGATACCTGTTTAAATTTATGAAATCACTGTTTAACATCGTTTTGGAGTGAGATACTTTATAAATTTGTGAAAACATTGAAAAAGATATAACTCGATCGAAACGAAGGAAGCCCTCGTAGCCCAGTGGGCACGACACTGGCTTCTCACACCGAGGGTTCCGGGTTCTATTCCCGGTGATTAAGTAATTTATTCAAGCCTGGATGTTTTGTGATGTGCTTCGCTTCGTAATTGGGCCTCTTGGCCTGTTGAAGCGTATAAATAAAATTAAAAAAGGGATTGAAAACCTCTGTTGGGCGCGTCAACTAAAAACAGATATCACTCAATGAATTGATTTTTAATGCAAGAAGCGACAAAAGAGGCCAGAAAACTGAAACGGGCAGCTCAAAAATAGTCCGAGAACATTTATTCTACTATGGAAGGTCTATGTGTGGTCCAGAAATTGCAAATTGAAAATCGAAAAATCGCCGTTTACAAAAACGTAGAAATGTTTTTTTTCTTTTGCGCTTTTTTCAAAACTCATTTTCTCAGACTGGTGGATAAAATATTTCGAAAACTATTAGGCCGATTTTGTAAAAATTTTGCACAAATCTTTCTCATAAAATTATCCATGTACCACATGATTTTTTTTGATAAGATACGTTTACTATGAATCTTTATTTCAATTTTCTTAGGGAAACAATTTTTTTAGTTAAAAAAAATGCATATTTTTTCTATATCGTTTAAAAAGAAACTGATAAACTTTTTCGAGATGATTATATCCACCATTAGCGCGCGTCACGGATGGACTTTACGGGACAGCGAATAGTACCTCAACGAAGCTCAGAATCTTTACACTTTCAGCAAAGAACTGAAAAACACGCTATTTTCAGGGCTACAAATGAACTGAATTAACAGAGCCCTTGGGGTGACCTACATCACTAAACTGGGCTAGTAAACATAAACAATTTTTTTATTGTTCTCGGCGCCCTTGGTGTTATCTCCTTGTAGGTATTTAACCAGTTGGCAAGGCGTAATAAATAATTTTCAAAAACTTTTATCTTCGAGGTCAACTTCATCGAAGGTCACAAAATGCTGCAACAAAGGGAAACAATATTTTCCACCGCCTTAATTCGTTTATCTTTAACCGTAGTATTTTTTTTCCTAAAATTTTAATCTTCCTGAGAAAACATTCGAAACAGACAAACAACACACGTTCAAGACACGCACCACACACAGCATAAAGCTTACTCTTCGTGTAATATAAGTCACGGTTAGGTTGAATCAGTAATCAAAGTAACTCTGTTTGAAAATGCGGAATGTGTCCATGCGGCTACAAGTCACGTTATTTCATCTCGTGAACCATCTCATTGTTTTGATTCTGAGCTTTTTGTGTTACCCAGAAGCTCGGGAGTCTTCTGCGCTGGTCGGATTCGATCCCTCGACCTCGCGTCCCGGATGGCGGCAGCGCCCCTCCTTTGACACGCCCACGGCCGTCGCGGACACATCCCGACAGTTCCGCCTAACCCGAACGGGAACGGAGGCTGGAGAAACTGCCGTGGGACTGATCGAAGATTGCGCTTTCGATTCCGACAGACGTGGGCCCATCACGGTAGTCGGCTCGCCGCCAATGTCGCGATGGGAGATAAAGACGAACGGCTTCCAAATTGATTGAAGTGTGCTGAACAAAATTTTAACATAAAAAAATATATGATAGGGAACTGCTAATCAATCGTATCCCTAAGAGAAATCTATTTTAAAGTAGAAATAATTTATATCTCATCTTCTTCCCCTTCAAATCGGGGACCCATTGCATCGACAAGGCACCTCCATTCGTCCCTGTCTTGCGCTGATTGTGCGGCCTCCGTCCATTGTATAATTAATAAAAATGTACTTGTCTTCACCATTTATATATTGAAAATATCAACATGTTTCAAGGCCAATGGTCCCTTCGTCAGGATACAATGTATACTAAAAAATTAAAATCAAAAATCGAAGAATAGACATTAAAAATATTAAAAAATAATATATGGAAAATGAATAATAATTAATAACTAACATGAAAACAAATTTACAACATAACTATTTGGACATAGTTATTTAAAATATTCAATTTACTATTAAAACTTTTTCTTATTTCCAAAATTGCTAATTCATCAAACTGTAATTATATATAATTTAATTATTACTCATTTGCAGTATATAATTTTTTATACTTTTACTGTCTATACTTCGATTTTTTTATTTGTTAATATACATTATAATATTCTGACGAAGGGTCCATTGGCCCTGAAACATGTTGATATTTTCAATATATAAAAGGTGCAAACAAAATACATTTTTATTAATTATATTAACACTGTCACTACAAAATCATTTTGATCTTTTTGAAGAAGAAATAATTTAAATAAAAAATACTAAAATTAGGGGTATAAAAGCAAATAAAAGAAAGGTAACAATATCCAAAACAAAAAGTCACCGAGGATTACTAATATTAATATAGAATATAGAGTTTTTATATGAAAAATAGGCTATAAATTTATAGGAATTGGTAAATTTTGGAATGGATAGATACAGCGGATAGCGGATAGAATGCTAGCCTCCCAGGTTTATTATGTCAGGTTAATTTGTAACAATATACATATTGGAGACATAGTGCAATACCTATACCTCTAAGGCATTTAAACGTCACACATATAATTGCTGGCACTACATAGTGGTCAGTACCATTACTGAAGTACTTCGATACAATAAAGTCGTTTCCCGGAAAAACTCTTAAGAGCTTCAAGATAGCCGTTAAATGGTTGACAACCTTAACGCTTTACTTAAGAAAAAAAAGACTATGTGAATTGCGTAAATATTTTGTATAGAATATAAAAGATTTTATTACGCACAGTGACTCTTTAAAATATGTACATAATTGGCACCTTAAACTAGGGTTGGTTAAACCGTTATTTCAACCGGTTATTTTCGGTACGATTATTTAGTATTTGTATCTGATTGTATCGATGATTGTAAGATATAATTGCCAATCATCGACGCATCATTCAGATACAAATTTCAAAGAACGATTTGTGTGTCACCGGTTAAAATACCATCACTACCTTAAACGTTAGTAATATACAATAATACGTATTTTAAATAGCAGATAGCTGTTACAGTACAGGCATTTTCTTTGTTAAACAAATATAGAATACGTATATACAAGAATACTTCATGACAAAAATATGTTATACAATTCACAATTATAATAGATTTTATCATCTCGGTACAGAGTGAATGCACAGAGCCTACTGACCGGTTGATTTCCTCACCGAACGGTTATAATTTATTACACAGCACAGAAACCTTATTTGCATAGTATTTATTCTACACAATTAATTTTAATAAATCATAGGACAAAACATACGCTTATAATAAACCATCACTCTACTAAGTCCATTCATGAGGCATGTTTAAAACTGACGTAGCAATGTTGTGAACAAAAGTATTAACGACAACATTTCGCACGACGGATTCATAAAACAGTTTCATTGCTTTTCTATTGAATGGAGCTTTTAGAAAATTTCGACAGCACGCGTTTTTGCATGCTCTAATGCAGCCGGCGCACTACGCGATTAGTACAAACGTTAACTAGACAAAACGATAAAATTTCATCTCGCAATTCTCAAATGTGATAAAAACAAACCACATTTAAACAATTGAGTATTCATATTCATTACCGCCATGTAGACGTAAAATAAATATTTATCGTTTTAAATATGTCACTTTGAAATACAAGTGCGCTTGAGTAATATTTTCACGGGACGTGACTGTGGGAGGCATATAAAACACTAAATCAATTTAAAGTTTTTATTAATTTCACCAAATAAATCACTGGACGCAAATAAAGTCGGAATAATGTTCTTAAATTTGTAGTCACTAAATGTTTCTAGAATATTTTACCCACTGAATAACTTATGATGTTTATGTTTCTACCTTATTTTGTATATAGATCAAATGTATTTTTAGAGTTATGTTAAAAAACGACCGTTAAAAATATTTTTTATTAAAATATGCAAAAATAATTCTGTCTACGTATGACATCGAAATTGGTCACAGTGCGGCGAAAAATCACCACTGCTGATGAAGCTAACATGGTCAATACCACCCGGCGAAAGGGCCGTTAGAAAAATACCCACCCCCTAGCTCTCCAAACAATTGCGAAATGCATTTCTGTCAAGTGCCGCGCGACTGCACCTGCGCGAAAATTCGCATTGAAATCAAACGGACGCTTAGTCCGCGCGGCGCATTGTGACATCACGAACGAAAATCGTTATCAAGCCGTTAAAACGACCCACGGTCCAGTGTTTTTAACGACCGATCGTAACGACAATGTTGTGTGCGAAACGGGCGATAATCGAGGGCGGGTGCAATTCTATCGCAGCGCCATTTGTTGATTGCGTAATCCACCCCGTCGTGAATTTGGCATGAATTTGAATTCGGGTGAAATTAAATGTAAAAATGTTTTAATCGCACCCTCCGAAAACACGTCACCATTTGGCACAGCATTCAAAGATTTAAAAACATTAATTATAACAACATGTTTTTCAATTATGTTCAAATTTTTCAATAACACAATTACTGAATTATTTACACTGAATCGTCATTAATTAAAATAAATTATAGATGTCACACAAAGACGAAGCTATTTATATAAGAAACGTATCGAATTTTCTTTTCATTTACAGGGTTGACTTAAGTGATCAATTTACACAATGTAAGGTTCACGACTCCACCCAGACCACCACACAACTTTCAAATTTGAAAAGTTGTGTGTATGGTATTTACGCTCCTCGCTTCAATTTATTCAATACAAACTACGCTAATGCCATCTACGGTTGTAATTTGTCATTCCCATGAAACAAAAAGATGAAGATGGTCCTGGAAGATGGTCCCGTTAGAAGCCTCAAAAACGGGCGATCTTGCATGCGAAGATGTATGAATGTGGATGAGGCGAGAGTTGTATGTCAGGACAGAAGAGTGTGGCGCTCTATCCTCTCTGCCTACCCCCACGGGAAAACGGCGTAATGTTAAGTTAGTTAGTTAGTTGAAACAGTATACAGGTGATCCAAAGACTTATTATATCTTGATTGACGACGATCCCTTCTGGGAACAAAAATCCAGTTCTTTATAAAAATTTAACATACTCAAAAATACTGCAAAACTATAAATAGGTACTTAATACGGTAATATAAAATATTTTTATTTATCTTTAATTAATAAAGGTTAATAACTAGTCGATAATCCCGATAAAAAAACAATACAATTAACGTACATTCTAAAAATATTTTTTGATACTTAGGGGATAAAGCTAATAAACTTTTTGTGATTAAAGAATCAGAAACACTGTTTAAAAAAAAGATATCACAATTTAAAATATCCAATGTAAAAAAATATGATTGCAAAAAATCGTTGTTTTCAATTTAATTTAATTAAATAATAATTACTAGAATCAAAGCACCATTCATTTTAAATTGTATACAAAGTCGTCCTCGTCCACGGTTTCTCGATACGAGTAGCGACATCTACACACCGGCCGCGAAGCAGGGAGCACCGCGGACCCGTTTGAAATTCTTCCCGCACCAGCCAGCGCCCCCGATGGCCGCTCGGAGGCACATCCGGCGACGCACAAAGGGCGGCGGCCCATTCACGGGGACGCCATTCATGCGGCGATTGGCGCGGGAGATTGATGTTAATTGAGCCACAATGAAGACGGCGGAACACACGCGGGCGTACGGCAGAAGACAGACAAAGGCGAAGAAGGCAGCTCTGGAATGAAAGTTTCCTCAGGCTTTCGACCTGACTGTAACCGGTTCGAAGGACCAAATGCATTACAATATTAATGAAGATAAATTGTACAATATGGAGAGACAAAACTCTCGACAAAACATTCGACAAATCTTTCGACCTGGCATGTAACCGGTTCGAAGGACCAAATGCATTACAATATCAATGAAGATAAATTGTACAATATGGAGAGCCAAAACTCTCAACAAAACATTCGACAAAACTTTCGACCTGGCATGTAACCGGTTCGAAGGACCAAATGCATTACAATATCAATGAAGATAAATTATACAATATGGAGAGACAAAACTCTCTCATAGAGAAACTACTCTCACAGAGACGAAACTACTTACATAAGTAACGTGTATGGGAATCTTCATACGATGGTCCAGGGCTTAAAAGCTGTATGAGCGAGCTTAAGTGATCAATGTTCGAAGTTTTTTATGAAACATTGTGGAAATTCATTTTCAATACATTAAATATGAATCCAATTGAAAAACACTGTTTTTTCCACTATATATTTTATTTAATTGTTAAAATGTTTTCGAGATCACTCTCGTTATCAATAATAAGTTTTCAAATAAATTAAAAACAATTATAGACAGTATTTACAGGGAATGGGTGTATGTAATGGTGGCGGGGGTATTACATTTTTATTATTTACTTTGTTATTATGAATTTCTAAGTTCTCTAACATATCAATTTTTAACAGAATGTTAGTAAACTTAGTAAAAACCACTACCAGATTTACGGTCTACCGGTTTCGAGACGTACCCGTCTCTTCGTCAGGACCAACACTACACTACTACATTCACAACTACTACACAATACTATACACCCCACTATTGTTCACATGCGTGTTAGTCTTGTCAGAGAAATTGAAATAATCTTCTACTTCTCTGCGTGTTAGTCTTGTCAGAGAAATTGAACTACTCTTCTACTTCTCTGACAAGACTAACACGCATGTGTGAACAATAGTGGTGATAGTTTTACAAGACTATGATTAGGGTGTATAGTGTTGTGAATGTAGTAGTGTAGTGTTGGTCCTGACGAAGAGACGGGTACGTCTCGAAACCGGTAGACCGTAAATCCGGTAGTGGTTTTTACTAAGTTTACTAACATTCTGTTATTATGTCTAACCACAAAGTTAATGCTTTAAATATTAATAATATATCATTTTTCTTCCTTTATTGCAGCAATATAATAGTGTTAAATTATTATGATCGAACGTACAAAGAAGAAAAAAGCGTATATAAATAAGTTGACTTGTAGAAATTGCGACGCAATTTACATTGGACAGAGTGGAAGGAAAATAAAGGAACGGTTAGAAGAATATAAGAGAGCAATCAAAAACTTCGCCTTAAATTCATACCAAAATGGAGGGTAATACGTTCGTTCATTCCTATCCGCATTAGGTTCTGCGTATCCAGTAAAAATTCATCACAACTGCCCGCCCGCTTTCTACTAAAACACGATTATTATCTTATAATAAAGCACGTCAAAGCGCGAAACATTTTAAATGCTTGTACTAAAGGTAATGTAGATACTAAGTTCATAAAAAAAAATATTAAAGCTTGTTTTTGAAAGTACTTCTTTTTTACGGGTTAAAACTAGTTAAAAACTAATAATGTAAAGCTGTTACATGAAGCTTTTTTTAAAAGGACAATCTTTAGATACATGAGTAAAATAGAAAAATGGGAATGCCTGAATTAATACAACTCTAAATCCAATCTACAATGTAATATGATTGAGATAATATTGCAGCAATCCATAATACGTACGCCGCCATTGAAACCTTGATATAAATTACGAGAGAACACTAGCAGCTTTAAAACAGAAAAAAATCGCCGACCTGTCATTAACGCGAGCGGCCGCGTTTTCATTTCATTGCATATAATACACAACACAATGCAATTATTAGAGTAGTAACTCTATACAAAGTCTGAAGGTTGGCCGGCAGTGTCTGGCCAAACATTTGAACAGCGGAGCATAATGATCCCATTCACGGGCCGGCATCACAATGCATGCATCATGTTTATTGGGTCGTTAAATGGGTTCCGTCTGAATGGCTCACGTCGAGCAAGTCTCGCTTCAAATTACGAGAAATTAATTTGAGCGCAACTTCGACAGAACGTGTAAAGATACATCGGGATAGTATAATTTTAGCGCAACTTCGACAGAACGTGTAAAGATACAACAGGATAGTATAATTTTAGCGCAACTTCGACAGAACGTGTAAGATACAACAGGTAGTATAATTTTAGCGCAACTTCGACAGAACGTGTAAAGATACAACAGGATAGTATAATTTTAGCGCAACTTCGACAGAACGTGTAAAGATACAGCAGGAATAGTACAATTTTAGCGCAACTTCGACAGAATGTGTAAAGAAGTCACGACAGGATAGTATAATTTTAGCGCAACTTCGACAGAACGTGTTAAGATACAACGGAATAGTATAATTTTAGCGCAACTTCGACACAACGTGTAACGATAAAAACTGAATAGTATAATCTTAGCTCAACCTAGACGGAATGTGTATAAAGATACAACTGAATATACTATTGATAGCTTTGGCGTCAACATTGTAAAGATTATTCATGATAATCATTAAATAATATTAACCTTGTTACCTCTACCGGAGTTTAATAATATTTTTATACTTTTCACTACTTAAGTTTCGAAAGAAAAAGAATCTCTCATCGACAGGTGAAATATCAAATATAGTTTGATATTATTAAACTAACGTAGAGGTAACAAGGATAATTATTTTCCTAATTAAATGATAACTGAATAGTATAATCCTAACGCAATTTCGACAGTACGGGCAAATAAACAAATAAATATTATCATATAACATTAAGCAACTTCGACGGAGGGTGTAATCATACAAGTGAATAGTATAAAGAACAAGCTAAACCATGGAAGCTAATGAATTCCATAACAATCCCTTTCAATTCTCCCTCACCTCAGTAACTGAAAGTTAAATTGAACTTTCTGTCTAATCATGGCCTTCCACTTCACTATTTTTACTATCCATCCCTATTCATAGCATTGAATTATTTAGCTCCCCATTCGAAGTACAGTCGGCTAGGCTATGGAATCAACTGTCCACAGATATCACATCACACAAACCATAACTATCTTCAAAAGCAATTTTAGCTTTCCCAAAACCAGATTAAAGCAATTTTAGCTTTTCCAAAACCAGATTAAAGCAATTTTAGCTTTCCCAAAACCAGACTAAAGCGATTTTAGCTTTCCCAAAACCAGACTAAAGCAATTTTAGCTTTTCCAAAACCAGACTAAAGCAATTTTAACTTTCCCTAAACCTAGTTTAACCCTTCCTTGTCACCATCCATCGCCTACTCGTCTCGGAGCCAGTTTTGTCACTACATTGTACACCGGAAATATGTTTCAATTGTTCAACTATATTGTGTGGTTGCTTGCAACAAATTGTCAACTGGCAATAAATCCGCCATTGTATTAATATGTATACATAAAGTGAATAAATAAAATAAAAAAACTTTTAAGAATGTCTGTGTGAAAGTTAAACATTTCATATGAATATAAAAAATGGCAGAAACTTATTCTATCAGGAGTACTTTCAAAACCAGCTAAAACTCGCAACTAAAACTAAATCAGAAGTAAATGTATTATGTAGCATAAAAATTCCCTTTGCGTGAACTACGACGCCATATTGAATTCTTGTCAGCTGTCAGATTCTGTTCACATGCGTGTTCATGAATGTTTCGATCGTTTTTCAAGTTTTTTTTGCCCCAATTATTTTAAATATTCGAGGTTACATTTCTGTTATTTGAGTTTTAATGTTTTTGTGAAACAATAAAATATTCGACAATGATCAGTGTAGATTTTTACAACTCAATACTTTTATTGTCATTAAAATATAATTTTGTTTTTATTTTAGTTTTTAAATATAACTTCTACACGTACATGAGTACACGCACGTTTTTTTAATTAACTGTAATAAAATTAAACTGTACGAAAGGAACTCTTGCGTGAGTTTATAAAAAAGTATAAAAGGTATACGGTAGGTATAGGTAGGTACGGAACTAATAAATTTGGTATGATTCCACTAATCTAAAATATATTGAAATGAATATGAAGTTATTCGTGGATTTAATATCAGAAAACAGAACATTCAGAAATAGAAGACTCATTTATCGTTTCTTTTCTGAACCAAGGAAAGATAAAAATTATATTGCGACTAATTTGATCATAATTCAAGATGCAGAATTTAATAATTTTGTACATGATACATTCGACGTGACATTCTCATTCAGATAAATGTGTCATTAATTTTTTTACTTAATATTTACGAGTTTCATACAACGTGATGCCAAATTTAATTTCAAGTGTCGAAAAAAAAATGCATGCGAAAGAAATCATTTCATTCTTTAATCCTTAGCCTCGTTCAGGCCAAGGATGTTTTCACATTAAATAAACCATTTTTCGTGCGTACAGACCCACAAGCGCTAATTTTTTTGCTGTTAATTCAAGAAAGACCACGTCATCGTGTAATCTTGAATACAACAAGGTCACAAGCAAACCTTCTCCGTTTTATATTAACAAGACATATCGAAAAAAAGCATTTTTAAATTTTTGTTGGATTGGTTTAATCAAATAAAAAAATAAATCTTGACGTTACAGCTAGTTAAATCTCACGCGTAAATTTTATTATGTTTAATGTATATCACAATATGATTATCTTTCTAGGGTTAAATCGGTATCGCCTATGCGGTTTCTAAGGGTTTTTCCTAAGGTGGAGAAAATAATTATTATTTCGGACATTCTCAATGGGGTGTTTACTCGACTGCTGACTCCATGCGTCATTATGGGCCCCACACACTTTTTATGTATTCACACATCGCTGTCGGTTCTCATATGTTTGTTTCTAAATAAGACGTCTTAGAAGCATTCCAAAATCTATCACGATCACCTTATTTGTTGGTAATGTTACTTACTTTCACAGATCGGTTTGGCTGGAAATTTCAACCTCCGAGTATCTCAATTGGAATACTTATTCTATCTGAATCTTTTCGAGTATCTAGCGATAGTCGAGTTTTTGGTTTTGTTGACGGCGATCATTCTATACAGTCGGATTCCTCGTTACTGAGGATCGTGATCCTCGTGACAGGGACTGTTGACTTCTGTTGTCCTTGACAATTTTCCAACAATTCTTACGCAGTCTGCAGTTAGAAAGGCCGTTCCAACAGGATAGCCAGTAGTTGTTGATCTGGTGAATCCATCAAGTTGAAGATCGGCCTCTTCTGTGACCTTCCTCCACCTTTCAAGTCACTACCAGCTTCACCAAGTTACCATTTACTCTGCGAGAGGTGTGTCCAAAAAGGAGGATGCGTCTCAGACAGATTGTGGATATACTATCATGAATACTTGATAGCATCAAAATTGAGGGGTTACTGCGCGTTCCCTTACAAGGGATTCCTAAGGACCCGCCTTATTTCGAAGCTGGAATCTTTATTTACTGCGATTCAATTATTGGGCACTAAGTATTTTACAGGCCATCTCCTGATTTTGCTCATATAACGTCTACCATACGTATAATTTTATTATGCGTCCGAGCGTGGCTGAGGAGCCCTTTTCTGGAACCACACACATTTCCACAAGTTATGCACAGCATTCCGGTAGGTAGTGAGGTTCTGAGAGAAGGGGTTTTCTCATTTTCTTTCTTCTTTCTTCTTTTCTCGGAAATTGCATCGGCCCTATTCCGCTCGATTGTTTCCTCGAATCACCATCACCGCATCACCCGCATAACGAACCAAACTTATTTTGCGTTTGCTCATTTAATATCCGCGCCAAACGAATTGTTTACAGATTCAACGCAATTGCGCGAGATTGTCAACAGAACGAGGATCCAGCGCGGCGCCGTGCTCCTCGCGGTAGGTGAATAAAAATAACCGCGCCGCGCCAAATGTAGAACAAATGTTTAGTATTCCGCCACTCACCGAAATGGCGATTAGTGTTTGGCCCACCGCGTGACAACTATCTCCCGGCCTCCCGAGGTCTGGTCGGGAGCGGGGGGACATTCCTGGTCCCCCGGGGGGCGGAGTGAGGTCACCCCGAACGGGGCCAGCAGGTTCAAGGTTGCCGTCACGCGTGGCGCGCTCCGTCAGCAATAATTAAACCATACGCACACGTCAATCAGGGCGGCGTTGGCTGGTTAGTGCAGTGTAGTGACGTGAAAGGGAACTCTTTTCGTATTTAGTCACGCCAATGGCGAGGGACAATGACCAGCATCGAAGTAACAAATTATCTTGCGTGGCAGGTTTAAGGATTTTCACCGATAATTCTGCGTGCTAAGGGAAAAGGGAGATGAGTCGGAAATCGTAACTCTACAGAAGAGCCAAGATAAAATTGTAGTACAATGAAACTCCCGTAATACGAAATTCTGCGTAATACGAAATTTTAAAAAACCCAAAAGTCAAAAATGTTAATTTCATAGTAGATTAATTAACCACTATAATTCGAAAACCCCGGTGATTCTTAAGTCGAAATAATTTTTAGCCACTTGCATCATAAAAGAAAACACTTTAGGTCACATAATTTATTTATTTTTAATTTGGCGAAATTAAAAAAATATTTTGCAAGTGGGAAAAATAAATATTGTATTTCAATATCGGGTACTTTGGAAACAGAAATGTCGCGATCTTTGTATTAGCATAATAAATTTTGCGTTTTCGAAATGATTTCTTGAAATATGCAAAAATACTGACGATTTTCACAAAAATTAATGACGTTTTCACAAAATGAAATGACATTTTTCATGAGTTTTACGATTTTTGGTGTATTTCTCAATCGCATCGCATTTTTTGTATCTTGAACTACGAATTAACTGGATACAGCATAATTCTAAATGTGTTTAGGTCTCTTGAATTTCGAATTAAAAAGGTTCTACTTTCTCCCTATTCAAAAAATGTCCATTTTCTTCCTTACTTTTTTTTTTCTATATAAAGTTTTATCTCAACAGAAATGTACATTATTATAAATTATAATAATACTGACAAACTCAACTTGTTTTTCGATGTTTTCGATTAATGTTCTTGATTTTTTAGCACAGAGAATTTAGGTTGATTTGCGTTTACGTAGTGTCTAGTATGTTTATACGCGGCTCCAGACCGATGTTCCCTAAGGTGTCCGGGTGTGCGGCCGCAGACTTATAAATATTTGTCCGCACACATGTCCCCAACAAGGAAAAAACAATCAAACAAACAGAAATTAATATGCGAAACCATATTTTAGGTTTACCTTAACAGACCGAACATTGACAAATATTTTATTAATAATTGCCCTATTGGACTCTGATGGGATGAAGCAACAAAATCGAGCAAGAATATTGAGCAATCAACTTATAGATATTTACTACCAAATTAGTTGTATACATACGTATGGTTCGTGTTTTCTTGGGAATTTTTCCGTGTTTCTAAAACCTTTCTGGTCGACTTTTCGGATCTCATTGCAGGGTCCATCATTGTCCTCGTGATGGTACCTGCAATTGGAAACATAGCAAAACACCTACCTCAGAAAACACAAACCGGTAGATTCTAAACGGCAGTGAAAATCTAAGAACATTTAGGTCTATACTTTCTTACTCCTCTTCTCACTGTCGTCGTTGACTGTTGAGGTCAGGTTTTCCCATCCTTAGGCTGTAAGTTTTTCTGTCCTGGATTACGTCACCCAATGCATACATCTGACCATGCCTTTGTACCACCCATGAATTTATTGATCCTTCCTATGGATGTAATTGCGGAAGATCCATGGAGATCGCCTGGTTAACAATGTGCTCGGTTTCTCTGCGTCCATGTGGCCATGACATCTCAATTGCCTTTTCTTCATCTTGCCATTGATGTCTGCGATGTTTCCAGGATTCCACATATGTGTAAACTTTTTATTTTGTCTCTTAGGGACACTCCACATGACCATCTCAGCATGCGCATTTCCGTTATTTCTAGCTGCCTATTGTAGGCGCTGTGCATGGTCCAGCATTCGGAGCCAAAAAGAAGGGCGGTCTGAGAATTGTCTAGCATACTTTCCCTTTTAATAAATTCTATCTGTACTTTCTTACGAAGCGTAATACTTTATGAATGCAAAAAAACTAACCCATAAAAAACATGTTTTTATTATACTCCCTTTCTCATTTACTAGTGGAAACAGGTTTGGCGCTTAACGTAAGCGTTGGGCTCGAGTCGGGCGACGCTACCGAAAGGGAGTAAAAAAAAATCGAAAAATCCAAAATTATACTATAATTATTAATTTTTGTAAACGAAAATTCAGCTCGATTGGATCACGGGAAAAAGGTTAAAAAAAGTTTTTTTGACATACAAGCAAGCAAGCAGACGCAACGAGTTAAAAGAAAGGGAGTAAAAATGGTGCACATTTCCGCACATATTTTTTGTACAAAATTTACCGCTCAAACGACTTCACAGTCCGCACACATGGATAGAAAAATTAGAGGGAACGTCACTCCAGACCCGTCAAGAGCGGAAGGTCGCAAGTCGCAGTCCATCCCGGCGGACCGAGAGTCAACGGCCCGGCCGTCACGCGTCCAGCGTACCGGGCCGGGGGTCCCCGCGTGCCGCGAGCGCGCCAAGTGTCCCCCGCGGGTGACAAGTGCCATGCACGCCCGACAGCAGATGGCGCTCTGTGTTTCATTGGTTTTTTTCTCTCTCCGCTGAAAACATGTTTTTATATCTGTCCATGTGTTAATTAGACCAAATATGTACGACAGGCGGCGCTTATAAACACGGCATTGGATCGTAATATTATTTCGGGTTTTTGGTGTGAAATCTAATAAAAGGCACTATCGACGTAAGTATCCATTACAGACGCAATTTAAAAAAATATTTTTATATCTTTTGATTTATGGCAAAAAATTTTATAAACAGTATTTTTAATTAAATTATTTTTTTCCTAATAAATTATATGAATATTTTCTGATTTTTACAATTCATCACAATAAGATTAATTATAAGATAGATTGATAAGGATTCAGAGCCATCGACCTCCCGCCAAATGGCAAATCTAACAAATTTAGAGGATGCAGTCAGCATTATCGGCTGGAAGAAGAAAAATATGTTATTAACTCGATGGATTCCAACAGTGACGGATCAAGTGAGTATTCGGTGACATTCCATAATTTGACTAAAAGGGTCGCTGATAGATGTTGGTGAGGTGAAAGGTTCATAAATCAGAAAGAGTAATAGATGGCCTCGTACCGTATTCTAGTTCCTTTTGAAAATTTCTGGTATAATGGACAAATAATATTTGCAGACATTTTGAAATTTGTCAACAACGTCGATTTTTTAATGGGGCTGGGTATTCAGTTAATAAAACCATACACCTTAGGCTTAGGGTATTCATAATTTACCGTCAAATCTTCGCCATAGAATGGAGAAAATTGTTGGCCTAGATAATTAACACAATCTTCATGGAATATGTTCGAATCTGCCAGCGAAAAAAAAAGCTGTACCAAAAATGGATGTAATTTGTGTGAAAAACCACTGCGCAACGAAGATGTCAAGTGCTTTTGCTCGATATGTTTCGAAAGTTAAACCCTAGAAGAATAGTGAAAAAAAATTGTAATTTGCATTAATTATTATTTTGTATGAAAAATAACTGTTTTTAAAAACAATATTTTTCTTCCCTTTTTTAAATTTCTTGTTTGAATAATTTTCTTCCAAATTTGGTAATAAATGTTAGGGTTTGTGATGAAGGATTGTTTAATTTACAATACGTAAAAAAATAATTCTACAAGAAGCAAAGGATGATGGGCGTTTTGGGCCCACTGTCCAATCAAGATGAGTTATACGTCGTTGGTTAGATCTTTTAGAGTAGGCCATAAGTTTCTATGGCGACAAGTCGCAATTTGTTGTCCATCTTTAAATATACCCCTCAGAAGATATTGTTTTTTTATAAATATCTATAAAAATAAATAACTTTCGATGTCAGATTACTCCGATCGGAAGATTGGAGACTAGCGCTATGTTTTTTTTATATTCTGCACGCGAAGACCTTCTTCTTAACGATACAAAATTCACTTTGATTGAAGGTGGGCCCAGGGTCCAAACTATTTTGCACATCATCCTTTAACCAAATGATGTCCAATTAAAGAGGCATGGCAGAAACCCTCTACGCGCCACTAACAGTGCAGGTTCTGAGGATGCCACTGCTCCCGAGTTATCCTCCAGCAGAGTCAATCAATCCTCGAAGAATTTATAACTTAACAACGTACCTACAATATATCGTCCAAAGTGCATGCGTAGTTCTACTGCAAAATAAAAATGTTAAATATAGTGGTAAACTTACCCGGCGTGGAGGCCCCGTTGGGGCTGTCGATGTCCACCACCAGCGGCTCGCTGCTCGTGTCGTCGTGCTGGTGGTAGGGCTGCAGGGCCGCCTCCCCCGGGGACGGGGGGCCCGACTCGGCGCCGCTGCCCCGGCTCCGCTTGCCGTCGGCGCCCTGCAACACGACAGTGGGTCAAGTCATCATTCCGCACGGTACACGTACTCACGTCATTCTGAGTCGCGATAGTGAACACATTTTCATGCGAACCTTTTTTATTATGAATATAGTTTGATATATCATTACAGTACTATTTCTAAGGATCTGTAATAAAATGTGAATAATGAAAATATATGATGTTATCAAAGAAACAAAAAGGAAATTACTTAAGGGGGGGGTAAGGTTTTTAACTTTTTTTTTTTGCATTTTATTTTTATTTTTTTAAATGAATGTATAACATCGCAAGAATATTGTGTCAAATTTTCAAGTCAATCGGAGCAATATTGACGAAATTATGAACATTTGAGCGATACTCAGACTAATTTTCTACACCTGCTCGGGCAGCTAAGAGACGCGCTCACCTGAGGAGTACCGGACGTGCTATTGTATTGGAAGAGTTTTGCGTAGACAAGGACAAAAAGATGCTGATGATGAAAGCTCTTTGCTGTGTGAACATGGCATCAACGATTATGTGTAAGTATAAAATAAGTGTTGAGTTTTATTTTGAATTTTACAGTGTGCAAAACTTTAAAGCGTTTTCCCCACATCTCACGTTTTCAAAGTCGGTGTCCATCATAACTTCAAAACTACTGCACCGATCCTTTTGAAATTTTGAACACTATTTCTGTACATAATTTACGAGGTAACGCTGGAGACTTTTTTCAAATTTGTTATTAATTTTTATTTTTTAATAACAAATTAGTCGATATTTTTCGCAAAAAATCGCTTTTTTTTTTTTTTTTTTTTTTTTTTTTTTCCCTTCCTTAAAGTGTTCCAAAAAATTGAAAAATTGAAATTTCAAAAAACCCTCCCAGCGTTACCTGGGAAAACCTATTATCTAACGAATGAACTTTGATTTTTTGATTTCAGATGATCTAGCACCAAGTTATGATGGACACCGCAATTCTACTTTTTTCCGATTTGCCATTGCCGTATTTTTAAATATTTCGTCTTGAAAATTTTACACAATATTCTTCAAATGTCATACTTTAATGTACCATTGGTTTTAATAAAGAGGTTTTTAACTGTGTCGTCACAAAAAATTCACAAAAACATGCCTTTTTTGTACGAATTAACCTTACCCCCCCCTTAACAGACTTATTTATGGTCGACATTTATTTGTCGACAGGAAACAATATTTACACATTCATTAAGACAAATTACAGAAGTCGCACAGAGACGAAACTATGAATATAAGAAACGTGTGTAGAAGTATTTTTATACGATGGCCCAGGGCCTACACCTGTATGAGCTGGCTTAAGTGATCACTCTACGCGATGCAACGTTCACCAATTCCAATGTAAGAACATCCACACATTATCAAATTATAAAAGTTTTATGTGTCCAAATCTGAGAATCTTTCAATTATTTGAATGGACTATGCTCGAATCATCTGTTTTTATATTTTCTCATGAACTATTGTGTGCATAGATTTTCGCAGCTAGTAATGATTACTCTATATTTTTAAAGTAGCGTAATAAGCAATATACTTTTTAAAGTATACATGAAGTTCTTACGAATTATTTTAACATATATACTAGAAAACACCTAAAAATCAGTATTTTCAATTCAAATTCTATAACATAAACATGGGACAATACAGAGAAAATTGTGAAATGAAAAAATACAAGAATCCTTTAAGAGGATAAAATATAAAGAAAATATGAAATAGTTTATGAATAGATTAGGGATTCACATTACTATACGAGTTGCTACACTTAATATATAAATATCATAGACTACAGCTTGTCGAGCTATTATTTATAAGTGTAAAAATTAAATATATTAATAATGACTAAATCAAACAATAATTTCGTTGTCCGTCCGTCTGTCTGTCTGTCTGTCCGTTCGCAATTTCCTTAGAATTCACGGCTTAAAAAACAAACAACGCTTGAACGCCGGGCCAGTAAACCTGAACCAGCCACTCTACGCGTGTTGCTACGGCCGCCTCTCCGTGAACCGTCAAAAAGATACTACAATGTTCCGTCATTTTTGACGGGTTACAACAATTACACTAACAATAAAATAAACATAATTTCCTCACGGCGCCAGATGATGACAAGACCTGAGTAAACAGACAATATTCGCTTTTAAAATCAGAGATGGCACGCTTTTTAGCAGCGGCGGCGGCGATTTGAAAACGCATCCATCCGTAACGGGACAAGATGCGAACACAAAAGCCGTCATTATCCGATGCGACGCCACCTTTCACGCCTTTATCCACGCACCCGGGGACGGCCGCGTTCCCACCGCCGCAACGATAAAAGTAACGCACCGGATCGCCGACGGAGAACGGCGAACGTCTTCATCACCCACGACGGGCGAGACGAGCTTCGCCCGAAATTCGGTCGCAAAAAATACCCGAGGACCGCCGGTGAAGCAAAAAATTAAAGCTTACGTGAAATTAATCTATAATGCTTACAAATAGCCAGGGTTCGAAAAAATCCGATTTTTATAATAAAAATCAAATAATCGGATTTTTTGATATATATCCGATATATATCGGTACCGATAAAAATTGGGTATATAACCATACTTTTTTCTCTCCTTTTTTGCACACTCGATTGATACAAACCCGAAATAATTAGGAAATTTATTTTTTTATTTTGTATATGAGTTATTTTTTATTAAATAAATGAATTGCATACTGAAAAAAGCTTATATACCCAATTATTATATATAAGTTATATAAGTTGCTCTTTCTAATGTAGTGTTATGGGTGTTTGTTTCTTTGTGTGAAATAAAAAACGAATTATATGAAACAAATGAAACCAAAAAGTAACCGTAGCACTGTTTAAAATACAACTAGTGCCATCTAGTATTTTTTAAAATACAACTAGCGCCATCTATTAACATTTGCAGAAAGTGTTCTTGGATATATATCAAAAATAAAAATCGAGCCATAAATATCGTAATATATATCGTGATATACATCATTATATATATCCGCGGATATATATCCTCGAACCCTGCAAATAGCCGAATTGCGTATGCGTCTTGTGGAAATTTATTGCTTGAATTTCAAAACATGCCTAGAGTAGAATAAAATTATGAAAAAACTAACTTGTTAGTAATTATTTTTCACAATTTGCTAAGCACATTATTAACACTAATCACCTTTCCATTCCCATACGCTTAAACTATTACACCCTGTTAAATATAAAGGCGAAATAATGAACAATCTCGAAAATTTAGGAATATAAAAAAATTTAAATTCTAATAAAACTCTATTCAATAACATAATATTTGAAAATTCTTCGCCGCTCCTCACTTTGTTCCCGTTAAAACGAAAAGTTTATGTGAAGCGGCATAAACTGGTAAATAGAGTGGTGAGCTGATGAGTCTTGAAATTTGCAGAAAATATTTTATCTGAAATTTCTAGGTCAACATGACTATTTTCAACTCGCAACGTCATTTACAACACGAAATAAAAAAAGATATATATAATTAACCGTCAATAAATATTATTTGTGCCATGTATTTCGAATTTCGGAACATAAAAAAAAATTAAAATAATCATTTGAATGTGTTTGTGACTTGATGTGTTTATTTTTTTTTCTTTTTCAATCCATCTTTTTCCGAACATTCTCATTGGATATTAAAATTAATACGTGAATTCAAATCTTGGCGAATGCTCCAAGAAATAGCAATTTCTTTTCACGTTATTAGTACGAGCAAACAAAACACGCTTGTTGATCTAGTGGTTAAGACACTTCCTTGTGATCTAGTAGTCGTGTGTTCGAGCCTCATTTCAGAAGACAAGGAATTAAGTACTATTTTCATAGCACAAGCGTTTAGCTCATTTAGAAAATATTAAAAATAGTGATGTGCCACAACATACACCATGGACAAATCATTCATTTTTTAAAAAGTCATGTTAACTTACCAATAACATAAAATTTATGAGAACTATATTTTACATTCATGAAGCTGTGTGGAGTTTCGAATGTATTTTATTTCTAATATTTAGTTCATTTCTATGTCATTATTTCTAAAAATAAAACTGTACAGGTAGTTGCTTCAGAACAGACCTTGTCTAGTGAATCAACTACCTTCATTTATATGTATTAAAATACACGAAATAAATAAATTAAATTATGTTTTACCAAAAAAATCTGAATTTCTGAAGAAAAGCACCGATATTTTTATTTTGATCGCAAATTAGAAAACAAATACAAGAAAAAAATTACTTATCCAATAATTAACATGTTTAAAAATGGGACTTGGCGGCTATTAATATTCAAAATTGTTCTTATTAAGGTAACGTATAAACGAAATTAATTCACGAAAACCAAAGGACCGCTAGTATTAAAATAAAATACATAATTGTACGAATCAAGATTTTTAATATTGCACGGTGCACCCATCTCGACCCACAACACCAAAAACCGATTGTCCAAAAATAACTCGTCAAGATAGCTTCAATAATAAAAAAAGCGATTAAAAAGGATCGTTAACTCGAAAGAGGGAAGAAAAAAAACCGCCGCTAATCAAGCCGGGCGTGACGGGCGGGCGCCGAGCAAAGCGTGCGCGAGCTACTGACCCGCGACATTAATTAACGTCGGTGTCAATCCGCCGCTTTCGCCTCGGGGTCCCAGACCCGCCCTTGGTCCGCCCTCGGAACTTCCGCGAAGACGCGGACTAGAACAACGGACCCTGTTCATGGCGCCGTCCCGCCATCAGACAGCTCACGTGTGGTGCGCCCATAACCGTACGCTCTCGTGAACCAAACAATCATTTAGTTGCCTGTCGCTCTGTCCGTAACTTCCTGTAACGTCCGTAATTACATTCAAATTCATGGCTAAAAAAACAAGTTTTTACAATACTCCCTTTCTCATTTTCGGGTTTCGTGTCTACCATATGCGTCGGAATCTCCATACAAGTTGTATGAAATAACCATTAAAAATTTAAAAATCCAAAATTTTACTATAATTTATTTTTTTAACGAAAATTTTATAGATCTTCTTGATCGTCGCCACGAGTCTGCTTGCAAAGTGTCAGCTCGATTGGATCACGGGAAAAGGGTTTAAAATCGATCCAAAGTTTTTGCGTCAAGCAAGCAGACGCCTATAAAGGGAGTAAAAACAAAATTACGCGGCTGGAAGTAGAGCGCGAACTTGGGACGCGCAAGCTGCAGGCAAATCGCTACAACTGCCTCTTCGTGGACTATCAAAAATATACCATAAATATATATACTATGGCTTAGTAAATACGCGAACCACATTCCGTGATTATTCACGGGTATGCGGCTAGTTAAAATACTTAAAATACCATACTTTAGACGCGAACACACCATACAACAACAACAAAAAGACGGAAAATTTTAATTTCTGATAATTAATTTCTTTTTCTTTTTAAATAAACCGACTTGTTTTTTTTGTTTTTTTGTTATTTTTGTTGTTTACATTACATTACAATACAAATTATTGACCCTGGAAATTAGCTGGGCCTAGATTGACATCAGAGTAATATAATATATAGTGATATAATTACACAATACACTTTTTATATTAATAATAAATGTCTTAATGATATAATTAATTGTTAATAATATTTAGAACAAAACAAAGAATGTCGCAAATCAATAAATACAATTTAGAAATGTAGAATAATTTTTATTTAATATAATACTTGTGTTGCCAAAAAATGACGTTTTTAAAATGAAGGAGAATTCTTTTAAAAACGAATTTATTTTAACAACTCTATAGTAAAGTTAATTTTATTAAAAAATGTCAATGTAAACGCCGATTTACAGAAATTGCAATAAATCCTTCACAATATTCTTATATCCAATTAAAGATAAACAAATGCAGATTGCGAATATTTTCACTGAAATTGGACAAATGAGCAATGTAGATCAGAAGATCGTCTCAGTTCTCCTCCCCCCACCTCCTCTTCTCTTACTCGTAGATCATACCCGTTACCATGGTGATTAAATATGTATATACTCCCTCCCCTCTACTCATCCACCAAAAAAAGAAAGCCGTTCTTTGCCAAAAAAATAGTACTTACCCTCGCAAAGAGCATCGCTAAGGTTTTGTAACAAACGAAATTTTATGACGTGAAAAAATAGATGTAAAAAAATAAATTTTCATTCCTTCATTTCTTCCCAATGAACTGTACACACAACATATACGAGATTACTTGTGTTTAGTTGGAAAAAATAATAATAGATTTTTTGAAGATAAAAAAACCAAAAACAAGCGAAATTATGGTCTTGCGGCGGTCCACGGGTTAACCTAGTTATAGAACAATAGTTTTCAAATTAATTTCAAATGTAAACGTGTTCCAATTCACGTTTAATAACTGGTAATAACGATATTGAACATTAAAATGAAAATTCAGATGAGAATCGCAAAATAACACGTATAATTCGACAGTATTCCGCAATCCAGCGATACCTAAAATTACCATATTAATTGTAATATAATTTTCGCGTACATTGGTGTTTGCGCTCGACGGGCACTTAAAAGATTTTACAATCATCATTTTCACGGTATTGATTTAATAACGTATAAGCGAAAATTGTATATTTGGTTGATAATATCTTGAGTGCGAACCTCGATAAAATCATTTTTAATGCGGCCCTAGTGTACCCGACGCGAATCGCCGGGAAACGGAAAAAATGGGGTTTTGGATGATCAACGGGATGGTGGTGGGGAGCGGTAATACGGGACTGTTGTGGACTGTATTTTATCTGGACACAGATGAAATGGTCGCTTATTACCACTAAGAGAGTGTTCCTCCTCCAGGCCGGTTTCACTACGATGGTCGACGAATTCGACGCTCACGCCCGACCACACGTCTTCAATCTGAGCACTCAATAAACACACTTTTGCGAAAGCACGACAATTCTTTCGAAAAGTTACATCGAGAATCAATTCGCTATGTATAGCGACATCAAAATACGACACTCCACACACGATAGGTAGATTTCGACTGTGTTGTAGGCGGGGAAAGAAGAGGAGAGAGGGGTCGTGACGTAAATGCCAGATTCGTGGTCGAACGCCTAAAATACAAATATTGAACGCGTAGAATAATCTAAGGTTGTAAATCCCTGCTCCACAATACAGAATTAAAAAACAAGCAAAAGCGGGAAGAAATTCGCAGTTAAGTATAAGTACCTAGGTATTTTATCCAAAAATGAAACCTTACAAGAAGGCGAAAAGTTAACAGCGCCATTAAGCCGCTAGCCGGTTGCAATATTGATTAATTAATAACACCGAGGACACAAATTGAGACATAGGCAACTGCTAAATTTTGTGTGAATCAATTTTTTTTCTGACGTTTTAGACGAATACAAATTGAATTGAACTTCGCGTTGCGGGGTTCCCCTTCAAATTACGATTTGATTAATGAAATAGGTACCTCCCCGCCAAATGTTACATGGCACGCATTGAAAACAAAGACAGGCCGTCTAGAGAGGAAAAAAATTATATTGGCTGAGTCAGAAAAGCTATTCTAAGATATTCTATAACAGAGAATGATGGTGTAAAATGTACATTATTTAGTAATAAGTTAGTTAGGCATTAACATGATAACTCACTTATTGTCAAGAAACTTGGTTGTTAAATTAATAACATAAAATGACGCACGAGTAAAGTATCTATGAGAAATGTCAAGACATGTGTCAAACGTCAAAATCGACGAAGTGTACAAACCCAATAATAATAATTTCGAATGTAAATCCGTAGGATATGAAATCCAACAGCTGATCTCATTCCGTTTTCAAAATTAGTATGATTCCAAAATTGTTATTAAAATAAAATTAAAACAGACTTTATGATTTTTTTTATAAAGTACTCCGAATGACGTAATTTTTAAATATTTTGATTTTTTATATTTCAGTGTAATGAAGATTAAAACTAATAAATGCATACATTAATAAATCGCGTATGTTTCTGATATTAAACATTTATCTAAATATATAATTGTCTATGTAATGATGTCCGTCATTAACGCTACCAAATGGCTCAAATAATAATGAGGTATAATACCATAATAATACCAAAAAAAGCATGATTCTCTATTTAATAATGTCCATCACTAATGTCATCAAAACGCTACGCTACTCTAAATAGCGCTGTTTTCAAAGCCTCAACTGGCGGCCGAAATATATATAGTGAAAGTATGTCATAAAATATTAAAGCGGGATAAACGGGTTAAAGATAGCTATTATACAATAGCGGTAAAGACATAATTGTTATGCTTTATTTCTATTCTGATAATAGTGGGGAAATTCTCATACTATCAAAAAAATGTACATCTAATGACCAGGAAACAAATCACATATGTACATAGAAAGTTTTTAAAGGAAGCAATGTCAGGAGCGTAGTATGTAAGACGGTGGATATAGAAGAATGGATGGATAGGACAGGATCGAAATATTGAAGATAACGTATCTTTAATTTCAAGTACTCTTTATTTATTGAATAAAGTTTTAATAACTGTATTCAAAGAGTATATATACCCTACACAATAAATATCTAACTATTCAAATAATACTTCTATATATTTCATAGCATTTACAACAAAGTAGTGTTAAAACGTATCCGCTGCAACCCGTACAAAAAGTCATAGGAATTCTAAAATGGCTATTTCCTTATAACATATATGTTTTGATTATATTATTGGAATAGAAATGGCTATTTCCTTCTAATATACATTATTGATTATATTATTGGAATGTTAATTCAAAATTCTATGAAAAGTATATAAATAAACTTATTACCGTACTTCGCGGAAATTCGAGATATGCACAGCTTTTTTGAAGTGTACGTCCCTGAATAAATACGATATGGCGTATAATTACCCCATAAAAATAAACCACGAAATATTTTGTTTTTGATTTAAATATTTTTAATATTGAATGTATTTGAGAAATATTACAGTTTGACTGCCGTAATATTAAAAATTCTGTTAATGATAGACACATTAACGCATACACTCCCAAGCCATTAAAATATATAGATATGAACTAACGTAAATTTCTCGGGGACAATCTGCCACGGCTGGTTCCAATATGTTTGACTTGTATAAAAAAAAAATGACTACAAACTTTGAAACAATTACGAAAAGGTCAAACTAAATTTCTCTAATTATTAATAAGTCGCGTTCTATTACAAAAAGACGTTTTTACTTAAGGGGGGGGGTAAGCTTTTTAACTTTTTTTTTTGGCATTTTATTTTTAATTTTTTAAATGAATGTATAACATCGTAAGAATATTGTGTCAAAATTTGCGGCACATAACTCGGAAATTTTGAAATTTTCAAAATAATTTCTTAATGAAAAAAAAAAACAGTATACGCCATAAAAATGATCATAAAAACGAATTTTGTACGTGCAATAGTTACCTTAATTTTTTTTTAATATTTTAGATGCTTTTAAAAAACATAAAACCACGAGCGAAATGTACCATTTTAAGGAGGGGGTAAGGTTTTTAACTTTTTTTTGCATTTCATTTTATTTTTTAAATGAATGTATAAAATCGCAAGAATATTGTGTCAAAATTTCAAGTCAATCGGAGCAAAATTGACGAAATTATGAACATTTGAGCGATACTCAGACTGATTTTCTATACCTGCTCGGGCAGCTAAGAGACGCGCTCACCTGAGGACTACCGGACGTGCTATTTGCATTGGAAGAGTTTTGCGTAGACAAGGACAAACAGATGCTGATGATGAAAGCTCTTTGCCGTGCGAACATGGCATCGACGATTATGTGTAAGTATAAAATAAGTGTTGAGTTTTATTTTGAATTTTACAGTGTGCAAAACTTTAAATCGTCTTCCCCACATCTCACGTTTTCAAAGTCGGTGTCCATCATAACTTCAAAACTACTACACCGATCCTTTTGAAATTTTGAATACTATTTCTGTACATAATTTACGAGGTAACGCTGTAGAGTTTTTTTCAAATTTGTTATTAATTTTTATTTTTTAATAACAAATTAATCGATATTTTTCGCAAAAAATCGCGTTTTTCCCTTCAAAGTGTTCCAAAAAATTGAAAAATTGAAATTTCAAAAAACCCTCCCAGCGTTACCTGGGAAAATCTATTATCTAACGAATGAACTTTGATTTTTTGATTTCAGATGATTTAGCACCAAGTTATGATGGACACCGCAATTCTACTTTTTTCCGAAACACGTCCGAATAATTGCTGCCATTGCCGTATTTCTTAATATTTCGTCTTGAAAATTTTACACAATATTCTTCAAATATCATACTTTAATGTACTATTGGTTTTAATAAAGAGATTTTAACTGTGTCTTCACAAAAAATTCACAAAAACATGCCTTTTTTTGTACGAATTAACCTTACCCCCCCATTAAGAGACTCGGTTTGGAACGGAATATTATAAAATTTAAAAAAAAAACCACGCCTATTGTAAAACATACATTTTGTAAAGAGGACATTTAATTATGCAGGAGTAAATACTATTACTGCAGTATAAATGTCAGATTAGAATTGGTTTGATTCATCTCTGCATTTTTTTATACTCTGCATACCCTTCTTTAAAGCAAAAGTCAAAGTTTGGTGTTTTAAAAAAGGTAGTCAGGTGAATACTTAAGAACCTGCAATAGCATGTTATATATAACGTGTTATACTTGAAGTCAAGAGGGCGATTCGGAGTGAAGGGAGTTCGATTTAGAGGGGGAGGGGTATTTGAGTCGCGATCGTCCGCGGCGATTACGTCACTCTGACGCGCAAGAAGTGGTCGCAGTGTAAACGTGCAGAAAATCGCCGGTGAATCACCCCCGGGCGGAGCGGGGGTCTCGCGGGGACGCGACCCAAAGACGGGGTCAGGGTCACGACCTCGGACGCGGGGTCACAACACTTCATCGACATTTTTAAACGAAATTCGGGCTATTCTTTAGGGTCACGTTTGGACGGAAGATTCCCGGCAGAGGAACCGCGGTGGGGGCGGGGGGAAAGGGGGAGAGGAAGACAAAGTGCGGTGGGTACGAGAATAAATAATTTTTAAAGTAATCGAAGACGTATTTAACCTTTATTTAACGCAATTACAGCGCATTCATAATACCGTTACGATCTCCAATAAAACCCGAAACAGTATAACGCATAAGACAACATTACATACGACACGTCATGTACAGGGTGATACTTTTAACCAAGATTTATCCAATATATAATTTTAACCAATATATAATGCACAAAATAATTTTAATTTAAACTAGCCTGGCCTCTAGGCCCTCGTAGCGCAGGCTACGAAGGCCTAGAGGCAACTGGCTTCTCACACCGAGGGTTCCGGGTTCGATTCCCGGTGAGGTCACAATTTAAATTATGTGATTTACGCAAGCCTGGGTGTTTTGTGATGTATTTCTGTTCTGTAATTGGGCCTCCTGGCCTGTTGTAACGTATAGTGTCGAATCAGCAAAAATTCGATTTTCGTTTTAGTATCTTAAACCATCTGATTTACTCTACATTTTAGGATTATTTAAAAAAAAGTTTAATTTTTAACATATGCTCTTCTTGAAAGAATAATTCAATTTTTTTTCAACATTTTCCGTAACTATAGAGTAAACTGGATGATTTAAGATAGCAAAACGAAAAAAGAATTTTTACAAATTCGATAGTATACACATAGGGACTGTCGAAATGCAACTGTTTGCAAATTGTTTTGAATATTTTTTTGAGAATGTTCAATAACTGGATCACTAATTGAGATAATTTGTAGATGTCTCACAGAACGTTCTCATGAAGCTTTCAGTTACAGGACTGACGACTTGTCTGCGAGGCTGGCTTGTATGATCACTTTAATGTAACGTTCACCGATTCCACCCAAAACACACCTATCAGATTTTGGCAAAAATAGTATCTATGGTTTTTTCCGCCTTGTTACGAATTTTTATAACCACAACTACTACTTTTATAACAACTACAACTTTTTATAACGAACTGCTTTGGTTCATCAATATCATCTTCATCCCCTTGTCCTATGGGTGGGGGGCCCAAAGACTCAACGAGGTGCTTCCATATTCCAGTGTCTTGTGCTGATTCCGTATGAGTTAACCAGTCCAGACCCAATCTGTTTTCAAACGTATTTTTTTGTTGTTGTTGTCCCAAGTCAATCTGAGGCGACCCACCGATCGCCTTCCTGCCGGGGTTGCCAAGGCGATACTTCTTGGTACTCGATCTTCTAGCATTCTTAGCATATGTCCAAAACATCTCATTTGTGATTTTTCTATATGTAGGAGTAGGGGCTCCATGCCGGGTGTGTGCCTTATGTCGGCATCAATATATTTTTATAAATTTGGTTTATCTTATTAATTATTAAATAATAAAAATATTTTAAGTTAAATAATTTACTAAACAAAGAAAAAGAAGGGGAAAACACCAAATTAACAAATTTCCGGAATATCTAATGAATCATGGTTTTTCCCGAAACCACCATAATTGACATAATTGTACTAGAATTTTTTGTACCTGATATAATGTTTTTATGCCCAGAGAAGAGAGACCCACCACACACTAAGGGCCGTTCCACGAGCAATAGCTCCCATATCAGCCATACACTTATGCCACCCATGTACATTTTTTAAATCTAAAGTGGCCGTACTCATCACCCCGCCGACACTCAAGGAATGCGAGCGAGACGGGGAGACGTCCACACAAAATCCCTTCTCTGCCTCCGAGGCGTAGGGACAAATAACAATTGAAGCATACCTACTTATTATCCATTAAGTGGGAATTACAAGTTACATACATACAAGAAATGCTACAGTTTAAGTACAAAATATGAATGCAAAAAGTCGATATAGTGTGACTAACAAAAGTGTTCGAAAGAGGTATGAAACCGGACACAGAGTATAACAAAACGCGACATTCGATAAGTGAAACAAATGTACATTGGAAAACACAAATAAAAATTAAGATATAAATATAATAAACACATAAAACAAAGTACACGTGACATATAACATAACATTCAATAGGAATAAACATAAAGATAATAACACGACATGTAGACATACAACATAGGAGCCAGATTAATTAAGATGAATACAGAATTGCACCTTAGAGTCAGTTATTATTTCTTATGCCTAGCTGAATTCCGTAGGTGCAAAGAATCTCACGTTTTTTTCTTACTTGTTTAAACAAGTACATACACTACGAATTTAAAAGAACAGCCTGTAGAGCACAATCAGGCACTCGATGTGGATATCCCGAGTACTTTGAAGCGTAATCTACCAATTACCATCGTTTAACAACACGGCCATCTCGCGGTCGGTATGTTCCGTTTAAAGGAGTAATGTACGACGCGAAATATTCCCCAAACAATTTGAGCCGGAACATCGCTCCGTGGGCTGCGGGTCCCCGCTTATCGGCGATCTCGGTCGCGAGCGAATAAGTTACAGTGTTCCCACAGAAAGGAGAGCCGGCGAGCGTCTCCGCAATCAAAAGCGCGCTTTCACGCCGCGGCGACGCGGCTTTCTCCGCAAAAATATGAAACGTCGCCGAAAGTGGATAACTTTTGGGGGGGCAGTACTCGATTACGGGTCCTCTCGAATATTTAAAATTATTTAGACTGCTAGAACTAATCCGCAAAGTCGAGGCTTGTGAGATATGGCTCTATAGATGCGTATCCCAGTATGCCTCAAAAGAAAAATGTTCGATATACGTATCCTACCGATGTTGACATATGGCCTAGAAACAGCAACACTAACAGAAAAAAGCATACACAAATTAAAATGTACACAGCGGACCGTGGAAAGGCAGATGCTCGGCGTGAGCCTTCGAGATAAAATCACAAATGAAGAAATAAGACGCCGAACGAAAATTTCCGATATTATGGACCGTATTGCAAAACTAAAATGGCAGTGGGCTGGACATACTAGATGGACACCCAGAATCCTACAGGAGGCCCTGGACGAAAAATAGAAGCGTCGGAAGACCTCCCAAAAGGTGGTCTGACGACATTGTCCAGCAAGCAGGAAGAACTTGGATGCGAAGGGGAGAAACAGAGATGAGTGGAAGAAAATGGAAGAGGCCTACATCCAGCAGTGGAGGGGAAAAGGCTAAGGAAGAAGAAGAAGGAAGAAGAAGAAGGAAGAAGAAGAAGGAAGAAGATGCATATTGAAAGTTTCATGGATGGATAGAGTGACGAATGTTGAAGTCCTCCGGCGTATGGAAAAAGTCCGAGAAGTGCCCTACTATCGAGATAAGAAAGCTCGAGTATCTCGGATATATTACGAGAGGACCACAAAATAGCCTAAACTAACTTCGTCAGCCAAGAGAAAATAAGTACAATAAAACGCGTAGGAAGACGCCGCATCTCATGGCTGGGTAACTTGAGGGACATAGTGGTGGATAGAGTCATAATCGCCAATATGATCGCCGATCTCTATGATCCGAATATGAGAAAATACTTAAACGATTTAAAGTTTAAGGTACGCTTTAAAAGTGTTATTTTGTAAATTATGTAAAAAATTATTATTCGATAAATAATGCAAAAAATAGTTAAAAACGAGGAAAAAGCGATATCCGCTGCCGAAACAACACACTACTTCACATTCTTCGAATCAATACAACAGGTTATTCCAAGTGAATGCAAATTGACTTCTGACTGACAAATCTATACCAATACCAGTGAGATAGATGCTTTATACAACAGTTTACATAACAGTTTACACAAACATACGATTTTACGAGTATATTGAAAAATCTTTGTTTTTACATTAATTTTGTTTTTAATTTTTAAGATATAAACATTAAAATTATACATATTGTTTAATTCGAATTTTAAACGTGTGTTTTCGGAGGATTGATTGTGAATGATGTTCCACATCGGTGGATGAAAGATCCCCCACGTGGTAGTTGTAAATGGAGAAAAGAATTTCCACACGACCGGGAGAATTCTTACGAGTTCAGTGTGTGTGGTTGCGTAAAATGTGTACAAGACGCCTTAAAAGATAGAGCAGGTCAACATAGGGTGTAAATAATACTCACTGACGTTGCGGTTTATCTGAATAATTCTTACTGATTGGATGGTACAGGAATATTACTTGTAAATGTTACAACGATCTACGACAGAATGGTCGTCACTGTAGCTTACACCTTCCGTAAGCGCGGACGCTTTCTCCGTATTTTGCAACCAGATTTTCCGAAATGGTTGCTGCGTTACGGCTAGAGTCCGGGTTAGCTCCCGACCACCACACTTTATAGGAATAGAAGATTGACGAATTTAATAATAAGTTGAATAACCGCCAATCTGTAGAGAAAAATCTATCTATGCACACGTATCGTATATGTAGAAGCTTTCGTCGCGAGAGTTTCCTCAGTAGCGTTGAACTTTTCACTAATACTGTATGTTGTATTTTATATGAAGACGAGATTCAATCGACTAGTGGCATTGCAAAATAATAATAATAAACTGTTATATATATAAATCAATTAAAGCAATGTGTGCCAAAACAAACACATTCCCTGATATACTCAAAAGTTCATGACTGCTTTTTAAACATTAACAATAAAATAATTGAATGGATTAGATATCGACGCGTGGTTAAAGCTGAAACCCAAAATACATTGCACATTTCTCTGTCGATAGAATCATTTCTCCCACTGAAAACACTGTATGTACTTCTAAAGACATTCTAGAAATTTAGTGCCATTAGTGAGAGAAAATGATTCATTTTAGTCGCAAATAAAGGCAATTTTGTAATAACTTACAATGGGTGAAGGAAAATACTATTTTCACTATGGACAACATATACAGCATTATATTGCTTTCTAAGTTTACATTATATAACATGACAATCTGCAAAACTAAATGAACATGTAATAAAACTTGATATTTTGAAAAAGTACCTATATTTCAATGACGATGAGTAATAGGTATTTTTAGGCACGTGCATTGAATGTAATAAAACGTCACTCTTACGTAAACATATATATTAGAAAAAACATCGAAATAAAATATTTGTATAACAATACACCAAAATCTGAATAATACTTTAATAATCGTGATGATAGAATATTACGAGTATATCTTTTATTTCTTTTTCAAATTTAAATTTTTTTTCATAATACATATTTACGTAAATGACATGCTTCAATTTTCTCACTGCACGCCCCTGTTATTTTTAAATGACATGACCTATTCTTAATTGTTGAAATATTTATATAAATACATTGTATGGAGTCTAGTAACGAGTGTGTCAAACAGTTAAACATTTACTTCGTTCGTGATAAGAGTCTAACAAAAACGTTAATATTGGTACATTTCAAATATACTTTTAATCTGCAATTTAAATGGCTTTCGATTATGGAGAAGGTAAAAATGCAAGCGGTCGGGATATTTATTCGGTTAAACTGTAATTAATTATAATGTGTTGTAAAGTTATGTACGACGCAATTATTGATAAATCGGATATGTTTTTAATTTAAATTTAATTTTATAGAAAAAAAAACATATACAACTGCTGCAATACCAATGTTTCGCAGTGTGGGGATTTATTTTTAATTTAAAAGTATACAATCAAGTAATAAATAACATACATAAATAAATATTGAAATTCCAAACGTTACAAATTTGGCAAAAAATTAATCATTTATTTTTTAATTGTCTTCAGCTGAAGTGTAGATAATAAATATAATGCTAATAGAATAAATAATTTCGTATTCGTAGGGACAATTCAATAATAAAAAAATTTAATATTGAAAATTAAATATGCCCATATAATAATCGATTTCCTTAGAGTTATTAATATGTTGGAATACTACTAATGAGAAAATTAAGATTGAAATACTCAAGCTATTTTTTAAAATTTATAGTTTTATTTTAGTTAAAGAATTTTTCACTATCAGTCCACCCCGTGTGAACAATTACTCAACAAAATCATTTTAACAGACATAGCACCAAAAACTCGCTCGACAAGTTGTTTAAAATAATTTAAAATACTATGATTCTAATTTTAATATCGCGGACGCATAGTAAATACGATAAAACATGAAAATTTTTGAATTGAAGAAAATTATTATAAAAATTATTTCAGGAATCCAATACAAAAATTTAATATGTGTGTAATCGACACATCTGCCCCTATACAATCTAGAAATTCATTCTCCTAACATAAATTGTTTAGAAGACTTAACACAGCAAAAATGTTTTGATTCCGCATAATCCATATTTCATATTTTATATTTTCGAGCCGACAATAAGCATTTGAGATGATATCATGTGGTCCATGTGATTGGTGTTTCATAAATATACTGTGTATTGGTAAATATACTGTGTAAACTGAACCGTATTACCTGTGCACTGCATTGTGCTGTACTAGTGTTTGTTGTAGCCGGGCCTCGTGATAGAGGATCCCCTCGCCATTCTGAATTGTACTAGTATTAAATAAATAAATGCTTGAATAATACTTCCCAAAGTGAAAACTTCCCAAATATAAGTTGTTGAACGATGTATTTCAAATGCAACTCAATATCCCAATTACAGGTGTCTTCAGCCTGCTCTAGAGCAACATGCATACATTAAAACTATATGCATGTTACTAGAGCACATAATACAATGCGATTTTGTACGAAATAGGCACATCATATGCACAGCGATTAGGCGTGTACAATGCAAGTGGCGAACAAGGAAGCAAAACAAAATAGTTAATAATTATTGATAGATACAGAGCAACATGAACATCGTGATCGTCCTGATAATTTTTCACAATTTTTTCGCATATCTTGCGTTTTTTATCATATATTTTTTAATTTTAAAATTAAATTATTGAAGTAAAAAAGTTTTCAACCATGTAAAAAATATAGTGTTTTTAAAAAAAAAATTGTAAGTAAACTAACTGACAGATTTTGCAATAATTTTAATAAGTTTAGGATAATCGTTTATTTTTTAGGATTATTGAAAGAAAAAAAAGACATCTCACGAGGCCATTCAGTCATAAAAGGCTCACAAAGTGGAGCAATTTTCTTCAATTTTAAAACAGTAGGTTTGGTAATTCATTTATCGATTAAATAATTTAGTTTGTGTCATTTTAACAACAAATCAGTATATAAAATATGCGGAACGTGATGAATAAATTTTAAAATGATATATTTCCAAGCAAAAATGTGATACGGAAGAGAAGATACCATATCCATCTTTTAATTAGCAAATGTAACAAGCATAAACGACGTAAATTGCGAATTGATAATTTGTGTTCTAGGGGGGTTTAGATTATTGAAAAAAAAAATGATCATGTTTAAGGGTGACTTTAAAAGATGATGCTGACTTATTTTGAAGAACTCGTGGTTTCTTGTAGGAGTTAAACATAAAAAAAAAAGAGAATCAATAGCTCAAGTGGACATCTCCACCAGATACAAGTGAACATACTTTTAGTTACGTGATAGGTGGATACTTAAAAAAATAAAACGAATAAATAATACATCGCGAATCCGCGCGACGTGTTGCATTCCTCACGCTAAAACACGAGACAATAATTTAAAAAATTATAAAACATTTCCAGATAAAACGGCGGTGGTGGATAAAAGAGACCCGCAAAGAAAGGAATACGGATGATATTAAAAAAAAAAAAAAAAAACGTGCGGGCCGAAGATCGGTCCGAGGGGCCCGTCTCTTAGATACGATTTAAGACATTTTATTTTATTGCTCGCCAATAAAGAGTTCCCGTGAAATATCGGCGGCGGCGCGCGATAAAGCGGCCGCGCCTCGCGTCACGGGACGGCGCGAGCTCCGGTGTCCGCGCCCGGGAGGACGAGGGCTCGGCGAGGAAAGTGCGATAAAAACGTTTGCGCCGTATTGAAATATTGCTGTCGCGCCATTTTATTTTTCATTCCTTTGGTCATCCAACAGGAAGACATGAATACACGGGAAGAAAAGAATACAAACAAATAAATAAAAAATTGAAGACGTTTTTTTATACGCTTTCTTTGTATACATTTATTATCGATTTTTAAACATCGCGCATGCAGTTATTCAAATCAAAATCAAACTCGTTGTTTTAACGTTTAAAACAAATTTTCTACCGGCATGCTCTTCAGGTGTTTCTGCGGCTCTTGCTTGTGAGTGACGTCGTTATTAATTTTAATCGAAATAGTAACCGAATCATGTCGAAAATTTAAAATGTAATGAAATTTATAATAGAGTAAAGAATGCAGATATTAGTGATTAATTCATAGAATTGAAACAGGTTCGCTAAGGTGGTTTGGGCGCGTTGAGCGAATGAATGATTGAGGAAAGAATGGTAAGAAAGATATGATATAATACAAGTTTTGACGGCGCCAGAAAAAGAGGGCGACCGCGGAAGACGTGGCATTACCAGATTAACCAGATACTGGAAGATGGTCCCGTCATAAGCCTCAACAATCGTCGAGCTTGCATGCGAAGATGTATGAATATGGATGAGGTTGCACGTCAGGACAGAAGAATATGGCGATCTATCCTCTCTGCCTGCCCTCGCAGGGAAACAGCGTAATGCTAATTAAGTAAGTATGTTGAAAATGATTTAATGTTGTATTGTTATCCACTTTACTTTGTTTGTAAGTTTCAGAGCTCTAGCTAGTCGGGAACTTGGTGAAAAATCAGTTACAAAATTGCACAACAACAAACAGACAAAGACAGTTAAATAAAAGCATTATATGTCTCCGATAATTACAAGACGACAAGACAGTGATAATAAAGATTAATTTAACAGACAGCGATAAGAAGACTCAGTGATAATAAAGAGTAAAAGTAAAAGCGGAAGCGTGCTGGGCCCATAACCTATTAAAACGCACGTTTCATTTGAACAACTGAACTTTTATTTAGTACCAACATAACGATATTTTGTTAATGAGTGTTGGATACATTTTAACAAGTGATAATAAGTAATACGTATAATGTAAACAATGCACGAGATTCCAGTATCTGCCTCACTACGATACACTTCATATTAGGTATTTAAAATATCCACTGAATTTAAAAGGTTATTATAGTCTAAGCATGTACGTAAGATTGGAGAGGATGATGGTCCATTCAGTGTGCCGCAGTTGCGACAGTGTAGAAAAATATTTTTTGAAATAGGATTCCTGTGCTCGGTATCAAACTTACAAAGGAAAATATGCATTTATCATAAAAATATATAATCCATTTTTAAAAGGCCGTGGATGCGAATGAAGCAAAAAAATGATCACTGCTCGATGAATTTTATACATACTTTTTTTTACATTTCTGAACAATATCGTATCTCAAAATGTGGTATTTAAAAATGAATAGAATACTGTAAAAATGAGTGTGCTATATATTCATACTATAATTCTGCACAACAAATATATTCTTGAAATGAGTTTAGACTGCTTTTAGCATTTTTAAGGTGACCAGCAAGAACAGACAGGAAGTATGTGAACATCATCATATACTTGTATTAATAATATTATAAAGCTGGTGAAGTTGGTGTATCCACAGATATTAGAATAGGAACATAAAAATGTAAGTAATCTTTTAAAGTGTAACAATATAAAAATGGATACTGCGAAAAGCTGAGAATTTTCTATGAATCACGCGACAGGAATCAAAATCTCCGCAAAAAAACATCCTAAATTAGTTACAGATGCGAGGTCTTAAAACCAAAAGCAAAAATTCGTACAACCCGAAATAAAACTAATATAACGACCCTTGCCAGATTGTTTAGAAATGCAGTACAGGGTCTAGAAGATGGACTAAATTTATTACCAAAGTTGCCGAAACAGTTTATAAGATTATATTATATAATTAAAACTATTGATAAGCGACCAATAGATTATTGATTAGTGACCTGCTTAAGAATCGTAGATTATTCGTCCCATCGAGTAAAAGACAAACGCAGGTGATGTAAAGTATTGCTATACATATATCAGGGTTTGTTTTGCTTAAAAAATCATCAGGATTTACATCCCCTACGTCAACAATATTATTATAATATCTACGTACCTTCGGCGACAGCCCATACACTTTTCTCTTTCTGTCCTTATCTGTTCTCAGGAGGTCCACGCGGTTCTCTTCCAGCGATTTTCTTTCTTCTGCTCTCTGTTTGTCTAAAAAAAAAACAATTTTCTCGTGTCAAAAACAGAGTATTGACGTGGGTCATCTAATCGTCTCAACAGAATTAACTGTTGAGGAAACAAATATAACACAGCTTTAATAAAAAATGCAAATATTAATCACGTGATTTGATGGGAAAAAAATTCAAAATAACAAAATAATTACTATTCTTTTTTTTATAAATATAAACAAAATATTTTAATACGCACACAACTGAATTTTATTTTTGTCCCGACAATAGTTTCTAGAGGTGCAGTCTCTCTCATCATGTTTAAATGGCACCAGTTAACAATAGTTGTTATTACCTACCTATTGATGAGGGGTATCAATAAACCTCTAAAACTCTAATGTTGAAAGTAATTAAATGAACCGGAATTTTTCAGCGAAGTTTCAATAATTGTATTTGATTAGGTTATATTAAATAAAATGAATGAACTTATGTATAATATTCCATATTTGTTACCTACGTGACAGTTTTACGTTTTATGGTAAATAAATCAGATTCGGAGATAAATATTGAAATAAAAATTGCAAATTTTGAAGTCGCTTATCTCCATAACTATTAGGTAGGAATCTACCCGTAGAGTATTGTGGACTGTGTTACAACCTATATATTTACTATTTCTAGAATAAATTTCTAAAAATAAAACAGCCTACTCACATTTGAGTTCGATTTCTTCATCATCCAACAGCAGGGAGACGACCTCCTTAGGTTTGAGTGTGTCGGGTTTGAAGTGTCCACCACTGATAACCATTCGTTGAATCTGCAAACAAAAACAAAATATTAAAAAACATTAAAAATACAGAGGAATCATTACCAGCTGCGAAATCTATGTATACGATTTCATGAGAAGGTCTACAGATGTCTCTAACATAAACCCTTCAAATATATGGAAGGTTTCATTTATTTATGGTTTTTGTGTTTAATTTGTAGAACTCCATATTTATTTTTAGCGAAATTTAAAATAAATTAAATTTTAATAAATATTATTATTAAGTTCTACGGGTTAAGTATTTTTATGTGTTACAGCTGTTTCGGCTTGTAAGGCCATTATCAAACAGTGGATATACCACGTACAAACGACTTATTAAATTTTATAAATAAGTCGTTTGTACGTGGTATATCCACTGTTTGATAATGGCCTTTACAAGCCGAAACAGCTGTAACACATAAAAATACTTAACCCGTAGAACTTAATAATACTATTTATTAAAATTTAATTTATTTTAAATTTCGCTAAAAATGGAAGGTTTCAATTTGGAACATAACTTTCAAAAATTTGGTAATGTGTCCTTCACACACTACCAAATTTTTGAAAGTTATGTATGATGAAATTGGTGAGCAATTCTCTCAAGACAGTCGTACGGTTTGTAAGCCCTGGACCATCGTATAGACTTACATACACGTTTCTCATATAAATAGCTTCGTCTCTGTGAGACTTCTATAATTTATTTTAATTAAAATATAATTTATCCTAATTAAAAAACAAAATTCATCATTTTCTGTCATGAGGAACAAAAAATGTTAATAGAATCGTTATGTATGATCTCTTTTAATTTGTCTCCGTTATCCACTTGAATCGATCGGGACCACCCCTGTTCTCCTGGTATCAAATTTTCCTACAGCGGCCATCGATATCACAATACGCGCGGATATTGTTCGAAGGGGGCTTTGTGCGCTGTCCTCGGGAGGGATAACACAAATAAGAGGAAGCAGATAGCATCTCCAGGCCTGGCCTGCGGAGGGACCTATTACAGTAGTGCGACTGGGACCTCCATGAATCCTAGTGCGATAGCGTATCGTGCATTTTATTATCCCCTTCTAGGGTTTGGTTATATTTTGATCGTAATAAAAATTACAAACGTTTTAGATAATTTCACCCACAATGTAATAGCAAAAGTATAGTATGTAAAACATTTAAAGATGGTTATAAAAATAATTTAGTAACCTAATATATAATATAACTCAATACAGTGTGTCTCATAGCTAGAAGCAAAAAAAATTACAGCTATATTTCTGCATTAATAATGAGTCGAAAATGTTCAAACGATCATGATCTAATATTCAATAGTTAAAGAGATATGCATTATAAAAGTTTGCATTTTTTTTTCAATATTTCTGACTTATATTTTGAAAAAATTCAACTATCATTCAAGTAACTTATAACCAATGTGTTAAGTTCATTCGCTTCAATACAAGTCGAATAAAATCATTAAAAACCTTGCAAATATTTTAAAAAGAAGTAGTGTGCCTGAAAAAAAAATATTTTCTCCTTTCTGCTATTTTTTTTTTTTTTATAAAACGTGTATTTATTTTAATATTATAAATTAATGAAGCCTAAGTAAACAACAAAATATTTTCTACAAAACCATTTAAGAAAATAATTCAATCGAAATGTTGTCAATGTTTGTCAAAACATATAAATGCTTTTAATTTAGGTACTAATTTAATTACTGCATTTTTCTCAATATATTTTTTTAAACATTTTTATATATTTTTATAACTAGACACTTTTTAATTATTTTCTAATTGTACAACTATTTTGTAAACTGTGTCTGTCTCAACACAGACTCTTCTAGTGAGTCAGGCAAAATACAACGAACTACTATATATGATTAAGAAATAAACAAATATTTTTATTAAATGGTATTTTCTTTAATAAATTGGGCGAGGTATTTAAGAAATGTCGGATCAAACTAAAAGTGAGATGTTAAAACCTTTAATAGATAAATGCAGCGTGAGAAAATATTATTAAGTCAATATTTTTTTTATTCCCACTGCAAAGGCTTCCTAGGCTAGCAAACAGATACGAGCAACTGGACGTCTTTGCCAATAACTGTATGTTATTCAAACATATGTATTGAAAGATTACTAATATTTGTCGAGTTGGACATAAGTAATTGATTTGTATTTGTATGTATATTTTTTATTACATTATGACTTTCAAAACTTGTGCTACATTATTTATTTTTTTTGTTTTTTGAATTTTTATTATATTAAGTTTTTCTTATGCTTCTGCTTTTTATATACTTGCTTTTTACTTTATATTATATTTATATTTATATATTTGTATCTGTATTTTAAGCATTTTCTTTCCACTTTATGTTTACATGTTATTTTTTATTTCCTTTATACTTTTTATTTCCTTTATACTATATATTCTGTTAATGTACACTTTACATATCTATTGTAAAAGCCCTACAGGGCTTAATTAATAAAAAAAATATAAGAAAAAAAGAACAAAGGGCTAATCAAGGAATCACTTTAAACGACACCAAAAAACCACAGACAACAATCAAAAGTCGCTCACGAAAAATTGTCACAAAGACTACGAAAAAAAAATCGAGTGTCGATCGAAAGCCTGCATCTGCCCGACACCCGGTACAGCGACGTCCGAAGCGGACAAAAAGTTCTGCATGCAGTCGGGGAGCGCGCCTCCATCAATGCAACAATAGACGTCGTGGGGCACGACCTCGCGCGGCGGGAGGACCTACCGCAAAGTCCTGACATTATTTTGACAGATCGTTACGACGAAATGACGGATCGAGACGACGAGCCGTCCGCAAAGGTGACCGATCGGCCAGATAGGACGCGTTTGATCTCTTCGGAAGGACGCTTACGATTCAGGACTCGAATTTCGGGACAATGAAGCGGCGCGGGACACTTGTGGCTTTGTTGTAACGTAAAGACAATGAGTGACACCGTTATCTTTTTTAAAAAAATTAAAAACTCTTGTAGTCAGGTGTCAGGTGTGATGCTTGAAACAGACGTGAGATAACCTGGTCGCGCATCTAATGCACCTCGGTGAAATCGGTCGGCTTTGTTTCTGCCGACAATTTTACGAGCTAAATTAAAATTGGCCCTAATTTGTTATGCTCGCTAGTAAAGTATTTTTTGCGCGCCCGCCAAAAAGACAACGGCATTCCCATAAAATAATGATTTTTAATCTTCTTCGTACCGCGCCCCACAATAAGATAAAAAACGAATTCTCCTTTTCCCCCTAACTTCAAGTAATATAAAAATAAAAATAAATCATAATAAAATTTATATACCTACTTACAGTTATTATGTAAATATACTGTATTACATGTAGCTAATGGCAAAAAATTTGGGAGAAATGTTAAAAGTTAAGGAGATACGCGACATCAGAGTTTGCATTTTTTTCAATATTTTTTAACTATCTTCTGTAAGTTTGAAATGTTGGAGTATCATAAAAAGAAATTATATTGAATACATAAAATTCATTAGCTTTGATAGTAGCAGAATAAAATGATTAAAAACGTGCAGAAATTTGAAATGGATTAGTTTTGACTACTAGCTACGAGACACCTGTATCTATACTATACTTAACAATATAAAATTTTACAACTTAACAATAATTTACACTCGTATGAGTGCATTAAAATATCGATTTTAGCGTCATATGGTATCCTTGGAACGACAAGGACACCATATGATGCTTCTTCTGACATTTATCTTGAAGTAAATGATTGAACTTCAAAATTTTAAAAAAATCGTGTAAAAAAAAGTTTTTCATCACCCACGATGTATTTTTTTTAAATGTAATATAAATATTCAATAAGATAAAATAAATCCATTCATGATTTCGTGCATAAACTACATATTTTATAACATACAAAATGTATTCATTGTATATTTACTCTGTAATTATTTTTTTTTTTTTATCTCTGTTATTTTATGCTTACTTTAAACATTATTATGTTATTTTATATTAACTCTGTGTTCTACATATTTTATCTTTATTATCTTATGCTTACTTTTACTTACTCTCATTTTATATTATAAGGTAATTAGTACATCATCAAATTACTGTAATAGATTTTGTAACCGTTGAAATAAATAAATAAATAAAATAAATAAATTTGATTTGAATTCTAATCGCCTGTTGTTCTGTTCTACAATTGCTTCTTTGTTTTTTTTTTCATCTCTAAAATTACTAGATTTTTGAGATATATCTATTGCAGTTTAAAGGAGAAATTCTTGTAAGAATTTGATGAAAATTGATATAAAAATGTTCATTGATATAAAAACATAGTGATTGATACCTTGTAAAATAATATAGAGCGACAATTACAGAAAAATTGGGCAAAGATAGACACTTCTCATATAGTTATGTATTAACAATTGTCTGTATAAATTTAGATTTTAATATAAATTATCGTTAAAACTTTATTGTTTTTTTTTGTGTGAACTCCTCAAAAGTGGTTCACTTGGAGATCCGCTGCTCAAAACCTTCGTGTCAATGAATGTCCACCTTTGAAATCCCATCTCAAAGATCTCCGATACAACAGCGGCGGCATTTCAATGAACAGCAGAAAAGAGTCCGGAAGTTCATCGGAAAGAATGATAAATACCCGACGCGAGATTAAACGATTTCCCACGCCGCTCGATATCTGGGTCAGCGACGAAAATAGGGCAAAACCTCTTCCATCTTCGGCTAAATGCGCAGGTTTTCACTTCTAATGCGGGAGCAAAGGTCTGAAAGATAGTTGTGGAGGGCAAGTCAGGGGTCACGGGTACTAGCCGTACTTTATGCTAATTGGCACTGCGACGCAAACCTGGTTCGTGACAAATTGCGGGGAAAAAATGCATTTCGCAATCGGAGCCGCGGCATTGTTTCGGCGATGTCTGAGCGCAGCGGGCTGATCAGGACACTTTCACAAAATGCTAACCAACTTCCCTTGGGATTGGTCGCCGTGGAACCAGACGCGTTGCCTGTAATGACACGCGACTACGCAAGGTGTCCGAATGGACTGCGGAAAGCGCCTAAGGGAGATAGAAATCGAAGTTAACGGATGAAACCATTCCACGACGCTAATGGCGAACGCTATCTAGCGTTAAGTGAATGGTCAATCAGTTAGAGGCGACACTGCAATGTCACTCGTTGGGAGGGGCATGAGAAGAAAGCTGACTAACTGATTGCAGCAAAAGTGGCACCTGGTTGGATTGTAAAACAAAACGATGATGGATTCGTCCCTGCGCGGTTGTCAACCAATTAGGAGAACAAACGCCTGCAGTCAGTACACTGGAAGACGAGTTTTAAGTAAAATTTATCTGAGAGAATAGTATGATATGAGAACTGAATAATATTATAATAATTGTAATAGGAACATTAAGACATGAATATTTTATATAAATTTATTTTATATAAATTTATTTTGTAGAAATTATGTTTGTAGAAGTATTGAGTGCAACATTGCTGTTGGAGAATAATGTTGAAATATCATATTTTCAAAATATTCATTCTGAGATAATGGTGTTTAAAGTTTTTATCCTCGTGATTCAAATAGTGACACAAAAATGACAAAAATATCATTATCGTTTTCTTGCAATTGTATTACACTTCATTTTAAAACAATAATGTCGAAAATTCGCGCAAAAATGATATTGTACTCGGGGTGTGATATCTTTGAATACTGAATACTTAAATTAAAAAGAATTTTCATCGATTTTTTGTTAGGCAGCTTGGGGTAAATTATGTTTCGTCTTCTTGCTTGAGCGGCCTCGCGGGACTCGGAAATACATAACTGCAGCCAAAATAGAAAACCATAGATATCACGTAAGGCAGCCATATGATAGGTCGTAAGCCCTATGAACACCCAAATAGCTTAGTCTCTAGGAGACATCTACAATATATCTAAATAGATCGTATGATCTTAGGTTTTCATGATTTCCACCGTCGGGGCTGATGTGACATGACCATGTGATGGGAAATCAGCCCTGATGATGGACCCTACAATGGAATCCGAAATGTTGGCCAGAACGGTCGTAAAAATACTACGTATTACCCCACAGAAGAACACACCAGAAGACACCAAAAAACGCTTAACAACGCCTTTGTGGTCCATTCTGCAGAGCATTCCCTTGCCTCATGCAGAGATGTCTTGGCATTGTCTGCCCATCTAGATCCTGTAGGCTTGGGTATGAAAGCTCTGTGCGTGTTACGCCTAATATACTCTAGTTACATTTCCTGCCCAGTACACTGTCCTTCCATTCACATTCTACATGAAATCTGTGGCGGTGTACCCTCCAGTAAATAATGTTTATTTCCTGCGTATAAATATTCATCAAAACAGTGAGAAAAAGAGGTGTTGTTGGTAGATACCTCACTCTTCTCCCTCGCCCGCTGCATGATCCTCTCCTCGATGGTCCCCTTGCAGATGAGGCGGTAGACGGTGACCTGCTTGGTCTGGCCGAGCCTGTGGGCGCGGTCCATGGCCTGCTGGTCCACGGTGGGGTTCCAGTCCGAATCGTAGAAAATCACCTGAGGACAAACAAAAACGAAACGTCAATATTTTGAAAAAAGTTCCAAGTTAAAACGCAAACACAAAATTGAAAAAAATATATCTTAAGGTGGAATCGGCGAACGTTGCATCGTGTAAAGTGATCGCTTAAGTCAGCTACACGGGTCATAAGCCCTGTGTCCATCCTATATAAAGACTCCCATACGTGTTTCCCGTATAAATATCTTCGTCTCTGTGAAACTTAATTTATTAATGAATTAATTGTGAGGTATATGTAATACATTACTAATTTAGAATGTACTGAATTTTAGATTTTATGTATCTATCTGTCCCTTCAAAAATCATGTTTCCTATAATTTACAGGCTATTATTTTCTATAAAATCTCGAATTCAATACATTCTAAATTAATAATCCTCGATGACTGCACAATTTTTTATTTTGATATTGCTGCCTGTGCTTTTATATCTCACAATTAATGATTATCTCCGTGTGGACGAAATTAATTAATTGTGTTCCTAGAATATAATATAAAAATATCGTTAAATAAAAATCTGGTTGTTCTCGTACGATCATACGAAAGTTTTGTGATTCGAGCTTTCATAAAAAAAAATAGACGTACACTTGGTTAACTTATCCATCAGCAATTTAATATCAATATTGTACCTATAATAACAAAGATTAAAATTCTAACTCGCACACAGGCTGAAAGACAGGACATCAAATTACACAAAACACGTGAAACTCGTCAATACTGCACAATTACATTTCAAAACTACAACACGACAATCGTGACTCGATTTCAAACAGATAAAAATTGATTTAAAACAATTGTACGATTAACTACAACAAGCGAGACAATCGAACATCGACAGATTTAAATAGAAGTGACAACTACACAGACTAACACACGCGAATGAATGTAATCGTTTAAAATTCATTTTCATATTTTTAAATGTTAACGTTTTTTTTTAAACTAGCTTAAAACAACACATCAAAAATATTACCAATATTGACATTTACACATTGACACAATATAAATCGAAAATGATTTCTGACATTTTTGAGAAGTTTCGTTTTCAAATTCAAATACAGAAATTTGATATTTTAGTTGTATTGTGTATTAGGCTCAAATTCAGAGTCAATACTTAAAGCGTTAACTGATTTAAAGGTTAAGGTATGCCTTAAAAGTGTTATTTTGAACTGAGAATTACGCTTTTAAGGCATACCTTAACCTTTAAATCAGTTAACCCTTAAAGTATAGAGTCTGAATTTGAGCCTAAGACACAATACAACTAAATATCAAATTTCTGTATTTGAATTTGAAAACGAAACTTCTCAAAAATGTCAGAAATCATTTTCGATTTAGATTCTTATAACACGCTAGAGCGTTACATTTACATGCTAGCTGTTACATTTCGCCCCTCTTTATATACGTGTGTATATACGCAGATAAAGTGTATAAATATCTAACTTCATTGAAATCAGCCGTGATGGAATAATAATAGGTTTTTTTACAATGTGTACACATTGAGTGTTGATTGCAAAGTAAATTTTAAAAAGCTCCCCCTCAAACGTTTTTTAAGGTACGTATCTGGGAAGAAAAAACATTTCCGAAGAATGATTCATGGATAGGGATGAATAGCGCCGACAGATTTAGAATGGGCGCTCAGCAAGTATTGAGCAGCCCTTGGTGGCAACACTGAGGGTGTAAATGAGCAGATTAATATTTGCCAGGTGATTCCCTTAAATCTGATTAATAGACCAACCCCTGCGATTGGCGTTGTACAGATGATTGATGGTCCGGCGTCATCTATTGTGTAAGCGCGTTGAGATTGTACACATTTTTAGGAAAGGAAAGAAAAGAAAGAAAAAGAAAGAAGAAAAAGAAAGAAAAAAAAGAATATTATATTTTTTATACCGTCACGTAATACCTACTTGGCTCAGGTTGCGTAGTACTGAATATAATGACAACCTAAATTTCAGTTTTTACCTTTTTAAATCTTTCAAAAGTAATTCACAGCATATGTTGCCTTAAATATTAAAAGGATTAAATAGCTGAAATAAGGAATATTGTGGAATGGAATGACTAAGATTTTGATTTTTTTTTAGTTTTAAGAATAAAATAATAATATTCATCCAAATAACAATTTATTTTATTATTAAAAAGAGTAAAAAAAATCACACAGATAAGTACATAAATTATTTTTAAAAACAGTCTCGTATATAAAACATGAATTGTAAGAAAACCTTTTCATTGTAGATACAGTAGAAAATTACTGTGAATCGTATTACATACACATTAATATTTTTATATATTTATGGCACACCTGTCAATGTCGATATCCCACACAAATTAAAAGTTTCTCGAAGAGCAATGGAAATGCTTATTGCGTATATCGGAATATCTCAGAGATCGAATACCAAAATTATAATTTGGATGTCCAAAAGATCTGTTGTTCGAGAGACAGCGCCTGGACATATTTACCGAAGAGTTGATGGACCATAGGAAAGGAATCTTAAGAGAATTGTTGGTCGTCCTCGAGCGCGGTAAAGAGATTAAAAGTTATATAAATGTGGTACAGGATACAGATACAACCTGATTTATTCTGACCATGTTCGCTAAACACAGCAGTCATTTAAAAGAAAGTGTCGGATCTGAAATAGGTTCTAGTTCCACAAACTACCCTCCACTCAATTGAGCGCACGGCCACCGATCTATTGTACGTGGTGTCCATAGACCGGCGAGGCTCGACTTCAGGTGTCTTGTAGTGGGCACTATACCAATGAATTGAATACGCAATCTAAACACAGTGTAAAAATTTTCGTGAATTTTTTACTGATACAAAGGCGAAAATCTAAACATAAAATATTTTTTCGTCTCTTCAAAGCTACTATTGAAAATTAAACATAAAAATAGTTATTTTTCCACACGTTAGATTTATTTAACAAGTTATAGTCCAAGCGTGTCGTCACATAAGCCATTTGCAGGATGGTGAATTGAACTGTAATAATATTTTTCAAATAAATCAAGCGGCATAACTAACCAGTAAACCGTACGTTGCATTAAAAAATCGTAAAATCATCCCCGACCATTGCGACCTTCCGCCAACCCCAGCACGTCCCAGTAGTAAAACCACCCCCTCGAATAACTTTCTTTAGTACCGCCACCCGTCGCAATAGTAATTGTCACGGCTGCCGACGTAATCCGCTCGCAACGTTCCCCGACACGATAGGCAGTGAATATATTCGCGAGGACCGTCGCGCCACGCGGTTTCGCGCGATGAATTTTGAGCGGACGCAGATGTTTCGGGTCGAAAGTTTTTTGGAAATAATTAATTAAGTACGCGATAACACACGTATCGGGACGAGCGTTGAAAATTATCAAATGGTTGCGTGTTCCGGGCGAATGAAAAATAATATTGGAGTATTTTCTGGAATATGGATAAAAATGTTTTTGTAAGAAACAAAGAGCAAAAAGCGTCATGTATAAACACAAGAATTAAGTTCTCTATTAAAGGTGGGAACGCGTTAATATTCTCATTCTAATATTGAAATATATAATTCAGTAAATATTTTTTTTAAATGCCTAAAATTTGCGTACACACTAAAGACACCCACTAGAATAGTGGGAAATCATTTTCCAGAAGACAGCTGTTTTCAGAAGACCGCAAAAATTTTTGAAGTAAAGTTTTTACATAAACTAAAAGCAACAACATTTTTGACTATTATTATTAGTATTTAAGTCCTCTTATTTTATCATTTTACAACATCACTTTCGTTAGCAAATTTATGAAACATTTGGGGTAAAGAAAATTAATTAAACAACTCTGATTCTAATTAGAGCACGCAAAATTGGTCGAAAAATGTTAAAAACTCCATGCCTTTGGAACTCATATTTTCGCACGTATAATGCTTTTTTGCTTTATGCTATATTATAATTACTTAATAGTTACGTATGCAATGCATACTCATTGCATGATGAGAATTTATTATAGATTTGACGATCATTTCCTAATTATTATTTTCTGCGTGCCCCTGTCTCCAAATTGTTAATGCTCTATAAAAAATAAATTAATAAATTAAGATAATACCGGTTTACCAGTATTTTGACGGTATTTATAGAGTCAATGTTAAGGAGATAAGCGACATCAAAGTCAGCATTTTTTTTAAATATTTCTAACTTATTTTCTATAAAACGTCTGTCTAATTTTATCTATATACAGGCCGCCATCATTCGTTTCGTTAAGTTGGCTAATAATTACGTATTTTGTCTTAATTTCATTTAGTTGAAGACCATAGGCTTCGAATGCATTATACTTGGAGAAATTCACGGGGATCTGGAAATTTTAGGATGACAAATGAGACAGGAATATTCGTGGCTGAACGTCCGCGCACTTATCGAGATAATTTATATCGGAAACTGTCACTCGGGGAAGTTTGACCCGGAGCACGCAATTCCCGAGCTGCGGCGCGCGAGCCGGCGGCCCGGCAGCGAAATAAAACGTTACGACCGTACAAACGTCGCGAATTAAGCTTCGGAACTCGGCCCCGGGCACGCGCTCGACCCTGCTCCCGCATCCCCAAACTCGTCGCGCATGTTCAAATGGTTATTTTGCGCTATATAATATAATTAGGGTGAAAGCAAAAAGTACACTGTAGAGATGTTACAATTGAGACAAAAACCATTTCATAGACGTTCAGTGCTGTGTAGTAGTCTGTGTATAACTTATATTGAATATGAAAAATGTATTCCCTTTAAGTGATAGGTCAAATAAGACAAAAACCTTCCAATACAAATTCAAATTCAAAAAATTCAAATGTTTATTCAATGTTCAATGTTACAAATGTTTACAGTGTTTACAAAATTAAATTAAGCTTTTTTCATTGTTGCTGAGTGTCTTGGCAGCAAGTAAACACTAAATTGATTTGACGCCCTGCCTGCTACACTAGTAATTTACTGTATTATAGAAGACAGTGCTCTTCCAGTAGTATAATGTTCAAGAATATTTATTGTTTATACAACATTTGTGAATCAATCTTATTGCCAATTAAAATTAAGTAATAGTAATAATTGGAGTTTCTGCATGGTTTTACTGTAAAAAAATAAATCAAGAATATTGAAAAAAAATTGGAAACTTTGATATTGCGTAACTCCTTAACTATTGACATTAGGTCATGGCTGCTTGAACATTTTCGACTCATGATCAAGGCGGGAATATAGTCCTACGAGGTTATTAATGTTTTCCAAATAACCCTGTATAAATACATACTTTAAATCAATTTTTAAAATTCCTTTTGTGGCAACATTTTATAAATAAAATAACTAACACTTTGTTTTAACCGCACTTAAATTTTATTGTAAAACTTAACATGTTTCGGGAGCGATGCTAGTATGTTAAGAATGTTCTTAGGTTTTCACGGCCGCTCAGAATCTTCAAGTTTGTGTTTACTGGGGTATTATGCCGTGTTGTTACGACCTTTCGGGCCGACGTTTCGGATCCCATTGCAGGGTCCATCATCAGGGCTGATGTGTTGTCTTGAATGTTGGTGTTGTGGTTAAGTATCGGCTTTCAATACCGTGCCGAAGTCATGATGTGTTTGTATTGTGTTGTATGTATGATTCATCAGAGATAGTGATCAGACAACAGATGAATCATACATACAACATGATGTGTTTGTATTGTGTTGTATGTATGATTCATCAGAGATAGTGATCAGACAACAGATGAATCATACATACAACACAATACAAACACATCATGACTTCGGCACGGTATTGAAAGCCGATACTTAACCACAACACCAACATTCAAGACAACACATCAGCCCTGATGATGGACCCTGCAATGGGATCCGAAACGTCGGCCCGAAAGGTCGTAACAACACGGCATAATACCCCAGTAAACACAAACTTGAAGATGCTAGTATGTTTATTGTCTTGTCGCTGCCGTAGCATGAATTTTTACAATAAAATTTAAGTGTGCTTAAAACAAAGTGTATATTATTTTGTTTACATTGATTACTTAAAGTGACACATTAGTGAGTGATAATCACAAGAACAAAAAATATTTTGAAATCAATGTAAAATGTACACAAAATACATTAACACACATTACAATATGAATGAACTCAGCGTTTCTGTTAATATAAATGACCTAAGGTCTCTAATTTCTGAAATTCTACTTACATATTTGTTTCAGTTGTAGAATTGCGAATAAACATCATATCGTAAAATAACAGACATCATAGTATATTATGTGTGTTAATGGCTATTCTCAAATGTTCACTAATTTTATCGATTCTCGCTTCATTTCCTATTTTCAAAAGGTCACATATGCACAGAAAATGTCCATTCAACCCAGGGAAAAATTAAGATACATGAGGGCACACATTAGCAAAATATTGAATTCTACCAATAATAATTTAATGATACAGCTGTAAAGCAAATAATGTTTTAAAATAAAAGCATGTAACATGTCTCAATAATAATAACTTCTCGGACCGCGGATTCGCGAACCATATTTTGGCAACAGGCCACACGTTTAAAATAGAAAACCATGTAAATAATAGAGGCCTTTGATTGAATAACTTAGAAATATTAGAAATCAAGAAACGCCTGAACACTAAACTCAATATAATTAATAAACAGTTGAATTTTATGAATAACCCATTATTTTGTATATTCCCCGTTTTGGTGTCGAATTGTCAATTACCCCCACCATAAATGTAGCCACGCCCCCGTTCGAACATTAATTTGTTTACAAAAATAAGTAATGGATAGTTAGTACGCGTCCTTCCTGAAGAAAATACAGCATTGTAAATATCGAAAACGGTAGACGTGAAGTTACTCCAAGTGGTTCATGAAAAGTTCTTAATTAATTAAAATTAATAAAAGCAAAGCTTTCTTTTCAATTTCATCCCGACAGACTTCCCCCCGATAAATATCGCACAGCTACGGGATATATCGAAACGGCTCAAGATGATATTCCCTCTAGTGAATCATCCACCCCCTTAAAATAAAATGTTTTTCGGTGTCAAAACGTCCGCAGTATCTTCCTCGACAGGGCGGCATTATCGGGATGGCGCGCAGAGTCGCCGGATTTGTGAAATCCCCAATAAATTGGTCTTATCCCAGGCCGAGCCTCGCAGGAGGTCGCTCCAGACGCCGGGGCCGAGATAAGAGGATGCGGAGGGCAGAGCGGGACTCCAATACACATTTCTTATATTAACTCCGGTGAAATTAAAGGAATTTGTTGCTCATAATCACGTATTCAGTCTTCGTTGACCTTGGAACCAACGCACTCTGTACTTGTGCAGTCATTTTACTAATACTTGTACTTTTATTATAACTCGTACTTTCTAGTGTTTCTCTTTCTCAACACACGTGTATTCCCTTATCTGTTCTAAAATGTTTGTACTTTGTACAATCATGTCACATAAATATTTGTAAAATATTTTTAATTTGTACAATTATGTCACATGAACAGTAATATGTAAGAGAGTCATTAATGTATTCAATATATTTTTAAAAAAATTAAAAAAAACAAACACCACGAGTCATACAAATGGCCACCCAGAAATTATTTGACACCATGTAGCTAGCTCCATTGCATAGCGTACTCGCTTGCAGCGAACTATTAGCCTTCAACATACCAACCTGCATTGTTAGAGAAATTCTTCCAATCTACCTTATTCCAGCAATGTTAGAGAAATTCTTCCAATCTACCTTATTCCAGCAATATTTTTATATTATCTTCTTGCTTTTTGGTTGCGGTTAGGGTCTTTTCTATACAGAAAACTCATAGGATATCATTAAATAAGGGGTCCACAATTAAGATGGACATCTTCCTTATTAATTTAACTCAAAAATGCATGCTATTTTTGAGTTAAATCTTTTTGATGACTCTAGATTAACACAACTTTTTTGTATTTGAATAAAATCTGAAAAAATGTTGAGACAAATAAACCAAAAGTTGAAATTCTCACCACCAAGAAATCGTTGAAGAACATTATTATAATCTTTTTTTTCTTTATCTCTAAGTTGATACACTAATGCAAATTCATACGCTATCAGGCATTCGTCTACGATCTGTGTAATGAGAGACAACGTAATAGTGTGCGTAGACGTGCGAATATTCGGACGTCTATGCACACTATTACGATCATAGAGTGTTCCACAGACGAGTGATTGATGGGAAATTAGTGTGAATTAGAGAAGAGTGACCCTCGTAGACCAGTGGGTATCAGTTACATTTTTATTGGCACTTGTTATGTTACATATTGAACTATTATTTTATTGTAAAATTAGTATTAAAACTATTTCCCGGGGGCGTGCAGTGAGAAAAAGAATCATGACTTTTATTTAAACATTATTTGAAAAAAAAAACGAAATTAAATATTTATGTGGCAGAATATAATGAAATATTAAAATCTGAATAAAATTTTAATTATTGTGATAAGAATATTACAAGATATATCTCTTATTTGGGTTTCTTTTCAAAATATGTCCTTAGGAAAAAGTCATTCTCCTTGTTCACACGCCCCTGCTATTATCGTAGAGCTCCTCCTTCGTGGCTGACATCTAACTTTCCTCGGTGCCCATGCAACATGTATGCAACACTCCGGTGTTCGAGAAAGCAAAGAAGAACATGTACTTATTTAGAAATGAAAAATGATGCTTTTTTATCAGTAAATCAAGTAAATGTGGTAATTTATCGCAGCGCAGTGGGTATGACACTGGCTTCCCACACCGAGGGTTCCGGGTTCGATTCCCGGTGAGGTCACAATTAATATATGTGATTTACTAAAGCCTGAGTGTTTTGTGATGTGTTTCGCTTCTGTAATTGGGTATCTCGGCCGGTTAAAGCGTAAATAAAATGAAAAAATTAAATAAATAAAAAGAGTGCTCCAGTTAAATTTGCGTCCGGAGACCTTGTTCATTTGTCTCCCATCGTCGGGATCCCGTGACAACATTTTTTGCGAAGAAAAAAAAAATGTATATTTTTTTCATTTAAATGATGAATATTGCAAATATTGGATTTTATGTACGCGGGCGATTACAAAAATTATTATTTAAAAACCCGTGCGGTCCTGTTCGTAGATTTTCAATTTGAAGGCACTGCACAGGTTTTACGAAAGAGTCGACAAACCGTGGTGGCATTTTCCGCCATTATTCCTCTCCGCAACAACTATCGTTTATTTATTGCTAAACTAAGCCGGGAATCCGAATCCTATCCGATTGTATCGGTCCAATAATATATTGCCAGTATGGAAATTGAAATGCAATTTATAATGCGTATTGCTTTACTTCAATTTATCGGACGAGGCCTCGTTGTAGACAATAATTATTATCATGCGAAATTATTCAGCATTAAAATTGCAAGCACCGTATTCAATCGTGTTAAATTTGTATGTGATGCCCGTAACATAATAATGCAGACAGTTAAATCCAAACTTATTTCACGGACTTAATTCTTGTTACATCACAAAAACATCTGTTTTGTCTCTACTTTATAATGTCCATTTTCAGTACTCACTCACTTCAGTACCAGAAATTTAAATGCAACATTCTATCTAATCGTGGCCTTCCACTCCGTTTAGCTGAAAGTATTTCACTATCCATTCCCATTCATAATATTCAATTCTTTGGGTCCGCATTCGATGTGCAGATAGCTAGGCTTCACGGCAGTATACAAGTGTGTATGTTTCATCTATTGTACGCGCCGTACAATTTCCAAAAGGGTTGATGAGCACAAACGGGCATGCATTGGCAAAATCAGCACTGGCTGAGCATTTTCTGGATACCTGCCATCATTTTGCATTCGAACAGAAAATCTATGGAAAGCCAAAGATTCATTATACGCGTCTTATCAAGGAAGCACTCGAAATCTACAAGCACCTCAAATTAAAAACATCGTGGTATTCGGCGCTTCAAAGTCAACCTCGTCGCAGTTTCCGCAGAGGTAGTGATCAGACAGTAGATGAAACATACACACAACACAAGACAAAACATGACTCCGACACGGTATTGCCGCGTCAGACATAAACACAGAAGCACCAAACTTTCGACACGGTATTGCTAGCCAATACTTAATACAACACTGACAACTGCTATCGACACGGTACTGCAAGCCAATACTTAATCACAACACCAACACTCACAGTAACACATCAGTCATGACGATGAACCCTACAATAAGATCGAAATCTCGGCCAAGAAAGGTCGTAAAAACACGGCATAATACCCCAGAAGACACAGACCAGAAAAATCATGTTGACGTATTTGTGATCTCATCGGGCTCGAACCCAGAACCCCGGTATGAGATGCCAGTGTCATGCCCGCGGGACTACGGGGGCCGCCATATGCACATAACATTGTATACCGGAAATATATTTCAATTGTTCAACTACACTGGGTTGGTTGCAATAAATTGCCAACTGGCAATAAATCCGCCATTGTAATGATGTGTGTACATAAATTGACTAAATAAATAACAAAATCTAGTTTTCAGAGTTATCTAGCACAATCTAAAAAAATGTTGGTCCACACCACAGAGCGATGATCAATCAATGTTACGAATTCTGTACAAACGTAACCAGGGATAATGAGAAGTACTGTGAGAACTTTTGGGGTTATTCACGAAATGAAAATTAAAGAATACAACATTCATTAAACTTAGTAATGAGCTCACAATCACAAACTGAGAGTCAATCACTGATAACTGTAAGTAACAATCATTTTAAGTGAAGTCTTTATGGGAAGTGAATACGTTTGATAGATTTAATTTTGCGATTTTTTGATAAATCAAAAAAAAAGACATTATCATTTTGGAAACAAGTGACTTGGAGTGAAGAGAGAATCAAAAAAAATTAAAAATGGGCATGCATCCCGAAAAAAAAACATTTCCAAAATTATAAAATATGGTGGCGGATTTTGTAATATTGTAAGGATGTGTTCCTCGGTTTGGGTCTGGTAAATCTGGTTGAAATCGAAAAGATTATGAAAATTTCAAAGATAAATTAAAAATGGGTATCACGAACTTTTTAAAACATCCATAGGCCAAGAACCCACGACAAAAATAAAATAAACCATTATCTTTTTTTTTTTAAATACAACAAATAATTACTGGAGGGACATCTAGATAGTATTTTTATAGAAAATTTAAAGACAATTTTAAATTTAACAAAATCAAATGTTAAAAAAACTTTTTAAGTAATAGTACACATTACAATACAAATGAAAATATACGGGGTGTCTCGTAGCTAGTATCAAAAACTTTACAGGTGCATTCCTGCTTTGATAATGAATCGAAAATGTTCAAGTAACCGCGACCTAATATCAGGAGTTATGGGGATATGCAATATTGCAATATATGCAAAGTCTGCATTTTTTCTCAATATTTCTGACTTTTTTTGCAAAAAGTACAGTAATTTAGATGGATTATGAAAAATTCATTCGCTTTAATGCTAATAATATGATAAAAACCTTGCAAAATTGAAAATAGAAATTTTTCACAAGGTTTTTATAATTTTATTTGAATTGTATTGAAGCGAATGAATTTTTCATGATCGATATAAGTCAGAAATATTGAATATTGAATGCAAACTTTAATTTTGAATATCTCGATAACTATTGATTCATGGTTGCTTGAACATTTTGGACTCATTATCAGCGCAGAAATCCACCTGAAAATTTTTTGCTACTGGCTATGAAACACCCTGTATGTTTACGCAGAGCGCGGCACGGTACGCAGCAACGGAACAACCCAAGTCATCTCTTAGCATACTCCACTTAATTCAAGATTATTTTGGAAACCACGAGAAAGGGGGTGCAAAGCAAGGCGGCCACCGTCCACATTAAACGATAGATACCTTTTCAATGAACCAAACAATAAAATCAGCGGAAACAGGCAGTCGTGAGAATATCGACGGAGCCGAGATCCAGTACCACCAGATCGGAAGTCCATTGTCGGAAGCGGGCACCGGCGGATCTCACAGGCCGTTTGACATCCGATACGCCTGTGCGCACGCCGAAGACCTGTCTCGGCCGGCCGGTGTGGGAACATATTCCATCTTTTCAGAATTCGCCGTTTAAGCTGGCGTTTTCTCAAACGTTCGAAAATACGACGGCCGGAACGCTGTCGTAATTCTGCGCTCCACGCTGAAACAATGGGTTTCGCAATTTTATTGTGCCGGCGCGAGATGAGCGAGAATCTCGAGCAGGATGTGCCACGTAAATGGAACCGCGTGGAATGGACCACAATTTATTTTACCTGTATATACGATTTTTTCAGCATTTTTGAATTTAAAAAAACCCGCGTTTATTATTTTTTCGATTGATTCAGCAACATTGTAGATTGACATTTTTAAAATATTGATTGTATTATTTTTATATATCTACAAATATTATTTGATTAATTACACCTACGGAAAAACCTTTCCATCGTCAGAGTATTATACATATATATAACACCCACAAATAATACAATCAATATTTTTTTAAACTCTATAGAAATTCAACCGACTTTATTACTTCAATGAAATTTTCTGATTACAGGAATCTCCAGTGTGGATGTAAAAAAACACTATGCGATGCATGATTTTTCTTGTGGTGTGTTTACAATTTATTATTCAATTTTTATTTTTTCCATTAACTCCCAATTATTTGATGATGTGAAATATGCTAGGATACAAGGTATCGATATATTTTTTTCTTAATTGTGTTAAATACCCATCTCTCGTACCAAATACAGTTTTATTTCACAGTATAATGTCACGGGCCGTGGCTGACGGATGCAAATGAAAACACTGGATATTAATTACAAATTTATTAATTCAATATACAAAGTCACTTAACATGAATTAAACTTAACGCTATACTTTAAATCAAACTATTTCGTAATATATCACACTTTATTATCACTGGGTAACACTTTATATCGCTCGTAAAATATTCTATTCTCACACATAGAAGTCGCACTGGTTTATTTCGCCACTTAGGTACCCTGCTCGATTATTTCGCTTTATTTACCGCTTCGATTATCTCACGACTGGCCACCCTGACCATCGTCTCGCGACCGACTTCGCACCGAACAAACTGTCAAAGCACGATGACCCGCGGCAGCCTAGATCCGCGATTTTATATCGAAATTCCTAAATTATTCTAGTGTTTACGAGAAGGTTTCCGTCGCTTCTCGGTTGTTCCAGGCGTTTCCCGAATGTTATAGATCTCCCTAGATTGATATAGACCGTCTTCGATCCTTCGATTGTGTTGTGACATATTACAAGGGATTAGGACAGGGCGCGCGCTTGCCATTTCGTGACAATAATGTACGTTCTGAGCGAATTCTAAGCATCCACGAATCTAAGCATGTATAATATGGATTTTAAGCATGCGCGATGTACAAACAGTACAAAGGGCCAATTTGTCCATATTACAATCATAATCACTTAATAAGTAATTAAGTAGTACAAAATACACCGTAATCGTTATAAATTATTTATAGAGTAATCAAAATGTTTCGGGGCAACAAGGTTTTTAAATGAAAAATATTTTATATTAGTCCAGAAACCATCCAACCCAGAAACTTGGGCAACATAATATAGTAGTAATGTGACGTCATATATCGTCGTATACCCGACAGTCATTCTCATTGCCTACAATATCGCTCACGGAACACGGGGCAATGCACAACGGGAAAACGGTTCCGTTCCGCGATAAGGTGCGCGTGTTATACATTCCGCATGCAAATCCTGGCGCTCCTTGACGGTGCCCGAGAGAAAGTAGCCAATTATATCTGACATCCGTCGCGGACGGACCCGGCAGCCACCGGTAGTTATGATAGGAGGACTACGCGAGGACCAAAGCGATCGTAAAGACGCGTCTTGACAAGAGAGGAGAATCTAGATAAACAGATCTAAATAAATAGTAAATCTCTAATAAACATCTACGAATCTGTTAAATTCAACAAACTAGAAATAGCCATTTATAAATAGCCAGAAAAAATATATAGCAGTGCAGAAAGGAAATAATGTTGCAGTGCTGTAGTGAAGAAGTACAGAAATAGGGGATGGATACATGGAACAAACGATGAATTGAAGAGGTCACACCTCCCTAACACTTTCAAAAAAACGTTTTTTTTTTTCTTTATGTACGGAGTTTTAAGAATAATTTGAATCACCAATCATTCCAAAATTGGCTAATTTATAGTCATTTTAAACTATCGTGGTAGGTGAATTTTAAAACGATTTTTTTTTCTTTTCGCTGGTAGATAAAATATAATAATAAGCCGATTTTGTTAAATTTTTGCACACATTTTAATTATAACACGACAACTACGACGTAGCGTACGATTTTTTGTTTATTGTAATTTTTTAACTTAAGGGGGGGAGGGGGGGTAAGGTATTATTTTTTTTTATTTTTTAACTGAATGCATAACGTCTCAAGAACATTATTGTGTCAAAATTTCAAGTCGATTAGAACAAAATTGACGAAGTTATGAGTATTTTTATACCTGTCGAATTTTTATACCTACCCGACCCTAATACATTGGATTCGTTCAAATACACGTACAGTGCTCTTCCCGAGGATGTTTTGGATGCCATCAAACCAATCCTTTATGGACCTGGCATTGATGATTCAGTGTGAGGTAAGCCGATAAAATTCGCTTATGAACCTTTTATACCAGATTTTTAATGATGTTCAAACCAGATGTTCAAACCTTTAAAGCGTTTTCCCCACAACTCACGTTTTCAAAGTCGGTGCCCCTCATAACTTCAAAACTACTGCACCGATCCTTTTGAAATTTTGAACATTATTTCTGTACATAAATTTACAAGGTAACGCTGGAGATTTTTTTTCAAATTTGTTGATAATTTTAATTTTTTAATAACAAATTAGCCGACTTTTTTCTCAAAAAAATCGCTTTTTTCCCTTCAAAGTGTTCCAGAAAAGCGAAAAATTGAAATTTCAAAAAACCTTCCCAGCGTTACCTGGAAAAAACGATTATCTAACGAATGAACTTTGATTTTTTGATTTCAGATGATCCAGCACCAAGTTATGAGGGGCACCGCAATTCTACTTTTTTCCGAGACACGTCCGAATAATTGTTGCCATTGCCGTATTTTTTAATATTTCTTCGTGAAAATTTCACACAATATTCTTCAAATATTATACATTAATGTACCATTAGTTTTAATAAAGAGATTTTAACTGTATCGTCACAAAAAAATCACAAAAACATGTCTTTTTTTGTACGAATTAACCTTACCCCCCCTCTTAAATTATTTTCATGCTGCTCTCATTCGCGCAAAAAAGTTTTTTCAATTTTTCCGATATGCCACATCCTAGAAATCACATAATTTAACAAGAAAATAATTAACTTTTTAATTTCAATGGGGGCACATCCATCGCTTACCCAGAATCGTTTTATAAGCAAAAGCTCCTATATCGGCCCTACTCATTCGCCGCCAGGTTGGCATTTTTTAATGCTAAAGGCAACCGTGAAACTCAGCGTTGCAAAGCAGAATTGGGCCGCACGGCTGCCATAAAAAATGTTGCCCTCATTGTCCCGTCAGTTCACATCTTTATTTTAAAAATAATTACATAAACCACCCAGATATGGAGGTATATAATAACACAATATAAAAATACAAATGATACACAGCTAAGGAGCAAACGGGCCGGGACTTTTCATTTCACTTAAAATCTTTTCAATTAATTGGCGACATGATTATCTATATCCGCCAGCTGCGCGCGTGGCGGAGAAAAACTTTTGCGGGACAGCACATAACTCGGCCATTTTGAAATTTTCAAAATAATTTCTTAATGAAAAATACTAACCAGCATACGCCGTAAAAATGATCATAAACCAATTTTGTGCGTGCAATAGTTACCTTAATTTTTTTTTAAATATTTTAGATGCCTTTAAAAAACATAAAACCGCGAGCGAAATGTACCATTTTAAGGGGCACGATATGTTGACTATTTCTTATCTATTGTTTACCCATTTCCGACATGCCCGTTTCATCTCGCACAGCGCTGTCATCATCTACAAAGCCTCGATATTAACGATCGCCGCGTTCAAACAGTCGCCGCTGGGAAGGAAACGTGCGAGGAAATCTCAGTGCGGCGGATTGTACCGGTCGCCACCCACATCACGGCTAATCGCTTTTACTATGTAGGACTGCATTGCTGCGTTTAATGGCCGGCTAATGTCTCAATAGCGATGGCCGGACCAACCGCCGGCCCGCGAACTCGCAAAAATAAAAAATGTTTAGGCTGTCAGGCAATGCTCGAAATAAATACGCGCTTCAAAGACACTTAGGTCAACATTAAATGGAAACTATTTGTGAAAGAAAACTGTACTAGCACCGAATAATTCATTGCTGCATGCAGGAGTAGGAGACGCAATGATATGAGGAAAACCAAACAGGCCGTGGAAGTCATCCCGCGGGCGCTGCCTTCATATGTCCAAGGTGCCCAAGGACTTATACATCCAGGTTTGGAAGAGCAAGCAGTCGGAAGTTACCCCGCAGACGATGTATTCCCATGTCCAAGACCCTCCAAAACTTATGGCTCAAGATTTTTGAGGAACCCAAGGAAGTGCAAAGGATAGTCTACAAACAAATTTTAAAAATGAAAAATAGAAAGACTAAACATTGTTGCTTTCTTTTCTGATCAGTAAGACTGAACACCAACCGGATCTAATGTTTGGGACCAATGAAATAAGACTTTTCAAAAATGCGTCCAAGGTGCGAAGACGCTAAAAGACAAATAAGTTCTTGGCCTTACACAGAAATAAACTGCAATCACTTTACTAGATGGATCTAACAACGTATACGAAAGTTCGGCCGAGGTTTAACCTCGTTTTTAGCAGAACAAGAGATAATCCGGTACATACATACATACATACAAATCATTAAACCGATGGGAATAATTACAGAATTTGGATATTTTACCACGCTTATATTAGCTTCAGCTGTTTGTCTGGGCGGAATCTTATAATCGATATTTCACCCGATTCCCAATGCCCAATCGAACTGAAATTTTACACGAAGTATATTCTCGATGACAATACATGAACCAGTTATCAGATTCGCAAATTAATCACTAAATCCGTGATATTTAATTAATCAAAGTTTTATATGGTAATTTAGTTAATGAGCTCACAAAAAATGGCGCCAGTTTCCTACCGAAGTGATTTTGTACGCTGGGTAGTATTAAGACTAAAGAGTAGAAAATTATATTACATTAATTTTTTTTATACCATATGTTTAAATGTAGATACTAAAAAGATTTAGAAAAATAGATTTTCGGGTAAAAAATGTTTGCATTACTCTCCATATCAAAGCGAGGACACTTACCTACATCAACAACACAATTTTGTAATCTATATCAATATCGTAAGCGCCCACCTTTATTTGGAGAGTGAAGCAAAAAAAAATTGGCGGAAAATCAAATTTTTACTTTATAGTAAATTTAAATATAAGTGTGTTTTTTTAAATATTTTTTCATGTAATATAATTTCAATATTCATATTCAATACACAAGTGTAAGTTTTCGATACTATACTGAGACAATAGATTAGGGACTCAGAAGTCGTCTTTGTTTAACGCGTATCGATTCCCTATGTGTTTAAAATCTTTTTAATTATTAATTTCCTTATGTAATTATATTTATTTTTTATATACCTGCATACGTATATAATAATAAAATGTTGATAGTGTAAAAGCTCACGAGGGCGTGGATAATTTGAAAATAAAAATTAAAAATACACAGAAAAAAATTAAAATCCGTTGCATATTGAAGATTTTCCTTACTCAATTCATTCCAAATGTTTCGTTTGAAAATCAGTGAAATGTTGTTGTTGCCGAATTAAGTAACTATTTCTGTTTACTGGTTGAATAGCCCTGACGTCTATCGCTCGATTGAGTGTTTTCACGAGTTGACGGGCAGTAAAACGAAGCATATTGGTCTCGTTAAACCGCACCGAGAGTTGCCATATAACGCCAATGATTGAGCGTGCTGTCCCGCTGTGCCCACGGAACGCACTAAAGTGTATGTTTGCAGTATGCGGAAAGGCTAAATCTAAAAAAAACAACCAGGTATTGGGAAAAGAACACCTTTCAGTGCGGGGGGTCATGTCGAGGGACAGCCTGAAAATTGATTAAGATTTTAAAAGGTAAAGGTTTTAACAGTATTTGTTCATCGTGTGTAGTGTATTAAATAAGTAGGTACTACTAGCAGTTAAACAGCCGATCGCTTGCTGACCTTGCTGTCGGAGCGACACCCAAAATTCATGATCCTTCTTATTTGGAGATGCTTAGCATAAGTAATTTTCTAACCGTGACCTAAGCCTACAACCATAGGTCGACGACAATCATAAGACCATTCCCTAGCTTTGTCGGATAAGAAGAAAGCGGGGGAAAGTTACCTGGCAAGCCCGTTTACATTACATTACAACATTGCAACATTACAACATTACAACGTTACAACATTACAACCCTCAATATGATATTCCAAATAAATATATTTTTTTTAGTTTAGCTGCTTTGAACGCAATAGTTTCTAATAGAAATATGTCTACCGAGGCAAAACTAGCGGTACATAATGGAATGTAAGGAAGCGAAGCCTGGAGCTGGCAGAAGAGGAACGAAAGTAGATTGAATGCAGTGGAGATGAGATCCTTCAGACGTATGTGTAGCAAATCAATTTATGATAGAGTAAAGAATGCAGATATTAGGAATGAATGTAAAGCTGATCTTAGCATAATTAATAAAATTAAAAAAGGGTCGCCCAGATGGTTTGGGCTTGTTGAGCGAATGAATGAGGAAAGAATGGTAAGAAAGATATATAATGCAAGTGTTGATGGCGCTAGAAAGAGAGGGCGACCGCGGAAGACGTGGCATGACCAGATTAACCAGATACTGGAAGATGGTCCCGTTAGAAGCCTCCACAACCGGCGAGCTCGCATGCGAAGATGTATGTATGTGGATGAGGCGAGAGTTGTATGTCAGGACAGAAGAGTGTGGCGCTCTATCCTCTCTGCCTATCCCCAAGGGGAAACGGCGTGATGGTAAATTAGTTAGTTTAAAAAAAGGTTACTTACTTACTAGAAAAACTTCTTTTGTGTTCATTTTTTGCATCGTAACAAAATACATATTTTTTGCGCACATTCTTTTGAATGCGGTCTAGCTATAAGAATGCGTATGGTTCGGTGTTATATTTTTGCAATTCTCTTATACGGAGTGAAGGAGACAAGGACACTAAACCAAGAACTAATCCGCAAAGTTGAGGCTTTTGAGATGTGGCTTTGAAGACGAATATCGAAAGTTTCCTGGGTGGATAGAAGACGAATGTCGAAATTACCGGCGTACAGAAAAAGACCGACAAGGGCTGCGGACCACCAAGACAAGAAAGCTTGAGGATGTCGGACATATTATGAGGGAACCAAAATATGGTCTGATCCAACTCATCATCCAGGGGAAAATAAGTAGTAAAATAAGCGTAGCAAGTCGCCACATATCATGCCTGCGTAATTTGGGGGACTGGTATAAGTGTAACTCGACTGAGTTGTTCCGTGCGGCGGTAAATAAAGTTGTAATCACCAGAATGATCGCCGACTTCCGATGGGAGATGGTACCATAAGAAGAAGCATAAGTAAGTTCACGTTTTTTTATAATAAATTATATATTTATTCTGAAAAAAATCTTTTATTCTTGATATGATAATCCGTTCCGTGTTCGTCTCTATTTCAAAAAATGTATTGCATATTTATCAGAGTTGAAACTTTGATACTTTTTGATATTTATTACAAATTTTGCCCAAATATACGGCAAATATCATCATCACTGAGCACTTTCGTTATACAATATATTTAGGTCCTTACATATGAAATTGGCGTTTAGTAGGGAGGAACATAAAGCCGATTTTTTTATTATTATAATATATTTATTTAATCAAAGTATGTACCATTGCTATCTATGCACTTTTGCCATCTCATAGGTAGTTCATCGATCCCTTTACTAAAAAAACCATTCGGACGGGAATCAATAAAAACTTTGAAGGCGGTTTGGACTGCCCCATCGGAGTTGAATTTTTTCCTTTGCAAGAAGTTATCCAAATTTCGAAAAAAATGGTAATCTGTTGGGGCAAGGTCCGGAGAGTACGGTGGATGTCTTAGACATTCCAATTGAAGCTCCTCTAATTTGGTAGCCGTCTGTTGTGCAGTGTGTGGTCTAGCGTTATCACGAAGCAGCAGTGGCCTAGAGCGATTAACCAGCCTCGGTTGTTTAGCAGCTGGCTTTTCCATCATGGTTTGCAGTGGCTGACAATAGACATCTGCCGTAATCGTCTGGCCAGATTTAAGAAAGCTGTAGTGAACGACACCAGCACTAGTCCACCAAACGCTCACAAGTAACTTTTTTGGAGTCAATTTTCGCTTGGGGCATGGTTTGGCTGGTTCGGCAGGGTTCAGCCATTGCGATGAGCGCTTCCAATTATCGTACAGTATCCACTGTTCATCACAAGTAATGATTCGATTTAAAATCCCTTCATTATTGTGCCGGTTGAGTAATGGAACGCAGCAGTCAACGCGCGTTTGTTGATTTGCTTCACTCAATTCGTGAGGTACCCACCTTTCAAGCTTTTTTCACCTTACCAATTTGCTTCAAGTGGATTAAAACAGTTTTATCACTAACACCGCAGCCTGCAGCTAACTCGGATGTGGTTTGCGATGGATCCGCTTCCACAATAGCCTTCAATTCTTCATTATCAACTTTGGTCTCCGGCCGTCCACGGGGCTTGTTCTGCAGGTCGAAATTTCCAGAACGAAAACGTTGGAACCAAAAACGCACTGTGTTTTCTTTTGCTGCACCGTCGCCATACACATCATTAATCCTTCGAGCCGTTTCTGCAGCAGTGGTGCCACGGTGGAACTCGTAAACTCGTAAATAACGCGATATTTCAAGTTTTTCATTTTGTAAACTGAGTGACGCAAAGAAAAAACAATTGAGGAAGAAACAAATGAATTATAATTTTCAAAACACAAATACATGAGTAAATAGCTGTATAAATTTGGATTTGGAATTCCTAACCAAAGAAAAGATATTTGAGATCAAATTTGCCAGTACGGCAAAACGCCAATTTCATATGTAAGGACCTAATATACACCGAGTTAACAGAACCTGAAGTGTTTAGCAACAACCGAGGCAGTGTTTCCTGCGCACGGCCCGTGAAGTGGCGGCGCGGCGGATAATGGTGACAAATGTCATTGTTCGATCATGAACGCGAAACGCCCGGGACCGGGAACGTGCGCGTAACCGATCGACCACTTCGCACGTGCGTGTTCCTCCGATTAATAAATTCGTTTGCTTCAGTCTTTACATCAATTTGGCACGAGTGGATAATACTAAAAAAAAATTTAAAAATATACAAAAGAAGCGCGTGAAAATTGAACATTGAATGACAGTGTAGTATTACTAAATATGATACAATATTCAAAGTATCATTCATGTTCAAAAATAACATCACGAAAATAAGTCTTTAAACGCTTAAATATTTTATTCTCCAAATAAATAAAAGTTTTTTTCTTACTTATCTATTGTACCTGTACGGCCGGAGCCACACTGCTCGGATCTTTGCAAAGCTTCGATTTGATTTTTTAAATTTAGTTAAATAGAATTAACCGATCGGGTGCCGGAGTGCAGATCTGTGCTCCCTAGACACGTATGTTAATTCGGCCTATTTTAAAGTTTATCATCGGTTATATCTCAAGTTTTTAATGAATGAATGAGTTCTCTTTGTCAAGTAACCTCATTTGCAGCGCAAACCGGACAAAAAATTATTCCAAATGTCGTCTTTGAACCGCGAATTAATTGTGTTATTTATCTGTTAGAAAAGGTGTTCTTTGATATACTTATAACTAAAATATTGAAATACAATATCTTTAGTGTTATTGCTTCCATGGTTTTATTCGATAAATATGTGCGTACATTTCTGACAAGTAATTCTTGAAATATAAGTAGTTATTGAAGTCTGTATACTGAGAAACCAGAAACTGCAACTTCTTAGCGATTACTGTTGATTTTTACATGAATACAAAACCATCACAAAAATATGTCTAAAAACAGCAATCGTGCGCGTAATTGCGCGGCTTCCGACCGGTTAAAGCGAGTCGTTTGGTATTGAAATATTATTAGTAACTCCTGACCATGCATTATACTAATTATAAATAAATTATCATACTATTATTTATGTACGTACGAGTGGACAAAAATAAGAAAACGGGGTTAGAGGACGGGAGACCTAAGTCATAAAATAAACGCATTTTGCTTTCAGAAACTTCTAACAACCATGTTGAGTAAAACAGATCCGTCAACATTACCGCCAATAAGAAAGTATTAAAAATATCCCCTTGGGGGGATAATATAATAATCATCAGTAGGCTTTGTCAATTGCTCGTCTACAGTTCCTCGACAACCTGCTCGACGGTGGGGCGCTCCGCCGTAACCCGACTCCGCAGGACCCCCGGGGCCGGCTGTGTGATCAAGTGGACGCGATCAGTTCGAGCCTCCTGCCACCCTTAGCGGAGGACCACGAATCTGGAGGGTGGATGCGTGCATGTTAACGAGGCCAATTATTGACCTCGGTTATAGTACATTCACAACTAATGTAGATGTCGAATTTACCGTTTGTTTATTTATTTATTTGATGAAGTAAAAGAGATACAAAATATGTGTATATATACAGGGTGTCTCATAGCTAGTAGCAAAATCTTAGCTGATGGATTCCTGTCTTGATAATGAGTAGAAAATGTTCCAGCAACCATGGCCTAACATCAACAGTTATGAAGATATGCGATATCAAAGTTTGGATTTTTTTTTAAATATTTCTGACTAATTTTTGGCAAAAAGTTGAACTATCGTTACAGTAACTCATATCGATTATGAAAAATTCATTCGCTTCAATATTCATATATTTGAAATAAGACAGATAAAGAACATATATACAACTTTCAAAAGTTTGATAATGTATGGAAGATTGCATTGTGTAAAGTGATCCCTTAAGTTCATAGCCCGATTGCCACCCTATAAAGACTTCCATACTTATTTCCCACATAAATAGCTAAGACTTCTACAATTTATCTTAATTAATGAAAACAAATAACTTAAACGCTAGCATACTTCACATAGATAATACAGTTAACGCTAAAATAGAAAAATAACTAAAATAGAAATTTCAAACACACTTAAGCAGGAAAGTTATCTACATATATAGTGTGTCTAGATATATACTGTTTACTTGGTTTTTCTTGTTCTATACCGTCTTACACTCGGTGGTTACTCAATGATCCTCTTTCAAGATACAAATAGATTGATTCTTTAGCTTGGTGCAAGAAAGTTAATGTAGCGCAATAGAAATATTCACAAAAGGACGAATACATCAATTCCGGTTCTTCCTATAACTTAAAATAGGATAATTCTGGAGCATTGAAATGAATATGGCATTTTAATTATTTTTGGCAATACACTTTCTGGATTTACCGTTTCTGAGGTAAGTTGGTACAACTCCAAATAAAAACTTTGCCTCAAGGCGAAGCTTTTGTGTAAAGAAGTGAATAAAGCTATTTGACTCAATTCGTTTAATTTATATTTTGCCTTCGTATTAGTAATGCCCTCAAAAAGCGAAACGCGCCTTTATGAGGGTAGAATATAAGGTTAGAATAAAAAAATTCCTGCAATCAGGTTTTATGTTTTTATTTTATTACTTACGCTATTTTAACGAAATTCTGCAATGAAAAATGTTATGTTCAAAATGAATAGCAATATTTTTAGTTGGATTCTTTAATCATTTATATCACTTGATGCCGTTTTGAGTACGGCAGTTTTGTGTAAAGTTGACTGTCCACATTCATTATAAGCAGTAATGTAAAGCGAAATGTATTGAAGTCATTGCCACGTACGCAAATAACTATCAATCAATAAGAATCACAAAGCAGTGATTAATATATTTTTTAATAGTATGATATATAATTTAATATAATTTAATAATAATAATAATAGTTAACCAATTTATAAATAAGTTCTTGAATGTAATTAAACCTTAATTGTAACCATTACCTGTCTTAACAGTTTTCTAATGAGACAGGCATAGTAAAACTACACCTAAACTAAAATAAATATATTTTATGCATAGCAATGAAATAAATAAAAAAATGATGTGACACGCTGAATATTTTCCACATTGATGCCGGCCCGCAAGAACCCGGTCGAATCGAATACATCTGATAACAGTAACTAAAAAATTTATAAAAAATATTTAGACACGAATCAAGCGAACGGACTACAAATTCACCAGTTTTCAGAGTAGCCGGCTGACATTGTGTTCGGATCATGCAATGAATCACTAAGCAAATCCATTGAGACGACATCGTGGTAATTAATATCCCCACCTACAGCGCTGAAAGGGAGTCTGCCGACAGGGGCAGGGGTGCGATCTGCGGCTGGAAACTGAGGACACTGTCGTCACACAAATCCCGCTAATCTACCCCAAAATCGGTATAGTCAATTTACAAATATTAGCAAACAGATCGTTCTAAAAAAATTGTGAGTAATATTTTTCCGTCAAGAGACAGATATTCTAATAAAAAAGTTAGCTTTATCCAATTTTTGGGTTGTTTTGGATATAATATTTATCATATTACAGAAATGATTCGAATTGTCTCGTCAGGTACAATCGTAGGTGGGTGATATAAGTTTTTCAACCCTAGAATACAAGCGTTCTGATATATGGCAAAGCTACACGCCATAGGGGTGAATCGCTACGAATATATCAGTTGGATTTCAAAATTGCTATTGCATACTATTATAATGAAGTATATTTACGCCGTGGGGGTGAAATAACACCACAAAAAACGGAAGGCTTTCAAGTGCGCTGCGAAATGCGAGCAAAGACAAGTTTTCCCACTATATTGAAAAAGTATTTCTGTGAAACTTTAACTTTATAATTTTTAGAGTTCCTATATTTATTAGCTCATATAATTTTTCGGCGACCCTTACGTAAGTCCGGACATGTACCGAAAATGCATTTTTCACTTTTTTGTACCAATACATAGAAGATACTCTCCAATACATAATTTTTTTAAAGTGGACAGTACGCCCATTTTGTATATAAAGTCAAAATTCAAACAGCTCTCTTTTGTAGATGCCTAGATTTTGTAGATTCTAGATATAGAAGTTTACGTAGAGACAGACGTTATGTGTTTTTAAATAATTATTATATTGTTGAATAACAAGATCGAGCCATTCCCGGCAGAAAACTCATTTTACAAGAAAAAGTTTTTTTATATATTTCTTTTTGTGGTTAATTAAATTAAGGCTACAAGAAGTTTTTACAAAAAGTTTATTTTTAATATTTCGCGATGAGTTCATAGATTTCATTTAAAATAATTAAATCAATTCAAATTAAAACTACACAAACACGGCAACTACCTTATTGTCACTTAACTCAATTAGCTATCAGAAATACAAAAAATGGCATTGGTGTCCAGGGTTAAATTGAGACAATTTCAATTTTCAAACACGTGACTCGGGCCTAGCAAATAAGCGAGTAGGCAATAATGCTTACCGGGGGATGCACAACAAATGATTGGCCGTTTGATGCACCCGAGATGGCGGCTCGATAAGCCCCAGACGACGGATTTGTGAAACACGAATGCCATAAATTTGCTCAAAAAATGCCGATAAAAGGCAATGTCATTTTACAGCGAATGACAGACACGCGAAGTCGAATCGGAATTTAGTATTTTAAAAAAGTATGTACAACGGAATGATGTAAGATACGACGAATTTAAGGGTTGTTTTAAAGTAATATTATTATTTTTATTGCGACTTTGCGAAGTTCTGATAATTTATAACTAAGAAACACACAAAATGACGAGGATTTACAAGAATTATTATCAATACTGACTGCGAATTACCATAGTTTTTTTTTTATAGCGTAAACTAACGTACGTAATTCTGTTCCTTCAATCATGATTTATGTTATGTATTTTATCCCTCCATATTTTATTTTTTTGAAGCTCTGTTATGTGAGGTTTATAAAAAATTGTTACTTTTTAAAAACTGATAATTATGTCTAACCGCAAATTAACGATATAAACATCAAAAAGACAAGAAATCTTGTTTGAAAATAAATTCATCTACGGTTACCAAGCATTAAGGAATTTAATCGTTCATATCGAGCAAATATTCGACCTCCAACTTTTCAAATGTTTTATTTTTATTTTGTGAACATACGCATCCATAAAGCCTCGAAGGTACACATTATGAATTCTTAGAAAAAGTACAAAACAAGAAAGCAATAGATAACAGTATATATAAAAGTAAAATGCAGTGCAATGCAAAAGAACACACAAAAATACAATAAGTACACAAAAGTTTTGAAGTGTGTAGTACAGGCGAAATCAGACAGTGGATCCCAGTAATCACTGCATTGCAGAATACTGAGAAACAATTTTGAAAAAAGAAACGTCATGTTGGCGTTTGTACCCATACACCCCGGATCAAACACCAATACAACAAACAATGTCCGTCGTACGCACGGCTTCCATATCATTGATGAGTCTGCTCTGTACTAAGTACTACAATGTAGTACTACATTACGCTGAAGTGTACACTTCACACGTTTGTAAGTGACCTGCATACTACAAACTATACACTTTAAATCGCACACTTTAAATCGTACACTTCAAACTGCACACTATAAAACTACACACTTGAAATTTTAAATGGAAGTGTGACTATATTTTGTTGTTGATGTAGATAAAACGTATTTGACGTAGATAAAACGAGTCTTCGAAATCGTCCTCTCCTTGTCATCAGAAATGATTGGCGGGGGATTTGATGAGGATAAAAAGGCCGAAACATCTGAGGTGGCTGAATGAAGAAAAATTTGGAAACTGGAACAACCCCCCTGGAACAACCCCCCTGGAACAACCCCCCTGGAACAACCCCCCTGGAACAACCCCCCTCCCCCCATTGAAAAAAATCGAAATAATTGTAGTAGTACAGTTTTTAAGTAGTTCATTGAAGTAGATGATAATACGCAAGCACAATTTTGTAGTACTGAAATTAGTTCACTTCATGTAGTTTCTAGAAGCAGATGAAGTGTATAATGTTTTGGTACCTACTACATAGCACACACTTTGTACTCTTCAAACTAGTGAACGTGTGCGTGTTGTATAGTCTTCATTTTGAAATGTAGTTTTTCGCTTCGCAGTGCCACATACTATTGCAATTCGATAGTCTTTCTTAAATGGAAAGACCTATGTATGTACGTATTCCCAAAATTACTCGATATTAGTAAAAAGTCAATATTTTAAAAAATAAACTTAAAAAGTAAAAGAATTTAATTTAATTAAATATTAAATTACATTACATAATTTCATTAAATAACATTAAACACAAAAAAAACATATGATAAGTCACTTCATCCAAAAGCGAAACAACGAAAGCTATGCAGAAATGTTTTCAATATCACATAAATAAAACGACTTTCATAGGGATGGTTTCCGGAATTTCCCCTGAAGTTCGACGACATCCGGTACCAGTCACGGCGTTCCGTAGAAAAATGCGATCAGATCACAATCAAATTAATTGAGTGGATCGATTAAATTGCGAGACAATTAATTCTGACAGTCGAAAAAATTGTAACGGACTTTTGCTATAAACGAAATCGATAAACACAATATTACTTGTGGAAGAATAATATTATCAGGAGATGGTAGAAACAGAAGAAATTGCACGTAATCGAGGATTTTACAGCACTCTACGCCTTTTACACTAAATTGGAAATTACTGCAAAGGTTCTAAACCTACTAGATTCTGGAAACATCGCGAACATCGAGTTTTCCCTAGTTTCTATGACAAGCGAGACGATGTTATAGAAACTAGGAAATTGTGAACTCGTGCTATACTACAAATAAGCGATAGACAATAGTAAAGCGGAATAAAAAACGTAACTACCTACGTACTTGTGAAATATTCAACAATGGCAATCAATGCGAGTTACGAAATTAGTGTGAACTAGAGAACTGTCCTCCGATTAAATACGTGTCCAGTGATATTAAATAATAAAATTTTAATTAATTTCGTGTGTTTCATGTGTCTCCCACAGCCACGATCACGTGACAATATATTATTTTTCTTTATACAATTTGTTTAAAAAAATCTGTAATTTCCTTTGCAATGCTGTCACATTGATATGCTTTGAAAAAAATAATGCACTTTGCCGTGATCGGATTTGTTGCAGAATCGATGCATTTGTGCGTCATATATTGAAAATATATATTTTCCGTTTACCGCAGTTGCAAATTGATCAAATACGTGCTGTACACATTTTTACATGTTTTTTATTATATTATTATTATATCATTTTATTTGACTTGTATTACAGGGAATGAATTTTTCACATTCGACATAAGTTACTATAATGGTAGTCCAACAATTCACAAGAAATAAATCAAATATTGAAAAAATATATGCTATGTTTGATATCGCGTATCTCCATAACAATTGATATTAGGTCATGGTTGCTTGAACATTTTCGACTCGTAATTAAACCAGGAATCGTGGACTAGCTCTATTATACCCTGTATATCAATGGTCCCCACGATACTATCGAATCTGAAAAAATTAATTTTCCGTTTCACTATCTTAAAACCTTAAATTTACTTAACTGTAAAGTAAAGTAACTGTAAATGGTTGCGGATATTTATACGAACCGTATGTTTTTCCGAGAAACCATATTCAACGTCATCAGAAGGACGATCTTTACCTTAAATTTACTCTACATTTTCAGATAAAGTTTAAAAAAAAACGAGCGAGCCATACAGTAGTCGCATGTGATGTGTAACATTTGACATCTCACAATTAAAAATATCGATTGAGCAGCGACAGTCATTTCTATGAAGTACATCTACATTCGAAGATTGATCAGATTGGTCAAAGAAAAAAATATATATAATAAAAAAAATAAAAAAAATTATATCATTTTATATAAGGCTGTCAGAAATATATAGTTAAATGAAATTGCGCGCGCTTCCCTGGCGTATTATTTCCTGTTACGCATTTCCTTCCATTTTCAGGAAATCACTGCCACAGATTGCGGGAAAGCGAGAGGAAAGATGTTACATACCAAAAATGAATTTCCATGTTAAACAAAGCATGTACTAAAGGAAAAGTAATCTTTTTTTAACATTATGCAAAAATATAGAATAAATCTAATGGTTTAAGATAGTAAAACGAAAATCGAATTTTCGCAGATTCGAAAGCATACGTGGGGACCATCCACATGTCCAAGTCAGTTTATGATCGGAGCCGAGGTCTTTACCTCCGTCCATCGCTCTTATCGCGCATCACCCGCGATTTCTCAGAACATGACATGTCACCTGCAACCGGACCGTGTCCGCTTCTTTCCTCGCGCACGCCGCGGACTGCCGGCGTCGGTGGGCATTTTTCGCAGGACGGGCGGACATCGCGGGCCGCCCGTAATGAATGCGCGGCCGATGGGGGACACGATTGCATTATGAATCGATTGGCGCCAGTGCAGTGTGCAGCGCGAAATTTCCGCATTCTGGCACAAACGGCGTGCGAAAGGGGTGACGTTCGGTGGAAGAGATCAAATCGGACCGAAACGTGACGCGCGACGGCGGCGGACGACAGGTGATACACAATTAAATTACGCAACACAACATGAAGACATAACATACATGTCGAACATCTCATAGAGGCGAGGCTATATTTTTATATGAGAAAGTATGTATGAAAGTCTTCTCGGGTGTACATAGGGCTTACGACCTATCGTACGTCTGACAGCTTAAGTGATCACTTTACACAATACAACGTTCAACAATTCCACCCACATGTTGCACAACTTGTTTCGTATGTGAGTTGTATTTTTACTACCGCCACCTGCAGTCGATAGCCTTGACATTCCCTTAATCCAAAACAGATGTCACTATTGATAATGAGATATCTATATTTTTATTGAATTTTTTTAAATGAACGTCCTTTATACGTATAGGTATATGAGATTCTTCCGCATGATTAACATTACACTAGAATACGCCTGTAAATTATTTAAAATTTTAACTCCTGTTTAGACCAGTTTTTATGTATTCAGAATATTTTGAGTACGTCCAAATGTTTATAGAACACGATACTGGATTTTATTATTTCTATATTACATCTTGATTAATGATGTCCCCCTGGGGATAAAATCCAATATTGTGTCATGAAAAATATGGACGTACTCAAAGTATTCTGAAAACGTAACAGAAAACACAAAAATAAAGCATATATAATAACAAAACTATGTCGGCACTATAAGTGCTCTATGCCAGTTTACCCGCGAAAGCTATTATTGCATTTCTATAGATCGGCTATCACATATTTTATTTTTACTTTTTTTATTAGAAGCGCTGAATCACGTCCGTCTCTTTGCCGGCGTAGAACAGAGAGATCTGTAATCTGCGGTTATCTCTTTAGTTGTCAATTATTGCGGCTGATTCGTTTCACTTTCACGTTCAAATATTACTGCATTTCGTTGCACTTCAGCGGTTGGGCTATGAGAAGTTATGCGCTGTTTATTTTATGTTTTTATTTTATTTTATATTTTAATGACGTAACATTCAAATAGTTAGATATTGAGAAAAAAAAAATTGTATTGATGTGTCATAAATCTCAAGAACACGGAAGAAAAGGGCAGCGACCTATTTATTATCACATTAGCGGACCCATATTAAGATGGAGGAACAATGTGAGGAGGAATCAGCCTGAGAGCACTTAGGCCGTAGAGCAATGGAGTAGAAGTAGAATCAGTTGTGTAGATAAAAAAAATATAATAACTATGAAAACAGCAAAGAAAAATTACGTGACACGCAGGCAACAAAACACTGAATAAAAAATATTTGCGATAAAGTGAGTGAAAAGTAAAAAAACATGAAAAGGCGACGTTTTGTCTATATTGAGAAGATAAAGACAGAATAGCTAAAGGAGTCATACTGAAAATTGCGTTTCAAAAGTATTTCAAAGATTGGAAAAAGCGCTTGCACAAGTATATTGTATCTGATGAAGGGGATAAAAGTAATATTGATGAATAAATACAGATTTTTTTGAGAAAAATGAGCTTATTTTGCACGCAGTCAAAAAACATAAAAGATAAAATTAAAAAATAAAATAATGTTTTGAATGCAGTCCCCGGGGATTACTAATTTAAAATGTAATGTATTGTAGATTTTATGTATCTATCCCTTCCAAAATCATGTTTCCTATAAATTTATAGGCTACATTTCCATAAAATTTCGAATGCTCTACATTAAAAATTAGTAATCCTCGATGACTACATTCAAAAATTTTTGAATATTGCTGCCTTTGTTTTTATGCATAATATTATTAACACCTATTGTAGCTTGTGTTATTGCTTAATATTGTCATGCGGTACCTGTATTGCAGGGGTGTGCAGTGAGAAGAAGAAGCATGGCTTTTTCCTAAGCGTATATTTTGAAAATAAACCCAAATAAGAGACATATCTCGTAATATTTCTAAAAGCCCTAAAGGGCATCATTATTTATTTTATTTATTTATTTATACAGTAGATAATGTGTTTTTTATAATGAATTGATTATATATTATAACATTTTTACAGACATTATGCTCCCTATAATATGAGCCAAAGCTCGAGCCTATGGGAGGAGTATTTACAAGCTAAATTAAAATATAAAAGAAGAACTAAAGAATTAAAGTATAAAAGAGACATGTGGGCAATGTTACAATTCATCGTTTTTGAAAATCAAGGATTTGACTTCTTTCTTATACTGTTCGTATTTTGGAATGTTCCTTTCTTGAAATTTGTATTGCGACAACAATGTATTGAACTATTTAACTCCCAAGTATGTATAATGATGTTGTGCCATGGTGGTTCTTATAGATGGTATCTTTATTTGTCCCTTTGTTCTATGTCTACTACTTATACAGTCTAAGGGGTGAGATTTATTTATAAAATATTCTTTGTAAATTATTATTATATTATTAAAGACCTAAATGTTATTTGAATCAAACTGTATGCATAGAGATGTTTTGATACCACCGAAGGGCCTCCGGAGAAGGAAGAAATATTTATATAGCGTTGCACAATCTCCCGGGAATATATCGACCAAACGGAATACAGCATTTGATGCTTCTCCATATTATTGCATGAAAATATTGTGTATGAAGACATGTGCACGGAACGATGTGCACTAGAAGTGTGGTGCACGATGACAGGGGGGGTGGGAGGGGGGCGCAAGATGGCGGCGGTCGTGCGATATGGCGGGACGGCACAAAGAATGGAATAGGAGACGAGCGGCGCGATGGTACGGAAGCCTACCAGTAGCGGGTGGCCAGGATACACCAAAAATTCATTCAACTCATTAAAAAATATATAAATCTTATGCAATACTTACGTTATAGTATCAAACCTGAAATATTTCCCGTATATGTACACTAGAGTTGATAAGAATGTTTGGATACTGTGACATTTGAGTTTGAAATTTTGGCCGATAACGTGTAATACAGTTACAAAACTTACTTACTTACCATCACGCCGTTTCTCCGTGGAGGTAGGCAGAGAGTATAGAGCGCCACACTCATCTGTCCTGACATACATCTCTCGCCTCATCCACATTCATACATCTTCGCGTGCAAGCTCGCCGGTCGTTGAGGCTTCTAACGGGACCATCTTCCAGTATCTGGTTAATCTGGTCATGCCGCGTCTTCCGCGGTCGCCCTCTCTTTCTGGCGCCATCAACAACTTGCATCGTATATCTTTTTTACTATTCTTTCCTCATTCATTCATTCGTTCAACATGACCAAACCATCTGAGCGACCCTTTTTAAGTCTATTAATTATGCTAAGTTTATAATGCAATTAATTACATTCATTCCCAATATCTGCATTCTTTACTCTATCGTAAATTGATTTGCCACACATACGTCTGAGGGTCTCATTTACACTGCATTCAATCTAATGTGTGTAAAACGTTCACATAAATAAGGTATCTAGTAATGTTGTTAAATAGTGACCTGAATAAAATATATAAAATTCACATTCGTTACTATAACGCAAATGACATGATTATTTATAGAGCTTCAAAGTGTCTGCCGGAAAAAAATACCATCGAAAAGCGTCTGGCAATTATTAATATGAGTGTACAGTACTGTTCCGTTAAACATATTTTTTTTGAATCAGGTTTGTTGTTTTTACGTTTTACTTACTCATTTTTTTTGTACTTTTGTTATCTGCCAAAATCCCTTGAACTCAAATGTCATAGTATCCAAACATTCTTATCCAGTGTACATGTAAAGAAAATATTTCAGACTTGATACAGTAACATACGGCGGACGCTGGCTCTCCAACTATAGTCTGTAACTACTGTTACCGGCACGAGGACCATGTAACTTTACATTTAATACATTTTTATTTTTTGTGTACATTTTGCATCAGTATCGTACTTTTAGGTATGGAATTAATCTATTTCATTAATGGTTACCAGTCTAAAAAAAAAAACTAAATAAAGAGGGCCGCGTCATAAATCGTAGATATCATCTCAGGTAGATGTAGATGTATTTCATTCTTAATTTTTCAACAGTAGGTTGCTAAGTTGAATGCTAAGAAAGGTGCTTCATCCAACAGTAGTAGAAAACGGCTAATGATGGTAACGATAGATAATACATAAAATGACGAATATTACGGAGTTAAGTCAAAGAAAAGAAAGAGTTATTTAAAATGCGCCTTATACGCCACATTGCATGTTTGTTTTCAAATTATAAGAAATATTCATAAAGTAAATTTATAAAAATTTATATCAGTAACAAGAAAACATATTATACAAATCACTATTTATTGAATTAGCAACATGTTCCGGCTAAAAACTACAATTATTGCGGTGCGGAGTACACTGAATTAAAATCAATTTAATTTAGTGTTAAAATTTGACGTTAAGAATGTATTATATTTTTTATTTAATGTTCATTTTCCTGTCTCACTGTTGGTGAGCTTAGCGTTTTAGGATTTGAAATTATCGTCGTTCGTATATGGAGACGTTCGTAATTGAGTTCCAGTTAAAATAATTCAATATTTTCCTGTGTTATTGAAATTGTGAACTTGTGAATACTCCATATTGATAAATAAATACAAATGAGTAATGAAATAACGAACCCATCAAATCATACAATACAAAAAAAAAGGCATAACTTGAAGACAATCTGTAACCACAGCCTATTAGGGGAGTAGCATCTAAAAAAGGTTCCAAAGGCGCCTGGTGGAAATAAAACACAAAATGAGGTTTTCGTAAAAAAAATTAATGCTGATTGAACTTTTTCATCTATTTTGATACTGAGCGGAAATTAAACAAAAAATATCAAAAAACGAGTAGCCCGCCCCAGCCGATACGTTTCCGATACCGTCACGATCGGCCGCGGTAGCGACATCAAACATTATCGGCAAATAAATAGCCCGAGTCCAATACTTCCAGCACCGGGCGGCGTGCACGGCCGGCGGCCGCTTTGCCGCGAGGGACGCGCGGCAATAAATATAACATAATGCGGGCCATGATCGTAATATAATCGGTTCCGGACGGCAAAGGAGGCGACACATCCCCGGCCCGGAGAGGTCCTCCCGGCCGGCGTATGTGCCGCGACGTTCATCTAGAATGCGAGCGGCGGTCGTGACCGGGAGGTCGCCGGTTCGCGTCCCGGCGGGGGCCAATATAATTTGCCTCCTTTATGACGTCATCGGATTTATCGGTGACAGCGATGCAAAAAAATGTTGATACGGATTTATCGGAACTGAAGCAAAAATGTCATTTCTGGTCGCGATCTTCATGATCTCGATATGATACTCGCGAGCTTTACTTACTATCGGGATCATTTACGCTAGAATTGCTTTGAGAACTTTCAAGAACCTCCTTTGAATCTCAAGAACATATCAGATTACTGCACCATTTGAATTAGGGCGAAAATATTATGAAAAATATATTTATATGTCTATGATCCGAGAACACAAATACTGAATACTGGTCCAGGACTTCTGCGAATATTCTTACGATGGAATTGCATTGTGTAAAGTTAGTATGAGTCAGCTCATACAGGTCAAAAATCTTGGGCCACTCTATAAAGACTTCCATACATATATTTCCCATATAAATAGTTTCTTATCTGTGAGACTTCTATAATTTCAGAATATTTTGAATATGTCCAAATTTTTCAGAACAGAACTGGATTGTTGTCACAGGACATCAATAATCATATTGATGACCATGTGACAACAATATGATTATTGTTGTCTGAAAAATTTGGACATTCTCAAAATATTCTGAATGAAAATAGTGGTAAAAAAGGAGTTTAATAAGTTGAAATAATATTTCTGGCGTCTAATAGTGTAATGATAGAAATTCGGATGAATTCCATTAGACAAGATAAAGTATATAGCTAAAAAAACTCCAAAGTCAAATATAGAGGTCTCATTTAGCGACATCTGTGGTCATTCAAGGGGAAGGAAAAAGCTTTGTGGCCGGCCGCGGTGAAGATCCTTGCAACTCACGTGTGAAACGGGGCGTATAATTGAAATATATACAACTTCCAAAAATTAAAAGACATGTTATTCTATCATGGGTGGAAATGGCGAACTTTACATATGTGTAAAGTGATCACTTAAGCCAACCGTACGATAGGTCGTAAGTCCTATGTACACCCATAAAGACTTCTATACCTACTCTCCCTTAATAAAAAAAATATACAGTTTCGCTCTGTGAGACATCTATATATACATTAATTGACTTCTATAATTTATTTAAACGAAAAATATTATTTCGAATCGCGTTCCTCTCTTAAAGTTGCACTGGCAGCCTTAGTATCAAGATCAATCACTTGATTCTCCCTTTTTACGGATGTAATAAGTGTTTGATAGAAAAAACTAAAAACTCCTTTTCTAGTCAAACACACCATCGCCGCCATAATTTTTCTATGCTAATATCTGGGTAATACTGTCTAATATGGACCAATTGTCTCCCGAAATAAATGTGGAATTTTGTAATTTAAAAATTCATTTCTTTCATGTATTATGTAAACATATAGAATTATTGATGTGCGCTAATACATCTGCTAGCGACCAGAACAATGCCACAAAACAATGAATATTTTTAATTTGTCTGTTTATATGGACGCTAAAAACATATTTATGCTAGCAATTATTTCGTGCTCTATTACGGTACGCAATTATATCGTAGATCATTTGCATTGGGGCCAATTTTTTTGTTACGCCTTCGAACCCGTTCAACAACAATCAAGAATACAGAATTTATTTCTAGACTATAACCTAAATTATTATATATTTATATTAAAAGAAACACATTATAATTGTGAAGTTGCAATTTCAGAACGAAGTTCTGTGAATCTTGTGAATTGAAGACAGTCATATATATTTCATAAATATTTTTCATATATGTGGCGTATGGATGCAAAACCGACACTATTCATGTGGGCTCCATATGGATAGTGGCGGGTTTACATCTATATATGAGTAGCTTGTTGGTCTTGTGGTTAGGTTAGGTTAGGTTAGGTTAGGTTAGGTTAGGTTAGGTTAGGTTAGGTTAGGTTAGGTTAGGTTAGGTTAGGTTAGGTTAGGTTAGGTTAGGTTAGGTTAGGTTAGTGATCCAAATATCGCAGGTTCGAATCTCACTCCACACAAACAAGTTAGTCCTATTTTCATAGCACAAGCGTTTAGCTTAATTTGAAAATAGTAAGAATATTGATGTGACACGAATTCCGTGTTCGCATCTCCATTTTTCTTTAAAAATTTAAAAAAAAATATTTTCACAAAACAGCCAGCCGTTCGTAAAATTTCCCATAATTTCATCATGAATCCGAGGCTCCTAATTGGAAATTACCCCCCCCCCCTCCCTCCCTCCCCGATCACCACACATATGTATTCAAAACCCCACAGTCTAGACTCGCCGGCCATTAGCGGTCGCAAATTAATTAAAAGCATCTCGACGCCGAAACGCGACGCCGACGCCCGCGCGAAACGGAATCGAGGCGATAAATATACAATTGTTGAGAACATCGATGCGATAGGCCAATTCGCTACAGATCAAGCTGAAATTAGAGGCGATACATAGAAGTCACTAATTCTTATATAATTTATTATAGTTATAGTTATATAGTGATAATTACATTAGACATCGTCAGCATAGATTGTTTCACATTCCAATATACAGGACCAACCTGCCGATGGTTATGCCTGTTGGAAGAGCCACAGCTATGCTGAACAAAATCGCTTTGGGTATTGATATATTCCGTGTGTCTGAGGGGGTTTTCCGAAGCGGGATTCTCCTACACCTTTGACCAGATTTTATTTATTTTTAATTTATTAAATATTTTTATTTTGATATATACTTCCTAATTTGTATGCCTTAAACATTTTGTTTGTAATGTACATATTATTAAATAAATTGAATTGAATTGAATTGAATTGAATTGAATGATATAGTAATTAAATAACTTACAGTACAATTTTCCCTCGACCTATTTCGATACTTCTGTACTTTGTCAGGTCGGACTAACACTACTGATTCTTAAAATAATATACGTCAATATAACAAATGTAGGGAGGGTGTGTGACCACAGTCGTGATGGAAAGAGATGACGATATGAAAATGGAGAGTATATAGGTAGTTTTTAGACAAAAAAATTTAAAATGAAATAAAATACATTAAAAATGCTATGTTGGGTATTGGAAAGACAATTTTATGGCATTGTTAATAGGGTGTTTTTTAAGAAATTTGTTTTTCGAATCGGCAACAATTTTTCCAGCGTCAGCCAATTTGACAGCTGACAGCAGACTTGTGATCAGTTTGGTTTGATTTCACCATGAATAGACATACGCCAGAACAACTCAAGCAAATTTGATTCAAAAATCGTGGTATCGTAATCATATTTAAACCCAACGTTTTATTTAATTATAAATCTATATTTAAAATATTTTACGACGAATTTAGACATAACATGTAAAGCCTTAAGAAAAAAATGAATGCTTTATATGGAGGGTAATTGTAAAACATACCTACTCCCGGCAAGAAAAAATCCAGTGGTAACTAAATGTTTCTCCGATGTATTTTAAAAATTAATCTAATCTGTTGCAAGTAATCAAACTATGTTCATAAATTAGAACTTCGCAATAAAAATTCAATTTCGTTCAAATATATTTATTATAATTTATCGCTCCGGTAAAACGGTACACAAACGGAATAAAATGCTCGGTACATATTTATCGTTGATATCATAAAACACCACCCACTTTAAACTAAATTGATTCCCCTCCGCAGCGGATGACAACATTACGAAATAGAAATGAAAGAATAATAATCAAAACTCATAAATAAAGCGGAAAAGCCCAGGTGAAATGCGGCCTTACCCGATTCGGATCGTCACGCGACATTAAATATATTTGATAATACGAAAAGTTTCGACAAAATGAGGAAAAAGAATATCGAACGACATCCTAACAACAACAACCCAAAGTATGAAGTCGAATAATTTACAAGCAAAGTTGGTCAGCGACTAGAACGAAAAGGATACGGAAGAAATGCATGTAGGCACGGGAATTTCGAACGCGTGAAATGATAGAGGAGATTAAGGGGTATTAGAATGTTAGGTTGAGAAAAGGGTTGCTTGACCGTTGACGTAACAGTCCGGGCGACCGTTTTAAATACGGGGGGGGGGAACATGAGAAGCGTAATGAATATTTATAAAATGGCCACAAAAATAATTTATTACATCCTTTTTCTTGAGAAGTAAATTATATGCATAACTAACATCTACAGATTCCGCTATTGTGTTACCAAACCGAACGCCAAGGTTGTATGAGGGTATAGAAGAAAAGGCAACAATAGTGCACTGAGATGTTTCGGAGATAAAACCTGTCACTATTTCAAGAAATTTTTATGGAATCTATGAAATCTACATTTTATTAGAAAAAAGTTTTTGTCCTTTTAGTATACTTACGGGCATAAATAAATATTCAACTCTTTAAACATGGATATTGCTGTATTTGCTACCAAATAGTGGTGGATATTGCTGCTTTTAATATATACACAATGGGATATTGTTGTCTTCGCAATGTTTCAGTCTTAAATCGACATCAACTCTCGCTTTAGTATGAAGAGGTGTGTCACGTGACACATCCTTGATGGTTGATTGGTTCAAGTAGCTAATGTCGCCTTTGCTTTCAATAGTAATTTGAAATAAAGCTATATTTCCTACAAAATCTAAAATTCAGTACATTCTAAATAAGGAATCCTCGTTGACTGCATTCAAAACATATTTTTTAATTTTTGGGGCCGCCTTTGCTTTTATACCCTCTAATAAGTATTAAGCGTGTGTGAAATTAATTATCGATTTTGTTTTCCTCCAAATTGGCGATCCATCGTGTTGTTATATACAATGTCATAGATTTCACTACGAAGTTCACACATACGAGAACTTCAGAAGTTTTCACAAAATTTACAAAAATTACACACTTGCACAAACGGTTCACACATATTATGGAAACTGTAGCTTCTAAATTAAATATTTTGAATCTTTAATGCCAAAAAAGGCAGAAAGGAGTCCTAAACCAGATTTGAAATTTCCGTAGCTAGAAACTCCACTAGCCATACAATTTTTTTTTAAATATTTTTGTTTCAACCCCAGTCGCCTTAAAAGGTTCAAGTTAATAATTTCTGTACAATTTCTTTAACCCTATTGTGTCTTCTTTATGTTTGTGAAAACTAGAATCCTTTATGGAAAGGAGAACAATGTATTTTTCAAAACCTTTGTTTTTGCCTGTCGTATAAAAAATGAAAAATAAAAGATAAAAATAAAAAAGACGATGGCAGTTAAAAAGAAATAATAAAATTTGTTTTGAACTATACACTGACGAGGTAACCTGCGGTAAAAAATAAAATACATCTGAAATCGTTCAGCAACCATACCTAGGTGATTTCACATGGTGTGACTTTTAATTCAATCAAATATAGAAGAAGCGTGAATTTGTCACAGATACGCATTCCAGCACATACTATTAGAGCAGCTCGATTCATAAACAACCAGTAACGATTACGATTTTTATTACGGAGGGTTTGAAATAATTGGACGTAGTTATGCAGAAAGCGTCCAACCCACAAAATGATAAAAATGCCTCACATACGATGCTCACTGCGATATCTTTATGTGCTATAAACGTCCAAGCTCTAAGTAATATACTTTTTTTTTGTAAATTCAATATTTTTCTGACCCACATCACGGCCATCACCTTTAAATTAACTCAAAATGTCAGCAATTTGTGTTATTCTTAAATATTAATGAAATTAGCACAGAAGATAATTAAATACTTTTTTATCCAAGAGAACACTTAAAACATAAATTACTAATTAATTATAATAATTATATAATATGTATATTACTGAAAACAGAATGGGTCTAGACTGGTTGACTCATGCAGAAGCAGCGCAAAAAAAGGGAATACGGAAGTACCTTGTCGAGTCTTTGGGCCCCCTGACCCTACTAGGACAAGAGGATGAAGATGATAATGATGATATATATAACTTAAATGTTATATTAAAATTTAAAGAATATCTAAGTCACATGGCATTAAAAAGCTGGCATTTAATAATTTTATTCAAATTTGATAGAATAAATCCGACATCTGACCCTTGTAGAACAAAATAAGTACTGTTTTTCATACTCTTAGACTTTATGTAGAAAGAATCCAATCTGCAAAACACGACATATCTTCGTAAATAAAACATTTTTTCTAATGATTACATTAAAAAACAATAAAAATTATCTCTAAAATGAGCCCTATGCAAAAGTATGAAATAATGAATTTTAAATATCGACGTATTAGGTTTCAAATTTTTAGAATCAAATTCCATGTTTTTTGGGTTGGACGCTTTCAGCAGAACTGTATCCAATTATTCCTTCTATCACAATCCCTGACCATCCCCAAGCATATACTATCGGCGATCGATACAATTGCTTTAGAATTAGGGACAAGGACTTCTGAATAATTAGGGCGCACATCGGGGGGAGGCAGGAAGCGTAAAAGGGTTGAGGCGGCATTTGGCAAGCGGGGACCAATTAAAGGACGGTTAAAGGGTTACGACTCCTAGGATAAGGACACGAATGCGCGATGGACAGAGCGGCAAAAAATACTTAACGATCCTTCGGAGTTTGAATGCTTCGAGTGGACAGCTGGTAGCGGTTGGCCCTTCAGCTCCTAGACAATTTTATTTTTATGCTATGTCGTTACTATGTCCTACAAAAAGGTTCGTTTTCAACAGATCGTCCGTAATATAATGACAAATACACGACGGTGACATTTCTGGTTACCAAACAATTACATTCAAAATACTTAAATTGTTTTCTTGGTGAAATATTTTAAACAAATAAAAAATAGGTTTTTTTTTCACTAATAGATTTTAATTCATTTTGCTCATCGCAGCGACTGGTCCTTCGTCAGGAGAGAATAAAACTTATTCTCTAGGCACATGTAATTATGAAAGAAGACATATAATTAATTTATTCTACACTGGTCAAGGAAAGGTTACAATGAAACCGGTCAACGTCAAAAAAATATTTATTTTAGAGTTTTTTTTTCAAATTACAATACATACATAATTAATATACTCAGCTTAAGGGGGGGGTAAGGTTTTTAACTTTTTTTTTGCATTTTATTTTTAATTTTTTAAATGAATGTATAACATCGTAAGAATATTGTGTCAAAATTTCAAGTCAATCGGAGCAAAATTGACGAAATTATGAACATTTGAGCGATACTCAGACTGATTTTCTATACCTGCTCGGGCAGCTAAGAGACGCGCTCACCTGAGGACTACCGGACGTGCTATTTGCATTGGAAGAGTTTTGCGTAGACAAGGACAAACAGATGCTGATGATGAAAGCTCTTTGCCGTGTGGACATGGCATCGACGATTATGTGTAAGTATAAAATAATTGTTGAGTTTTATTTTGAATTTTACAGTGTGCAAAACTTTAAATCGTTTTCCCCATATCTCACGTTTTCAAAGTCAGTGTCCATCATAACTTCAAAACTACTGCACGGATCCTTTTGAAATTTTGAATACTATTTCTGTACATAATTTACGAGGTAACGCTGTCGAGTTTTTTTCAAATTTGTTATTAATTTTTATTTTTTAATAACAAATTAGTCGATATTTTTCGCAAAAAATCGCGTTTTTCCCTTCAAAGTGTTCCAAAAAATTGAAAAATTGAAATTTCAAAAAACCCTCCCAGCGTTACCTGGGAAAATCTATTATCTAACGAATGAACTTTGATTTTTTGATTTCAGATGATTTAGCACCAAGTTATGATGGACACCGCAATTCTACTTTTTTCCGAGACACGTCCGAATAATTGCTGCCATTGCCGTATTTCTTAATATTTCGTCTTGAAAATTTTACACAATATTCTTCAAATATCATACTTTAATGTACTATTGGTTTTAATAAAGAGATTTTAACTGTGTCGTCACAAAAAATTCTCAAAAACATGCCTTTTTTGTACGAATTAACCTTACCCCCTCCTTAAGTACTGAAAAAGCTCATTCCTAAAGCGTTTTTCGCTTAACAAGTCAAATTATTATTAGTAGTAAAATTAATAATTGTTTCATCAAAATAAATAAAACTAATAAAAGGCTGAAGCATGTTTATAGAGGAAAAAAGTTTTTTTGTTGAACAGTAAAAAAACATAATTAACAATTAGAAATCCACTTTACTTCGAAAGTGATAACGCCATGATTGAAGAGCCGAAAAGTGTAAAATAACAATGAGAAAAAACAAAAATAGATGTCTCTAGCAGAAACCAGTGCAATATACGAAATGTTCTAGATTATAACATGTATATAGAAATTTAAAAATTTGATAATGTGTGGATGTTGTTACGATGGAATTGGTGAACGTTGTTTTGTGTAGAGTGATCACTTAAGCCAGCCCATACAGGTCATCGTATAAGAGACTTCCATCCACTTTTCTCACAAACAAATAGCTTCGTGTGTGTGAGACTTCTATAATTTATCTTTAATTAATTAATCATCCCTCTGGGAACCAAATCCACTGTGTTCTTAGAATAAACTTTCATATAAAAATATTGTTAAAAAAAACTACCGACAAGCCTGTCTATGTCAGTGAGTCTTTCTTTTTTAAAAAAATATAATTTAAAAACATTAATTATCCTAATTTCACAGACATCATAAGTACCATTTGCACCCCCAAATTAGCCAAAGGCCTGGTTAAGAATGTTCTTAGGCTTTCACGGCCACTCAGAATCTTCAAGTTTTCTGGGGTATTATGCCGTATTATCGCGACCTTTCGGGCCGATGTGTTAACACATCAGCCATGGTGATGGACCCTGCAATAGGATCCCAAACGTCGGCCCGAAAGGTCGTAATAACACGGCATAATACCCCAGAAAACACAAACCTGAAGAGCCTGGTTCATCGTTTAATTATAATTTCAGTCTTCTGAACAACGCGGTTTTGCCGTACGCGGACTACCCCAAGAGCGCACGAGCCCCGGCGAAGCGCGCCTGTCTGCCGTATTAACAAAGTGAATTTGTTATTTCGGTAGTGATCCGCCCGATACAAAAATCCAATCAGGCGGCGGAATGCAAGGGGAAAAATAAAAACGGTAACAGATGTTTCCGTGATTTGGCCCATTAAGCGCGATTGATTGGCCCAAAAGAGCGGCCGTCTCCGAGGGCAACCCTTTAAAAGTTAAGGAACGAAACGTATCGCATTATCGTCTAGTAATCAGCAAACTAATAAAGCGAATATACAAATTTTCACGAAAATCGCTGAGATAATTATACAAATGTTCGGTCATTGGAACGCTATCATTTTAGTAAATATTTTATACAGGTTTAGCTTATCGAAACAATTAATTTTGTGAATGCTAAATTGAAGAAATGAAATTTGAAAAGCAATACAGTGCCGCAATTCGAATGATAAAGTAACTCGTCAAAAATAAAATGGTCCCGGATTTAGAACCTTGTGGTACTACTCATGTTATATTATATTCTTATTTTTGACGACATTTTAACTCCGAAACATCGCAATCCGCTATGTGCGTATCCTATCTTTCTCTCCAAATTTTCTAAGAATGTAAAAACTTGGGATTGAGATCTGGGACCGTAAAAATGTGTATTTCATTTATTTTTATTTATCATATTTTCGTTAGAAAATGATTTAATTCTCTGTTTCGATTGCATTATCGTTAAACAAAATATATTATTGAAAAATATACATCACACAGAATCAGCCTACTACCTCGTCTAATAAGCAAATTTGTGAACCAAGAATAAATAGAAAAAAACATTATGCAAATAAATTAAAACTGGCCCACGATATTCACTTCTATGTGTTACAATAATTATGTGCATATTCAATAAATGTGATTGTTGATGTCGTGGTTTAGTATTGGTTTGCAATACCGTGTCGAAAACAGAGTCACAATAATAAATCAGCCCTGATGAGGACCCTGCAATCCCTAGGATCCGAAACGTCGGCAAGAAAGATCGTAAAAACACACAGAAAACATAAACCAAAAGATATGTCAAACTCCTCACGATTTTCAATAGGGTGCTCTTTAGGTCATAAATCAAATCTTTGAAGACGAATTAACTTATTTTTAAACGAGTACGTTATAATAATGAATTATTTTAAGTGATGCTTCGTTCCGTAAAACAAATTGTGTGTAAACCTATTTCCATTTAAGAAAGACAATATAATTAGTATGTGTAAGCCGTGCGTGCGACGCACATTGTTTCGTAGTGTTGGTGTTTATGGGCATAAACACCAACACAACGAAACAATGTGCCTCGTACGCACGGCTTAAACATACTACTTCGATTGTCTTTCTTAAATATAAAAAGGTACATATTACAATAATAAAAAATTGACACAAAATATATCGTGCGACTTTTTTTATTTGAATGCATATATTATTCCATTTAGGTCACGTTATATTTTATATAGATATTGCTCATTTGGATTTTACTCTTTTTGAACCAAATACGGAAATACTCGAGTGGTAGGGACCCCAACTGTAGCGGACTTTTTTTCGATAATTGTCATAATTCATTATAAACATTTTCATGCACAGAATACATAATTCGAATATCGGTAACTTTTTTTACATGCACTTATCATTATTAACAACGAATTTGGTGCGAGTTTCGTCAGCACGCTATACATGATTGAGTTAAGCATTATTATCGAACAGTGGCATTTAGATCATTGGATACATGCCTACACAGATGCGACGTGTGATTGGCCATCCATACATTAACGAATGGGATGTTATCGTGAATAAAAAATTCTTAGTATCTCCCTGGTGAAAGGATTCGTCGTCGAAACGACGTTCGATAATGGTTGTGTGCTACGTTTAGTAAACGCCTACCATTTTTTTTAAGTTTATATATTTTACACATATGTTACATATTATTTAATTTTGATGGATTTTTTGTGTACGGAACAGGAGAATGTCACAAATGTGGTAGATAACTGCATTTTTAAATAAATATGACACATGCAAAGAAATTTCATTCCCTCACACGTCACACAAAATCATAACATTAATGTCTTAACAATTTATTTATATGTATGTTCTGAGAACACATCCCTGGATTTATCCACAGAGGGATTATTATATAATTAAGATAAACTATAGAAGTCCCATAGAGACGAAGCTATGAATATGAGAAACACGAATGGAATTCTTTTTTATGCGATGGTATAGGGCTTACAACCTTACGTGATCCTCTACACAATGCAACGTTCACCGATTCCATCGGAAGGACATCCACAAATGATCAAATTTTGTTTACGTTTTAGAGCTTTCTGATTGATTGAATTCGTTAATTTCAAACCTGCCAAACTTAAAACGTCAAAATTGGCGGCATTACGATGTTACTTATACATAACTGTCTAAATACAGAAATAGCAGTATTGGTTGGTTCAAAATACGGTCGAATGTTATTTGGCAACAATCTTATGTCCACAAAATAAAGAAAAGTGTCCGCAAGTGAATAAAGAGATATGACAATTTTTTGTATCGCAACTCAGAAACCTTAAATAAATATTTTTGTATAATATTGTATTTTTCTACTTTAAATCATTCCCTTGCAATTTAAGGTGACAGCCCCCAGCCCCCGAAGCGCATATTTATAAAGCTTAATAGTCTTAATACTCCATCAGGCCATTTTTTACTTTTTCTGGGGGAAAAACCTATTACTCAACGATCTCGGGTGACAAAGAGACTTGAAAAAATGGGGAATAGAAATAAATACCCGATAATGGTTTCCGCGCGAAAGACGAACAACGGAAGAAGCCCAAAGATATGCGTTAAAAATGCGTGTAAAAATAGTTCTACAAAGTGTCAAGAGAGATGCGAAGATAGGTAAAGAATTGTGACAGCTAGGGGTGATGGTATTGTAACGATTGAGTCGAGTTGAGGATGCTTGACAGACACCACCCATGGGATATTCGAATAATAGAGATATTTATCATCTAAAATAAGAAAATAAAGCTTTGAAAAGGCTCTTGCGCGCAAGCATAGGTAATAAAGGTATTTTCTTTGAAAAATATTATATTGCGAAATTGAAAAATAAATTCAATTTTAATAAAGATTGTTATTAAGTTCTGCAGATTAAGTTAGTGTTATTTTAAACGTAACAGCTGTCTCGGCTTCTAAGGCCATTATCAAACAGTGGATGTGTCGCAGCCGTCTGGTTAAATAAGCCAGGTAATTAATTAAGGCTGGACATTCACTGCAAATGCATATTTCGGCGTTTTTTTACGAAAATATGGATTTAAATTATTCATTTACATCAGAATGTATACTCTAGAATACATTTTTTTAGAGTAATAACTTAGATAGAACCTTTGTTATTATATAAAAGTAATAAACTGGGCATTATTTACAATAATTAATATAATATAAGCATTAATCGACAGGCCGCGGCCAAAAAATCGTATTTAGTGTCCTAGGCGGCGATAAATTTTTATGAGTATTTATATGTACCTACGCATAATGTTTTATGAATATTCATAAGTACGTATAAAGTATACTTCATTATCTAGAATTTTTACTTAGGAAATCAATAAATATTCAATATTAATAAAGTTTTAAATTTGCAATGAATTTTTACGTTTTTTGTTGCTTTTAAAACGCTCTTTATTTATATAAAGAGATGATTTTAAACAGTATATTCTATTTATTCCCGTATTTTGAGGCTTTTGTTACTAGTACAGACACCAACACAATGAAACAACGCGCCTCGTACGCACGGCTTTCACGTACTTACTCGATTGTCTTTCTTATAAGAAAAGAGGTCTACCCACCGCCTTGTATCGCCCACCTCGGCGCGGCGAAGAAAATTCAAACAGCGTCTCTGAGAGGCAATTATCACGGGCGGCTTCCGTCGCAGCGACTTTCAGGCGGCGGAGACGTGGAAAGCGCGGAGACGGGAAAAGAAAATAAAAAATAGAGTAATGGCGAAGAAAGATAAAAAATACGCAGACGATAGAGGGAAGTGTTGTGCGAGGCGATAAGTGTCGTCTGACGAGTGGCGCGAAACCATCGGAGGAATTATCGTTTTTACATTAATTATGATTATTAAATTTTGCATATTTTAATTCAACCGTAAGAGGTAACTCGAAGGCCATTTCTGCTTCCTATATAGCTAAAAAAATGCATAAAAATATGGAGCTACTTATCGTAACAACTGATTTATGAAAGGCGATTTCTGTTTTATTTAAGGCGATCGTCTGGCAAAGTGAGTATAATACACCACATTTTTGAATCTGTATTGAATTCCTAATTTCAAAAAACATTCAGGAATATGTGTAGAATAGGTTTTTGATTTTTTTTTTGTTTTAATTTTCAAATAATAATAATATGCATTATTTTAATTTGTTTAAGTAAAAAAGTTGTCAACTACGAAAAAGGGGTTGAAAAAACAACCAAACCATTGATGGTTTGTGTCATTTTAAGAAGATATCCGTATTACAAATATATGGAACCTGGAGAACAAATTTTAATATGATATCTTTCATTACAAAAATATGATAAAAAACGCAAGAGAAAAAATTGTGTATTTTACTGACTTTGCTAGACGATCGCCTTAATACACTGGGAATTCGAGCCAACAATTTGGCTCAGAGATGGCAGCAGATACAGCACATTCGTTTCCAATCCGTTGATCGGAACATTACCAAGAGCATTCACACATATTATTGGTGGATTTGACATAGCAAAGTAATGATTGGATCAATATTCAAAAATGATCTGATCTTTCACCAGGATGACACAAACAAGTTTTTAACCATTTATTAAATTTTGACAGTCAGAAAATTTTTTAAAGACGAAATCAATAAATAAATTAAATTCTCAATTTGAAATTAATTGAGAAATCATTTATTCAAAGTGATCAAACCCACTGGACTACTACTAATGAGAAGTTATTTATATTTTTAAAAGTATATTTAAGTACTAATTTTTTGTAAGTTGTATAGAGGTCTCATTAGCAACATTAGAACAATTAGCGACATCTGTGGGTATTTAGAGGGAATGAAGATGCTTTGGGGCAGGCCGCGTTGAGGATGGTTACAACATACATGTAAAGCGTGGCACGCAATTTAAATATATACAACTTCCAAAAAATGAGTAACCGTGGTATATTCTAACATGGGTGGAAATGGCAAACGTTACATTGTGTAAAGTGATCACTTAAGCCAGCCGTACGATAGGTCGTAAGCCCTGTGTACACCCAAAAGACTTCTATACCTATTTTCCCATAATAAAAATACAGTTTCGCCTCTGTGAGACATCTGTAATATACATTAATTAACAAGAATGTGCTTCAGAAGGCTGGAACCAGTAGAGAGCTAAACTGTCAAATGTTAAAGTGAAGGTTTCTTTGATTCACCTGGGGATAAATATCGCCTCCTCAGACCAATACTCGGGGGGGGGGAAGAGAAGGAAGACGGAGAGTTGATAGAAGGCAAATGTCCTGACTGCGCAACATCAGAGAATGGACCGGAATGATAATGATTTTGGATTTGTTCCGGGCGGCGCAAGACAGAGAGCTTTTCGCGCAAGTGACCTGACAAGACACACTAAAAGAAGACGTTTAACAAATTTAATGAGGGCTCTCGGGCCAAAGTTGAAGCACCCCAACACCGACTTGTAAAACGTCGAGAATGGAGGAAGACGTTTATGAAAGATCGCTCCCACTCCCGGCAGGGGTCGTAATAGATATAAAGCCCGTCGCCGGGAGAGGCGATATCGCCCGGCACCGGGGGAGGGGGGTTGATGGCTTTCTCCGCACAGACGGAATAGTGCGCGGCTCTTGCGGGGCTCCGTAATGGTACCCCTGTCGGATTTTATTAATGAACGATAATACGACGGAAGTGAGTCTAGCCCCGGTGCAAAATAACGTTTTAAAATACAATTTCGTGCGTGAGTAAAAAAGAAAAAAATATGTATATGTATATGTATTTGCTTAAATAGATCGTCTTTTTCGTTTATCAAAGGAGGATACAGAATAAGGAGAGAATGAGATGTCATTTTTGCCTATTGTCATATAAGTCGATTCTGATGATGCAAAAAATATTAATTACGTTTTCCAATAACGATTTAAAAATTCTTTATATTTTGAAGGACGAAGAGATTGGCATTGTTACTAAATAGAATTAGAAATAATCAAACAATCGAAAAATACTGTACACGTATCTTTTCAATAAATAATATTTGTGAGTTCGCAAAACAATTTCTAATTTTAAATACTATTAATATACAACTAAATAGTTGTGTAAAGCACCATTCAAAAATCTTTACGAAAATAGTTTTATATACCTAATTTATCTAACATTATTATAATTATTATTAAGACCCCATTTGGTAAAAAAAAACAATCGTAAAATGTCGATAGATGTACCTTCATGATAAAAATTGTACTGATATTTTTAAGCAAATAATTGGAGAAAAACCGATATGTTACATAATTTAGTAAGAAAAACGAGGGCTAATTCAAATAATTACTTTTTCTTAGAGAGACTTTTTCTCGTTTTTAATAACATGCATGAAACACGTGATTTATTTTTCTACTTCGGAAAGGACATTTCCACTACAAATATTTTGCTTCTCCGTAACTTTCTACTCCCCTATAATAGGGCTTATGAATATTTTCCTGGGCCGTCATTTTATTCTTCTTCTTTCTATTTTTCCTTTTACTACTGTGGTTGCTCCATATTTTTTTTTTTTTTATTTCAGTATATATATACGCCCATCAGAGCATTTACATAAACATTGGGTAATACATGTCGGTATTGAGAAATATAAAAAGAAAATAAAAAAAGTCATATAAAGAAATATAAAATGACATAATAACAGAAATATAAAAAGAGCTCTACAACTAAACTTAAACACAGAATCCATAATTTCATAAATCTATAAATACATCATATTTTTTATAGGATTAGCGATAATTACAGAAATATAAATTAAGAATTTTTTTTTTATAGGATAAGAATACAAGAAAAGAGTGATAATTACATATATTTGAGGATTATTTTTAGACATAGAGGAAAGTTCATTGTTGATTAAGAATATTGCGAATTGTATGTTTGAATTTATTTAAATTTGTGGAAAAAACGTCTAACTGTTCAAATCTGTTAACAAGTCTGGGAAGCCTTTGAAGTGGTGAATTAAAAAAGTAATTAGTTGTCGCAGCTTCCAAGGCAAACCCTGCGTAATTTCTGGTTACTCGGGATGGAACTCGCAAACAGATTCGTTCCAACAGTTGTGGACAGTCGATGTTCCCGTTAATTATTTTGTGAAAAAAGACGAGATCAGCTACAATTCTTCTTATTTCCAATTTATCAAGAGAGCAAAATGATCTTAAAAAGTTATAATCAATATGTGTTGATGGTAAATTAAGTTTATAATTGATAAAACGGAGAAATTTATTTTGTGTTCTCTCTAAATGTGACACATGAACAGCATATTGAGGGCTCCATACAACTGAATTTGTTTCTAATACTGGTCTAACCAGACTCTTAAATAATAGTTTAAAAGTTCCAATATTTTTGAAATCTTTACTTAATCTGAGTACGAAACCTAGGGTTCTTAAGCCTCTATCAACTGTGCAATTGATATGTGACACAAGAGAAAACTTATTGTCTACAATTACGCCCAGATCTCTAATTTCATCAACTTTTATAAACTTTTATAAATATGTCTTAATATTTGTTTTATGAAACGTATAATCTCGATCATCATTAAAATAAAGTTTACGTTAAATCCACAATATTTTGATGGAAAGCAATTTTAAAGAACCTTCGACCCTAATGTCAGCTCCATAAACGGTGTCGTTAGGCGACTATGGCTTAAAAAAATGTTAGTATAATGATCGTTACACAAGTAGGACAAACATGATTATCTACAATCATTTATTTGTTAAATATTTACTTAAAACGTTGCCCTTGGAGAGTGGGTTAGTTTGTTTGTGAAACTTCTGGTGAATATTAGAAATCAGAAAAGTAAAAACTATACCTATACAGGGTGTAGAATGTAACAGAAAATAATTAATACTATCGCGAGACTATATAAACAATAAAAATTACACGTAATCGAAGTCTTCCGAACATTTTAGCAGAATTTAGAAACAGCTCAAACCACACGAAAATAAGTAGGAAATTTCGATAACATCTGATCTTTATAAATGCATGACGACATCGCACCGAATACAGTGGTTTTGACAACGAAACAAGACCATGTCCAGTGCGCACTATGTCAAACAGCGAAATAAATTAAGAGAGTACCCACAGGAGTGCGATCAGAAACGTCGCAGATGTGCGAATATTCTAGCAGACGAGAAGTGACTAGTGAATGGACACCTACCGCATTCCCAGGACCGTTTAATGAGCGAAAGCTCCCATATCAGTCCCAGGTCGACGATTTTTACTCTAAAGGCCATTTCGTATGAATGACTAGTACAAAATCAATGTGAAATAAAGAACAGTGCTCCAGTTAAATCGGTGCCCAGTGACTTTCATTGTCTCTCACCGCCGCGACCCTGTGGGAGAGACTAGTGAGGAGGCCTTCACCCAGCAATGATTAGAAAACGGCTGACAATGGTAATAATGAAACAAATAACACCAAAACACTATTACCTTTCTGTCGATTCTCCAAGCATCATCAGAAAGAATCGTAAAAACAACAAATAAACAAAATAACCACAGTCCAAGCGGCCTCGGAACGCAAAGGTCATTTTCGATTTGTGGGTCAATCCGCAGTGAAATACAGTGCGCAATGACAGGCATCAATCATCCCGAGCTGGGCGGCCGGGCGCGGAGCAGCAGGTCGGCGCAGATCCAGGGTCCGTCACGCCCCGCCGTCGGCGCGACGATGATGAAGACGTCAGCGCTGCTGCCGCGCTTCCGAGGATCCCGAACCAGCTGGCGGCAGACCGCGGCGAGACGGCACGAGACGCCCTTGAACGGCCCGAGAGCCGGACCGAAATATATGACGGCGGTCCAAGTTCCAGGAAACGAACGCTCAGGCGCCATTTGAAAATCAGTTTATGAAGTCTTTTTTAACCTACAAAGGGCCGGTTGTATCGACTTGGATTATAGTCGGCGAAGACAGTTTAGCTGTGGATCTCGTTGTTAAGGCGACGCGCGTGCCTAATCTAATAGACATCTGTCATCAAAAAACGTTTTTGTTTTATTCAAATAGAAAAATATGGCGTCATGGTTTGTTAGTTAATTAAATCTAATTAATTGAAGACTTGCGAGGCAGGAGTGTTCAATTTAAAATTTACAAAGAGCAGATAGGAATTCCAATAAAAATAATGACATAAATATGACGCAATAACTGCCATTAGTTCAAATTCTTCGGAGGACTATTTTGGGCTAATATTTTTCTTTTTCCAATATTTATTTTCTTAATCTTCTATAATGAAGTGATTATTGAAATTCACTATCTTGTTTGTACTACCAAATTTGATTTTTCCAGATATTTTGTGTACCTACTTATTGTATTATCTTAAGTACTTTTGCACTGTTTTTTTATTATGTATTCTTTTAACCAACTGCTAACGCTTTATTTTTACGTTATTTTTTCTGTGAATTTATTGTTTATTCATTATGTACTTTAAAGGCTTTATGGCCATATATATATTACTAAAATAAATAAACAAACGCAGCTACCGCCATCTCTGAAATTTGTGACGAACTATGTTAGGGAAAATAGGGTAGTGCTGATATTGCAGTAGGCAGTTAAAGCTCTGGCGTTATCGATAACTCTGTTTATAAATATATAAAAACATGCTCAACACCTTCGAGATATGGTGATGGTGTCGTATGCCATATTTCTCATGGACTGCGACACGAAACAATAGTCGAAACTCTCAATTATTCAGAAATTCAGCAGAAAAATAATTCTAGGGTCACATAAATTAAAAGATGCGAAGGAGGCTTGGTGTTAACTTTTTTATTTGTTAATTTCTCAACTCCGCAACTGTTGCTGAATGCTTGAGAAATGCTGTCTGAAGAAACGACCACGTGAAGCAAAGTGGAGAATATATAAGACCTGTGTCCGCCTAATCATGACGTACGGTATCAAGACAAGGGCTGACACTACCAGAACTAAAAATCTCCTAAGAACAATTGAGATGAAGACTCTCCGATCCATTGCGGGACTGACAATCCGAGACCGAGTGAGGAATTCCAAAATACAAAGGACTTGCGACGTCCGATGGGGAAGATCTAGAAGACGTTACTGGAGAGATCACGTGGAGAGAGCTTTTTCTGAGAGAGTAGTGAGCGCAGCAGCGAACAAGCTGCCGTCAGGTACCAGACTCGCAGGAAGACCGCATAAAAGATGGCGAGATAGCTGGACATCTGTATCCCAGGAACAGGCTCCGAGCAATGACAGGACGCAGTCCTAGATGAAGCAGAAGACGAAGAATAAAGATGCGAACGCAGAATGTACAGAACCATCAATATTCATAGTACCTACTTATCAATTCACAGAGCAAGACGTCTCGCGGGCCGAGGCTCGAACCCCAGACTAATTGTGCGTGTCTTACTAGGCATGAATGCCTATTAAAACATGAACGCGAACTTGACACGCGCGTTTGACGACATGTCGCCGCTTGTTTGAAAATGTACCTCCGATGGGGGCAAAAAGACAATTAGCGAATAACAACCGAAAATTGGCAAATGACAGACTACAATGACGACGGCGGCGGTTCGTGAGGTCAGCGCCGGCGGGTCGTGAGCGAGAGGAGGTCCATAACGACATCGTTTATCGGCCATTTGTCACCCGCCAGACAGATGGCAACAAGGTACGTCAGCACATCCCGCCAAAAGAAGGCAGGCTTCTGACCGTCGGCTTAGATCTGTGATTTTGATCAGTTTGTATCGAATATTTTTTCGGATTTTTTTTTTTATATTTCCCATTTTTTCTGGATGCATAAAATGTCAAAGACAAGATTATTAATTGGTAAAGAGAATTATACAAATATTATTTATTTTTGAATGAGACGAAGGATAGGTTAAGTAGGAATTCAATCAATCCGGACGATCAGTCGGTTGATCGTGAACCGAATCTGTACCTCCCTAATAAGGTGCAGTTAATTTACAAAAAAAAAACACTGAAACCTTTTCTCAAAATCATATCCATAAGAATAATAAAATGATAATATTGCCACGAGATTCTAAAATCAATAATCTGCACATAATCGAAGGTTTCTGAACAGTCTGGCATAATCTGGAAATCGCATAATCTGGAAATACGAATATGTACGAGAAGATTCGAGAGAACGTTTCCTATAAAAACACGATGCATTGCAAGCGGAGTTCAATCAAGACAATGGCAATGCGAAGCATTACCAGAGACGAATGGAATAAACGATATTACACGAATTACGGAATAAATTAATCAACACTACGATTCAAAATCCTCGGATATTTCTGCCATGTCATGGGGACACCATGGGAAAATTGGTGAGCCAAGGAAAGGTGAAAGGGATCCGATCTCGTAGAACATCACAGCACGATGGACCTAACTGGCTAAAATTCCTATGCAGAGCCCATCCTCAGAATGCACTATTAAAGCCGGACCGGAGGAACAGTTCTTGAAAAATTTAAACATACTCAAAATATTGTCTGTGTAACAGTGAATTTGTATTTCTAGTTAGTCTATATTTTCACTAGTAGAAATATATTTTATCCGGTGGGGCAGTAAAAACATGACAATCAATGAATTTATAGATTCACTGCTTCACATTGGTGAAACTATATTTTGTTCACGAATGCACGCATTTCTCAAAGCTTAGGTTAGGTTAATAATAACCGATACGTAATGTTGATATGCACAGAAGAAATCAATAATGCAGTAAGAATCTTTTTCACGCAATAACTCTTTGATTGTTATTCTTAAAAGGTCAATCTCAATGCAGAAATAGACATCTGTTATGAAACCAACATAATTTCACTAGTAAGATATCAGTTAAAATATTTTTCACTTGTTTGTATCAATTTCTATCTGAAAATCTGCTTGGATACGATAAGAATGACCTTGAATATAATTTCACTGAAACTACAGTGTAAATATAGACTCACTAGAAATACAGATTCACTGTAACATCCTTATATTTTGGTGGTCTGTGGATCGAAGCTATAATGATAAACGATGTATTAACGTCTCAAAAAAGCTACACACATACTAAAATACACCTGAATCCAGTTCACAGAACAGAAACAATCCTGGGTGGACTATTCTTCCCACACGATACAACCCCTTCAAAAAAAAAGGCATCTCCTACGACAAAGATGATTACATATATTTGAAAGCACGCACGGCTGTTTTCGTGATTCCGAATATTTTCGGACAGCGTTTCCGTGATGTCGGCAGAGGGCGCGAACAGATGAATGAATTATGCATTCGTCGCTGGGCGCGCGCATTGTCGAGGATTTTCGGCTCCTCGTGACGGACAATGTGGGAACTGACAAGGGACCCGCGGGAAAGGTGGTGAATTCTTAATGGTTCATTAGCGAGGAGCGCGAGGACGAAACGAACGAAAGCAGCCACCGTGTCAGGAGTTGACGAAAACAGACGGCCGCTCGGTGGAGGGGCGTGTTCGAGGAACAAACGACAATGGTAATAAAATCGAGGTGCGTCCCGCAAATTTTGGATTTATCTTACGAACGTGCATTTTTTTGCAACGGGCATCGCGCGCTGTAAATTTAAAACAAATCGTTTTCATTCTTTCTTATTTATCGCTGTGGTCAGATGCTCAATCACCGACTTAAGTGACTTAGGTCTCGTTCAGACACGCGGGAATCGTGCGATTGCAAAACGCGCGATTGGCGTCATGTGTTCAGACAGCCGCGGTTAATAAGCGATTTGTGTGCACGCGCGAATAATAAACGTCAGTTTGACAGCTCCGGAATCGTTCTCCATCTTTGAATATCAGAGATAAATTCGCTTATTACTTTGTGAACGACGGCCGTGTTCCATGGCAAGACACAAAAATATCATTCTGTCAGTTCATTTTTGGTTAATAAATACCTACTTACCTAAAATACTCTTATTTTCCAACATGTCTTCACGATTTCCAAATATCTCCACCAACTCCTGGTTCACAAACTTGGTTCTTGGCAATTTTATTTGAGTAATCCTCACATTGAAGATCCCACATTGCAGGTCTTTTCTCCACTTCATCAATAAAAAGTTCAATGTCCAAGCGATCCATAACAAGCTCACGAGTGCTCCTGTCGTGACAGGAGCACGCGGGCGCCGCGCGTTTCTATTTTCTAGCGGTTGAGTGGCGGGCACCGCGCGATTATGTCTGAATGATTAAATACAAACCTACATAAATAAGACCCGCACGAATCCCACCCGATTCTGAAATCACGCTGTTCCCGCTGTGCGTGAACAAGCCCTCAACGATGGTTAAAATTAGTTATACAAAATATAAACAAAAACATTCCAATAAAAATTAAGAAACACTATAAAAATTTTAAGACATCACGCAATCACGCCTCGGTCGCACGCAGAAAAATGATTGCAACCCGATTTCGACAATCCCGACGTGTTCTCTCTCTCTCAGGTACAAATGATTTTTTACAATCGAGCGCAGAAATGCAAATTCTCAGACAAGAATTGCGAAATGAGAGAAATGTCATACAGACTGACGCGAAAATTCGGCCGAAATCGCCACAATCACACAATCTGGTAAAGGAAAAGACGCCGACTATGATCATAAACCCAAAATTTCACCCGAAGATCTGCCATCGCAGGAACGAGCCGGTCCAACAATTCAATTGTCTTACGAACGTCTGGATTGCGCAACCACGTGGGTCCCGAACACGACTCTCGACCAGACAATGCTACACATTTGATAGAGACATTAATACACTAATTGCCCAATTGTTCTCCGTGCGGTAACTACACATCTAAAGTATTCTAAAGGCTTGTCACTTTTGTGGAAGGAACAAACGGTCATTAGCGCGCGGAGAGACAGGTGATTGTAAAGGCGAGGCTGAAGGCATCGTGTGCTTAATTATCAAAAAAAGTATGTGACCTTTGCGAGAAATCTTAAACGGCTTAAGGTTTTATTGCAAAGGTAAAATAGCTGGATATAAATAGTCTGACTGGAATTCGATGCTGGAGCTATACTCCGACGGCGAAGCACACGTTAGAATCTCTGAGAGTATTAATAAGACAATAAAATTAGAACAGTTGGAAAAAATTCTAGCAGAAAAACTTTGCAGTTTGTGGATTATTGGAAATTATTATCAATCTATGTATAATATTTCATGAAAAGGACTACAGATGTCTTTAGCACAGTTCCTTCAAATATGTAGGTTTCAATTTAAAACATTTATACAGCATTCAAAAGTGTAGAGTGGTCACTTAAGCCAGCTCATACAGGTTGTACCATTGCCCTGGACCATCATATAAAAGACTTCTATACACGCTTCATTATTATTATCAATATTTAAAGGAGTATATTAGGATCTCTTAGAAATCGAGTACCGTACCTAACCTGACCTGATCTGACCTAACCTTACCTAAACAAGTTACCAGGATAGGCTGGGACATCAAGAGTTTTACAATCGAGTATATATGCCAATAAAATCAAATAGCAATGACGAATGCAATCATCCAATGCGACGCGAGTGGAAGCTAAGAAGCCGCCCAAAGCCCGTTGGACTGACTTAATCATCAAATTTTCCAGAAATACGTGACAGCGAATAACAATAGACAGAGAAAAGCGCGAGACACTCGGGGAGGCCTTCTTACAGAAATGAATAGAAAACGTCTGACAATTATGTAAATAAATAATGCATAAAAATTAATCATATATTTGAACACTTTAGAAAGAAGAAATTGTGTCCGAGCTTTGGTTTAAAGCTTTGGTTTTGTCCGCTGTGTTAATAGAAGTGTGACGTGAGCGAACGCGACAACCCGTGTTCGATTGGAACCATAATGGTCGCGATTAAAATACAATTTGAAAACAGGAAAAAACTAAAACGTGTGAACAATTCGTGATAACGATCCGCTGTAAAAAAAACACGGGATTTCGTGTCGATATAAATTTGTTTCCATTAAAGAAAAGGGACAAAACGAAAACATATTGTTTACGATTGTTTGGGACGATCGTGTCCGCCGTCGAATCCCGAGTCACAATTCAATGCACCGAGTGCATATCGTCGCGCGCAATTAAGAAACTTACTCACTTAACTTTTCGACCGACCGAAACGTGTGATGAATATTTCTACGATTTGTTTCGATTTCACTGTTTTAGAATTTTGATTATCAATAATCATAAGATTTAAAACTTATCTAGTGGTTATTATAAACCTTTCGACATTTAGTCATATTTTATCAATTTGTGTATTAACCGTAACATATAGAAATATGTCGTCGTGGACTTTCTTATTTTTACTTTATGAGTTCTACAACTTCTCTATAGAAAGTATTTAAATATCTCTTACCGTCAAGGCAGCATTCGTGAAAAACGCATCACTCGTCTATTTTTATGTCGACTTTAGTTGTAAAATAGGTCACCACGAAAAGGCCTTTTATTTTAACGGGATAATCATTACTAACTGCTGTTAATATATACATGTAATGATGTATAATATATATTTTTTTATACACATTACTGCTCTGTATTTTATATTTTTAATGTATTTTAAATTTAGATTTTTAATTTTAATTTTTACTCATATTTTAATACTTACACCTGATACTTTCACTGCTTAGAACCTTTTACTGCTTATACATGTGCCTACTTTATATTCATATATTTTATATTTTACTGCTTATTTCTGATTTTGTTTAATGTATATACTTTTTGAATTTAATGAATGTAATATTTTTTATGTAAAAGCCTGTAATGGGCGTATATAAGTAAATAAATAAAATAAACAATTTATAACCTATATTCAACCTGAAAGTCCATTCTAAATATTGGTGAAAGAATTTTTGAAATCGGATGAGTAGTAGTTGTTTCGGAGATTAACTCATACATCCAAACTTACAAATTTTACCTCTTTATATATTAGTATACATGTACCGTGCGATTTTTTTTTGATAAGATACGCCGTTCGCTTGTTATGAATTTTCAACTTAGATTTTTTTTTCGCTTTTCGCAAAACAATTACTTTTTTCGATATGCTACATCGTACACACTACATCATTTATAAGAAATTAATTAACTTTTTATTTCAGACTAACAATGGCGACATAATCATGTATCCACCAGCTGTGTGCGTCACGGAGAACGAACTTTGAGGGGCAGTGCATAACTCGGCCATTTTTAAATTTTCGAAATAATTTGTTCATAAAAAATACTTTAGCCGTAAACAATGATAATAAAAAGATTGTGTGAAATAATTTATTTGATTGTACTTTTCATGCCTCAATGTGTTGCACGATACACTGAAGTTGCTGAATGCTGCATAGTTAATAGTCGCTGAAATAGCTTGAGCCTACGGAACGTATGATCGGAATGAGCGAAGAGACATGGTGAAGAAAATGTATAAGAGACAGGTATTGGAGGCAAGAAAGCGAAGAGAAAGAAAGAGAGAAAGTCACATGGAGGGGGCATAACGCTTTTTCCTTACGTGACGACTTCTACCAGTCAACTCCTACTGCAAGCCGCGTTAAGGAAGTTCGTTCTAATTGTATATCACAACAGTATGTTACAGCGTTTTGCCAACTCTAGCTTACCCCTGCTGAGATAATGCTTAATGGTATACTTAAATAGTAGACGCCAAACTCTGAGGTCAGCCAGTACTTCAGCTGCAGGAAGGGTTGTAGAACCGACCATCCACTACCAGAAAACTAAGTTTAGTGAACGGACATTTGCGGTGGCAGGCCCTCAGGCATCAGAAACAGTTTTTAAAAAAAGACTCAAAACGCACCTTATTGTAAAATCCTTTCCATTAAATTAAATACTAGTGTAGGACTAAACAATGTTAGTGTAAAGCGCCCTTGAGGTGTTGTTTTTTTACGAAAATGGCGCTATAAATGTTATCCATTTTTATTATTATTATTATTATGTGTAAATTGAAAAAACGTAATAATGACAAGTTTGAAATGTTCAAGTAATATGTATTGGATAATCATGGAGCCAGAATATTTGAATTTATTGTTCCAAGGTTGACCAGGCACGTAGGAGTTGAATACAAGATAGCAACCATCATAATTTGCATTATTAAGGTTATAACGAAACAGAATATTCGTCAAATTGATTGAACGTACTATTTTTTATTTAGGTAATAACGTTATGGCATATTCGTTAAATTGATTGAAAGTATTGTTTTTAGATTAGTTAATCATCTCTATCACAAGCAGGAAACCCGGGTTTACCCGGGTAAAGACAAACCTCTAAATTAAATGATGATCTTGATATGTCTACCTTCGTGATTTTTTTTCCACAATTGGACATAGTTAAACAAAAAAATGTTCCAATCCACACAAAGTCACTTGAGAAATATTGACGTTTGAAGTTTGTAAGATATCTTCATTGGTATTCGTTTTAAAAATGATTGAAAGTATGATTTTGTGTGTAGAATATATAATTTTTTATTGTTGTAGTACCTATAGTTAGGTGAATTTATGATGAAAAAAAATTAACCTGTCTTAAGTGTGGTTTAGTTCTAAGGATGATAAAAATTATAAACATTTGTTTTTTGCCTGGGTATTTTTTACAGACCGATAGTATCGAGATTTAGCAGCACACAAGTCATTTTCGACCTTAGGATTGGATCCTTTAAGAAAATTATGAAAATGAAAAAATTTAGGCCACAATTTTTTTCATTGCTAATCTCTTGACGTCGTATTAAGTTAATGTATAGCTTATAATCCCCTCGAAGAAGCGTCCAGTATGAGAAAATAGGAGTATTTTTTTTTAAATTGACATGAAAATATAAATGTAAAAGCATTTAGGTACCATATTTCTAACAAAAATCATAGATTTTTAAATGATGTAATAGAATGTAGCACGTGATGAAGAATATGAAAAGAGATGGCAAAAATAAAACGCCTGTATATGTTCCGTAAACTAAGTGCATACCTGCATGGTGTAATCCATGTAAAAGCAATTTGTGCTTGACGACGACAACATGCACTTTGAATGCATGTTTACAGCGACGTGTGGGCGGAGTGATTGCGACATGCCACGGGGCGTGCGTCCACATGGCGGGGGATGATGTATGTCCGTTTATCATCAAAATAGCATAGCTCGTATCGGGTGGCTCTTATCGGCAAAATATAATTATTTTAATAATGGGTATGTAAAAAAAAATCAAAGCTCTTTGCATTATACATACGTCACAAGAAGTCTTTCTAAATGTAGAATTCTGTTGATTGAGTCAGTGTCTCGGAAAATAAAACAGAATCACTTGTCAACACAGACAAAAAAATGAGAGCTTTTGTACATTACATTAACAATTTTAAAGGTATATTAACCTTAACTAACGTTAACTAACTTGCAGGCAGAGAGGATAGAACACCACATTCTTCTTCCCGAGCATATCACTTTTTCGTCGGCTGCATTCATACATGTTTTCTGCATGCTCTACGATTGTTAAAGCTTTTAACAGGGCTATCCTTCAATATTTGTTGTATATGATAGTGCCGGGTGTTAAGCGGACGCCCTTCGTTCGTGGTGCGTCAAAATTCGCCAAATAAAAAAATGTTAGTTAAATATTAAAATAAATATAAAACATATGAAAATAATTGTCTGGTATAAATAGGCATTTTCAATTTTTAAAAAAAGCTTAAGAAAAAATACTCGCCACTATACGATATTAGCATCATGGTCCTGTAATGCATCATAATACCTTTATTATCATTGCTGACTAACACCTCCATTGGCCAACAATATATTAGCATCGTGGTCCTGTAATCGACCCCATACTGCTTGCTTAGAGAACTCGTCGCGTGGTCGAATGTGACGTAATTGTATCGCAATAACGCGAGCTTTTTTGTTTTAACCAACGAACGTAAATTTCGATCTCACAGATCCATTCATTAGTTAACTAACAGATATCTTCGTGTGCACTTTGGCGTAAAAGATTGACAAATTGGAATATCCTGCCTTTTCACCTGACGGAGCTACCGGTGACTTCTGCCTATTGCTGCACCGCAGGTTTTCTATAGAGGTTTTCTAATATATTTGATATAAAATATAATGTTATACAACGCCGACGGTGCCCGGGAAATGAACTGCCTCTCTGCTTCCAGAAATGGAAACACCATACAAGTCAGCAGCCATAGAAATGCGCAAGGGAGTACTTTGAAATCGACGGTAACCACCATTATACGGTTCCACGATATATTTTTAACGACACACTCCATGAATTAAATTGTCATGTCTCGTATATTCAAAAAAAAAATTAGAAATTAATACAAATGGTCAACAAGAGAAGTAGTTTTAAAGCATGTTCTTGCTTCAAACTCTAATCGAATAGATTGAGATGTATAATCACTTAGCAATGCCAGAGTATTGGGTTAGAGAACCATCAATTTGATACTAATGTAATTATTAATACCATATCAAAAATTACGGCACAGGGACAAGAAATTGCATTCTTATCAATACCGACGCACTCAATAATGCATGTTTTCCTATAATTAAAACGCAGTGAACAAGTCTTAGCGCTTGTTCAGACACAGCGGGAACCGTGCCGTTTCAGAATCGCATGAGATCCGTGCGGGTCTCATTTACCTAGGTTTGTATGTGATCGTTCAGACACAACCGTGCGGTTAGTCAACCGCTGCGGTGCCCGCAACCCAACCGCTAGAAAATAGACCCGCACGGCGCCCGCACGATCCTATTACTATGGAGCCTTACGAGAGCGTTCAGTCGCGTTGCGGGCACCGCACGGTTCCATGTCGAAACAGGAGCACGCGTGGATTATATTCTCTTTTCTATGGTTATGGATCGCTTTGACACTGAATTTTTTATTGATGAAGTGGAGAAAAGACCTGTAATATGGGATCTTTAGTGTGAGGATTACTCTAATATGCCAAGAACCAAGCTTGGCAGGAGTTGGTGGAGATATTTGGAAATGGTGGAAGAAAAGAGTATTTTAGAGAAGTAGGTATTTATTCAGAATGATATTTATGTGTCTTGCCATGGAACACGGCCGTCGTTAACAAAGTAATGAGCGAATATATCTCTGATATTCAAAAATGGAGAACGGCACCAGAACTGTCAAACTGACGTTTATTTTCGCGCGCACAAATCGCTTATTAACCGCGGCTGTGTGAACAGATGACACAAATCGCGTGTTTTGAAACGCGATTCTGAAACTGAACGGTTCCCGCTGTGTCTGAACAAGCGCTTAATAAGTAATAAATTATAAATTATTATACAAGACACAATTACGAAATATCAACTCGCGGAAAATCGCAAACGCAAAATTTGTAGAATCAATGTTTAACACTATGTACTATGGCGAACGGTCGCTCTGGGGTCGCTGTACCGAGATTATTTAACAAGTTGCCAACCGAATTTACAAATCTACACAAAATGTCCACTAATTAATTAATTAATTATGTTATTTGATCCTTTTGCGCGACTCTGACTGCCCGAATTAAAAGAATTGAGTATAAATTTAATTTAATTAAACTAATTACTCTAATTTAATACCAAGCTTGCGCGGTAAATTTCACAGCGACTGCCATAAATAAACACACCCGCTGATAAAATCGGTAGGTTACTCGGAATATTAAAATTATTGATCTACAACACATTTCTTAATATTATTTGTCAATTTGCCACGCGTTAAATTTTGTTCTGAACATTATTTATAAATTCTTTACCATATGGTTTACCATATTTACCATGGTTACACAAAGTATATTGTTAGTTTTCTTCAAAACAAAATTTTTGTACTTTGTAACGTAATTTCATATCGCTGTTATTTCAGCCTCCAAATCAGATAAAATCCGGACCACTGGCGCTGTCCAGAAACACTAAAATATTAGTGCACAACACACTCATCAGACCAGTGCTCACATATGCAGCAGAGTCTTGGGTACCTACTGACTAAGAGGAACCAGCAAGCACTGGATGTTTTTGAAAGGAAAATTTTGAGGCAAATCTTTGGACCGGTTCTAGATAAAGGACTTCGGCGCAGGCGCTGGCGCTGCAACAATGAGTTCAATACATAGTTTAAGGAGCTAAGCGTAATTTTTGTAAAATTGGGAAGACTTCGGTGGCTGGGTCATGCGGAGAGAATGACTGAACAACAAGCAACGAAAATTAATCCAAGACCAACAGGACGAAGGAGCTTAGGAAGGCCAAAACGAAGATGGAGCGACAATGTTCTCAAATACATATCTGCCTTGGAGATCCAGAACTGAGGTGAGTGGAGAAAGACTTTTGAGGAGGCCAAGACCTATCAGGGGTTGAGAGCCAACAGTTACGATGATGACCGTAATGCCACTCTTGGACCATCTATCAGAGTCAATAACGACGTGGTGACGTCTGCATATTAAAAAAATATGTATGTTAAAAAACCTTACGACCATTTCGTGTTTAACGACCGCTCCTTCTTAAGACGTATTGTCTAGGACCTTTCATCACTACGCCCTATGCACGAGAACTAACATATTTCAGCGTTAGCACTCAGTATTACGAAATGTGTCGCGTCGTCTACCTCTAGCGTCAAGTGAGCGGACCATGATAATGACGTCATGGAGTTTTACTACAGTACGCATTACCTATATTCACTCAATAAGTCAATGTCCACTGTGTCGATCATTCTGAATGATCGACGAATAACTAAATGCTAAAAAAAAACATGGAGAGAGAAAAAGTTTGGGTAAAAATTGTGAAAGAAGTTAAAGATATTGTTAGAGGCTCATTTTTTTACGCTTCAACAGGCCAATAGGCCCAAATAAATCACATATATTAATCGTGACCTCACCGAAACCGAACCCGGAACTCTCGGTGTGAGAAACCAGTGTCATGCCCACTGGGCTACGAGCGCCGTCTCGTTCAAATAAAAAAACATTAAGTTAAATAGAAAGCCGTTTCTTCATACACTGATAGTAGTTTATAGAACTCAGTATTTCCAAGTAGGTATGTTTTCGATAGCATCATATGTCAACAGTGTTCATCAGACTCCATTGCGGGCATTGATGTTTTATAGGTGAGAGAAATTAATATTATCATATTGGCCGACCTGGTGTATTTCAAGCTGCTACATTCTTATTATTGGCAATCAAATTCTCGTGTTCCATTCGACCAGAGGGGACCGAAACACATAAAGCAAAACTTTACCCGGCTTTCGGGCGATTTTGTGAGAGTGTACATTTTATTACTACAACGTTCGTGAAAGCGGGGGCATCGCCACCTCCGCCACAGGTGACCCTCGGGGTGACCGCCCCGGGACTGGCCCTAGGTCGAGCGGGCAAAGTCACGGCAAAGCAGGCAGATTGTCATCTAGGCACGCCACCCCCGAGACTCCAATCACAGCATCGTACGCGTGGCCGGTCTCCGCGCCCTAATCAAATTAAGCCTTCCAGACTATTTTTGGCACGACATACCGGCAACTCCAAAGCTTTTGGAAGTCATCTTTTTCAAAGAATTTATTGTAACGGAAGTTGCGCACGCGCAGCTTGCGCATTGTAACGGAAAGGCTTGTAGCGGAAAGCAACATGAAGCAGGAAAGCGAGACTTTAAAACATCCATTGAACTTTCAAAAATTTATTCACTTGAAATTAGTATTCCAGTAATATAATTATTGTTGAGCGAGCACTGGACAGTATTTGAAAGTGGACCGGTTCTAGAAAATGGACTTTGGCACAGACGTTACAACAACGAGCTCCATACTCTGTTTAAAGAGCCAAACCTCACAAAATTTATAAAACTGGGAAGACTTCGGTGGCTGGGTCATTGGAGAGAATGTACGAGCATCAAGCACCAAAGTCTCTGCTGAACTCAAGGCCAAAAGGGCGAAGGAGCTTAGGAAGGCCAAAATTAAGATGGAGTGACAACGCCCTCAAAGACATCTCTGTCTTAGAGCTTCGAACTGGAGAGAGCTGGCACTAGTCCGAGATGAGTGGAGGAAGATTATTGAGGAGGCCAAGACCCACCAAGGGTTGTAGTGCCAAGAGTGACGATGAATATAAATAATGTATTGTCGACCATTTCGAATCGAGTACCAATCATAATGATGCTCAATTCAAAAGCTGGTGAATGATTGGTTATTGAATTCAAAATTATACATGTTTATTGAATTACGATTTTAGGTGTGTATTAGGATTTCACGTTCATGTTGACGTTTTTGCAAAAACGACGCAATTGAGTATTGCTAAACAAAAAAACACATTTATTCGTTCGACATTCAATGCGCCTGTCAAAGTTGCATAGTTTCGAAACTTTTGAATAATTTTTATGCTGAAAATCTATCAAACATGAAGGCACTTTTTTAGACTTTTTTGAAAATTGCACACGTTTTTTGAAACGTTGCATCATATGCCTGCGATGCAGCGGCGATAAATGTCTTCGAATCGTCGCGAGACGTCAATTCGAAGACACTTATCGTGTCCTTTAACAAGAAGCTTACATTTTATGAACTTTTATTTTTTACTGTCTAAATGTAAGAACTAATATTCTTTTACATTAAGTCTTCGTGAAATATGATCATGGCATGACTTAGAAATGAGTGCAGTGAATTTGTGACCATATTTCATGAAAACTTCATGTAAGAGAAGCCTGCTGTCGATTTTAAAGCCGCCTCTACACTACTAGGAAAGTCGGCCGAAGTCCAAAGTAACCCGAAGTAGGTGTCTACACTGCGAAGAACTCGGTAGAATAGTACTCCACACGAACTTCGGGTCACTTCGGGTTCCTTTGACTCGGCCCAAAAACCGACAACTTTCGGAAGTCGTCCGAAGCGAGCCGAAGTAGCACGAAGTACCCCTCTACACTAACGTATTCGCTTCACTTCGGCCGACTTTGCTAGTAGGGTAGAGGCGGCTTAAGATGTTTATATTTTTACCGTAGCTAATCTGTTTTATTTCTAAATTGAAAATAGCATAATTGAAATTGTTATTACTTCCTACCAAGTAAAGCTGTTTATTTTTGATATTATTGACTAGCTTTAACCCGTAGTTGTATTTCTCCGACATAATTGTACGTCTCAAGTATCAAGACTCGACTATTCTTAGTATTTAATATTAAATATAGAGAATAATAGTACTTTTAATACTTATTAATTACAAAACCCCAGTCCTGTGACTGACATCTGTGGCAACACGAAACTCGTCGCTACGCAATTATACATACATTTTTTTTAATATTGAGGGCATGTTACTAAATTTTGTAATTCGGCCCGCAATCTAAGATTGGAGATATTTATTATAAGCGAAACCGTTTGTGGAGCAATGCCCCCGTTCTGGGGGTGGCGAAAACGAGGGTTGATTCGGCGGGGTGTATTTTCGTAATGTAATCCGAGTCATGAGTATAAATAAAATGTTTTGTTTTTTGTTCACAAATTCGCTAAAATCGTTAAATAATAAATTATCGCGTTACAGAAAACATTTTCTTCGCGTGGCAAACTGACAGCTGATTAATTCGGTCTGGTGTCGATGTGCGTTGCGAACGCCTTTAACGTGCTTTGATCATTCTTGGGATTTGTAATTTTTTGATGTTAAAACATTCTTGTAGGGAGGTTAAAAAATTTTTGGATCTGAATAAAACCGATCATTAACTAAAATGCGAAGCGAAAACGTTTATGTCGTTTCGAATTTAAACCTATTTTTACATACATTTTTAAAATAATAGAGATGCCTACATGTAATTTCAAAATAAGCCAAACGCTCGTTCTTTGAAAACAGGACTAACTTGGTGGTGTCCTCAAACCCCCAATCACTAGACGAGTGTCTCGTGATTGGGGGTTTGGTGAGATGAATGAGATCAACAAGCACGCACGCGCCTTGAATCGACTTATCTGCTATCTTAAACATCAAAATACATAATACTCTATGTAACAATGTCTGTCACCAACATACCAGGTGCGGCAGTTTACACGCTTACACAAACGTACTTCGATTTTCCGATAATTTAATTTTCTGTGAAAGTTAAAATTTAATTGTCATTTTCTGAAAACCTGTAAGTAGAATTTCAGCAAATCAGAATCAGAAATCATAGTCATCAATTTGTATTTACACAAACGGTGAGTTTATTCATATTGTAATGGATGTTAATGTAAAAAAAAAATTTTTTTTGAAAAATAGAGATGCGAACACGGAATACGTGTCACATCAATCTTACTATTTTCAAACTCAGCTAAACGCTTGTGCTATGAAAAGAGGACTAACTTGCTGATTCAAACCCGTGACCTTTGGATCACGAGGCGAGAGTCCTAACCGCAAGACCGACAAGCTACTCTTACATTAATGTTTACATTTAAGATTTACTTTGCAATATTTTTTATTGTTGTAAAAATTAAATCATTATCATAGAACATAAAAATAGCTTCTTAATCTTCTTTTTCTTCCTCCGCCACCTAATTGTCTTTGTTTCCTTACTAACGGATGTAGGCTTCTTCTAATATTTTCCAATCACCTCTTCTTTGGGCTTTTTCTATCCACCCACTACCCGCGACGGGTATAATATCATCGGCCCACCTTTTCTAAGATCGGCCTCTTCCTCTTTTCATGTCCCATGGTCTCCACGGCAGAACTCTGGGTGCCCATCTGTTTATTCAGTGTCTGACAACACGACCTGCCTATTGCCATTTTAATTTGGCAATACGATCTACCACACTGACAACATTTGTCCGGTGTCTGATTTCTTCGTTTCTGTTTAGTTCCTGATTCTATCTCTCAGACTTAAGCCTAGCATCTGCCTCTCCATAGATCCGCTGTATACATCTAAATTTATGTATAGTCCTCGCAATTAGCTTGATGGTTTCAAACACTTTTCTTTTTAAATTCAAACATAAATAGTCCATTTTTAATATTTGACGGATTATAACTAGTTAACTACATATAATTCATCAGAATAATAAGTAACGCAGAATGTAACGTTACAATAATACAATAGACAAAATATACAAAATGAAAATGTATTTTAGTCGAACAGTAAATATAATTATAAAGTCGATGAGACAATACTTTAATAAAACGAGATTCACTCATAACTATTCTCTGAGATCAATAACTATATAAATAACTATATAAAATACTGATTTTTGAAAACTTTTGTAAGAATAAAATCTACACATAGTTAAATAATTGAATCACATTGTATTGTAAATAACGCGATAAAGTCATTAAAATAAACTTCTAACACAAAAACTTGCATTTTTATTGCGAGCAATACAAAAAAACAGAATAACTTGAAAGGTGTAGGACTTTGAAATAAAACATTTGTAATATCCATTGAACCTATTTGAAAATCGTGACTCAAGCTATTCTATACCACATATTTATTTTTTCAAACACTTTTCCGGTGGGGTAGGAATGTGTGTGAATACCAAACGAGTACCGATGTCGTTACGCTGGTTCGATAGTGTAAAACTATTAAACTAACTATATTTAAAAATTATTATCAGTAGGTATGCATAAAATGAATACTATGTTTTTATTAGAAATATAGGAGTCTTAAATGTTACCATGGACCAAGATATATTATAGATGTCTCATAGAGACGAAATTATTATTTTTTTATGGGAAAGTAGGCATGGAAGTCATTTATTTGGGTATTCATAGGACTCACGACCTATCGTACGGCTGGCTTAAGTGATTATTTTACACAATGTAACGTTCACCATTTCCACCCATGATAGAATACCACATCTATCACATTTTTGGAAGTTGTATATATATATAGATATATATATATATATATTATATATCTATATTATATATATATATATATATAAGTTTTACAACCTGTTTCATAAGTGTTTTGTAATTATCACTAGCGCCACCGGCGTCCAAAGCTTTTTCATTCCCCCAATCAAATACAGATGTCACTAATGAGGTATGTATATTTTTGATTGGAATTTAAAGTAATATCCTTTATATGTGTATATGAGATTCCACCGAACCGTTACCATAGACGGAAGGTGTATTACTGACTTTTACATTATAATAATTATAAATATTTTTATTCCTGGTTTAATGAAGATATTGATTCTGAAGAGAATATGAAAGCCAGGATTACAATGCTAATAAGTGTCTTCCGGCGTTACTAACGAGTTTACCCTATTATCATAACCCCTTGTTGTTGGATGCAGTATAGCAGATACCGTTATATCACATATTTTTTCATTTTAGCTGAACTAATTTATTTTGGTAATAAAAAAATTGCGAGACTTGTTACTTACTATTAGATATTAACTTTTTTTTAATTTTAAAATGCGCGAAAAAAGAAAAACAAATTGGTAAAGATTATACTTCATTCAAAATAACTTTTTCCGTTCTACAAATTATTGTGTCTCCTTTTACGTTACATTTATTATTTTACTCAATTACAGGCCTTCAAAATGAAATGTCAAGTAGACAAAAGTGAGCACTTTCGACACAGTCTGCTCGAATAACGAATTCTTCCGAGTCAAGATCGGATGGTTCTTATCGCAGGGGCATCGAAAAACTTGTAGAACGTTGGCAAGAAGTCGGAAATAATAAAGGAAAATACATTATTAACTAATTTCTTGTAATTTTTTGTGTCCTCTTCATTTGAAAAAAAAAAAACGGACACAAGTCGACTAAAAATTACCTTTTCAATGAACAGAGGTGAAAATAAGGACGTGCAAGAAGAAAAACTATTTTTTCCCAGTATGTTAAAGTGGGGTATAATACAGCATTTCAACTTGGAGACCTTTTTCTATTATATATCTGAAAAAGTTTTTGTTTCCTACCTACTAAAACTATATTTCTATACAACAATCGAGTTTCAATTCATTAATTTGTTTTATTAATAAAACTAACGATGATAAAGATATTAAGAATTCAAGTCGATGTTACAGTACTGAACTAACGGAGCGATTTATTCGGTAGGGTTGCCCGAATAAAACTATAACATTATATTGGGCTTTGTGTACATAAAGATAACACAAACCCCCCCTTTCACCTGGCAATCACACATTAAGGGTTACTGCTTCAGCTCACTACGTCACGAGGTCGTAAAATAAAGATACGATCGTATCAGAGCAGAAATTAACATATTATAATTACTAATACACTTTGCAAAAAAATCACATGAATTGCTAAATTTTTGGATAAAACCCAAACCGCCAAAAAGGAGACCAAAAAAATGATTGCAGAGAAAATTGATTGATGATATAAAACTTATTCTCAAAATCAAACACGAAAGTGAATATTTTATAAGTTCTAAGGCAAATTATTACTGTCTACGATTTAGAAAAGTTCGCGTAGAAAAGTTCGTTAATGCTAGTGATAGTCAAAACCGAACGGGTTATTTGAGATTTGTATCGAACTGATTGAATCGAACTGTATATTTTTTTTAATTCAACTTTTCAAGAACTTGTGTTAAATCACCTCATAAAATTGAGCGAGTCTTACAGTAGACGCAAATGATGTGTAACATCTTTTCTCAGCGCTTTTCGTTTCTCAGTAAAACTTTTTCACCGAGTCGGTAAAAAAGTCTGCGGCTTCCCATGAACCGAGCATAAAGATGTTACACATCAAAAAATTTAAAATAATTTATTATTAATAAATCATTACTTTACAGTCAATTTTTTTTTGTTAGAATCAGTATTTTTCTAAACCAAAGTTATCCAGAGAAATCTAAATAAAACATAACCCTAACTTATCAAGTTGGACATTTTCTTCCCAAGCCTAATGTCAAAATTGAATCTGCCGAATAATAAAATTAACAAATTCGAAATTGGAATATTTTTTCATTCCTACTACCCGTTACGTGTTTCTGTCGTCGCATTCACGAAATTAGTCCCATAAACCGAGCGTTAAGATGTTACACATCAAAAATAATGATAAATGTTTATCGCACGAATGTGTCATAAAGCAAAACAAAGTTACCGTTTTCGAATTTACTTTTTAAAGGAGAGTTACCAAGGCTTTCATGGGGACTCTGCCCTATATGCCTGATCTTCTTGCAAACATACGAGCAGGTTCACCAAATTGCTCGGATCCGTGCAATAATCGTCAACCACTTACCGTATCCGCGGCGGTGAGGTTGATGCCCAGGCCGCCGGCCCGCGTGCTGAGGAGGAAGACGAAGATGTCGGATCTGGTCTGGAAGTCGGCCACCATGTCCCTCCTGGCGGAGATCTTGGAAGAGCCGTCCAACCGCATGTATTTGTGCTTCCGGTGCCACATGTATTCCTGAAATAAAATTACATTATTGATAGATTGGCGTTAACATTGTAGAGATTATTCATGATAATCATTAAATTAGATGAAAAATATTTACTTTGTTACCTCTACGCGAGTTTAATATTTTTTTATTGTACTACTCAAGTTTCGAGAGTAACAGAATCTCTCGTTGACAGATGAAGTACTAACTAAACTGACTACTTTCAAATACAGAATTTTTATATTGATTAGGTTCAAATATAAATAAATAAAAAATATCATTAAACTCATTTACAGGTAATAAAGTTAATGTTTTTTACCTAATTTAATGATCATCATAAAATATTATTGTTAAAAACAGTCAATTTTTACAAAACACACTTGTTAATAAAAAGCTGTCCGTACCCGGCGTTGCCGGGGTACGGATTAAATGAGGGGTATGAAAGCAAAGGCAGCAATATCCCACTGAGATATTTCTGAAAAAATATATTAAAAACCTGTCACTACTCCAGAAAATTTGTCTGGAATCTATGAATCCTATATGTTATTGGAAATAAGTTTTTAAAAACAATCGCCACCTCGGTTTACATTTGTTAAAGATGTAGAAATAAATATTAAACTTTTAAATATACACATTGCTGTGTGCTACCAAATAATGGACATTGCTGCTTTTGCTATTTACATAATTGGATACTGCTGTCATTGCTTTGACGTTTCAGTCTAAAATCGTCATCAATTTACAATTAAGTACGAAGCGGTTATTTTGTCACGTGACACATCCCTGGGGGTCGATTGGTTGAAGTGGATATTGCTACCTTTACTTTTATACCCCTCAAGTTTAAAGGATGTGGGGAGGGGTAGCATTGTTTTGAAGTCTATAAATAATAACGTTCTTCTATTTTGATACAGGCAGGAGGTGGATATGATAAAAATATTCTTAGGTTTCATGACCGTCAGAACATGGTTTGTGTTTCCTGAGGCAACGTACGTTTCAGATCCCATTGATGATTGACTGATGCGAGTCCTTTCTAAATACAATGTTTTAAAACAAACATGTCGTTTATTTCGAAACACATTATCAGTGTTGTCTTAAATCATACGATTTTTCATTAATTTTCAGGAGCTGATTTACCCATGTCGAGGAAGTCGAGTGGCATAACGCTCTAGGTAATGTTTTTCATGATCCATTTCAGAGGTGTCATAAACTGCACATTATCACGTCAAGAATCTTTCACAAAGCGATCTGATCGCGGACAAATACGTTTTGAGCAGTGAATCCAATCCCGAGATGAAATTTCGATCCCGGGTTTAGATTTTTATGATCCCGCAATTAAAAATGCTTATTTGCTTTTTAATTCATCGTTTATAAAAAAAAAATGACAAAAATAACACAAACTTAATTTATCTCATACAATTTTATCTTATTATATTAAATGGGCGATTTTTTGTATATTGTGCACTGCACTGCACTGCCTTCTCGAAACAGCTTTTTGCGATTTAGATGAAAATTACACATAAAAAGGGTTTTTTGAGTTCAGAAGTCAACCTGTCAGGGCGATGTGTAGAAACATTCATTTTCAAGGAGTTTTCGTTTGTACCCAGTCTCTGGTTTACCAGATACTGTATTCGAGGAATAAGTATGCAAAATTTGAGTGAGATCTGTCAAACGGTGGAGATTTGTATACAAAAATATTTGGGCGGAAGAAGGAAGGGTAAAGGGGGGGAATGTGGCCTTTGTTTTCTGCCGGGTTCTAAAGAATAAGTATGCAAAATTTGGATCAGATCCATCAAACGGTGTAGATTTGTATACAGAACAGAGAGACAGACATTGAGTTTTATAGGATAGATATATTTTTCAAGAAACCTGTACACAACTTTTTATTGAAAAATATTATTGAATGGATGATATACGCCCAGACTATCTTGATAAAGCGAGTTTCCGGTGACCACTGCTGTTCTGATTCGGATCCTTTGAAGAAGAAAAAGTTCACTACGACATAAAATAAATGTGAATACTTGATCGAAAGATTTCGAAAAATATTCGTACTGTTGTAACAATTCGTTTTGTTGAATATTCTTTAAAAAAACCTTTGTCAAGTGCTAGTTTTTTTGCTGTAGAAAATACTTGTAAAATTAGAAAATACCTCAGTCGGATAGTTTTTGAGATGTCTTGGTCACCGATCTGCAAGATACGATTTTGAGAAAAACGAGTCCAACGTTTAAAATTTGTTACTTTGCGAAACAATTCTTTCTTAAAATTCTTAGATTAATCCGTTAATATTTTGTGTATATATTTAAAATTTTCAGAGAATATTCTCGAAAGATAATACTGTCACGAGAGTCTGAAAATAATAGGAACTACACATAGATGAAGTCTTCCGAACATTCTGGCAGTCACAAATGACGGAACTATTCTGGAAACATCGACAACATCGGGTCTTATAAATAGGCAGCGGCGACGCGCCAAACTCAGAGTTTTATTGCAACGTATCAGCAATGATAATAATAAGTGACCAGCGACAATAAATTAAGAGAGTACCTATCGTTCAATAGTAAATAAGTGCGACCACAGACGGGCGGGTATCCTGGGAAGACGAATATAAAGTGTTCAACCGACGAGTGATTATTGAATGATACCCACCTCTTATCCAGGACCGTTTTATGAACAAAGGCTCCCATATCGGTCCCGCTCATTCGTCGCCTGGTTGATATTAACACTTACTAGCAAGACCTTCTCTCCCGCACCGGTCGTATAGACCGGCGCGATGCAGCACGGCCGTACATCAAATAGTGTGAAATTAAATTCGTGCCCAGTGATTTAAGTCAATTTAAAAAAGTTTAATTAATTTCAAGTGTTTGATTTGTTTCCCTCCGGTACGATTCTATGAGAATACTTTTAGAAATTAAAAAAACATTTTTTCAACATGGTCTCGTGCTATAATCTCATAATTTCGTACCAATCCCGGGACACATGAGTACTGCAAACCGGGCCGGGATCCCGTAATTGACTTCCCTAGACCGGGGCCCGCCACTCGGCATACGGCCACCCGACGGGGCTCGGGGCCAATTATATCAATTAGCCCAAACGGCGCAGTTCACACAACCTGGCGTCGGGTTGCGCAACCACCCAGCGTCACGCCGCGTTCTATTTGAATTTTTGACATTCGCGGCGAGTCGTCAATCACGTGTCAATGTTTCGCAAGCCGGACGTTCCCAACAATCGCCCGGGTTGGGGCGACCACCGCAACCGGGGCGAAAACCGATCGCTAATCTAATCATAATACAGTAAATCTCGATGTAACAGACCAATGCGGACGAGAAGGCGTCTTAACGGCGATTTGGAATAGTAAAACAAACAAATAATATATAAATATGGGTTAAGGTACACATGCTTATGAGTGGCACGTGAGCATGCGAAGTATTGACCTTCTTAAGCCATTTCTATTTAGTGGCATGTGTGTACGCACATTGCTAGTAATGAACATGCTCATTACTAGCACGCTCAAAAATCAACCGCCGGTTGATTTATGAGCATGCTAATGTCATTCAACAGGAGAAGGGGTATCTTTTGAGCATGTGTGAACAGGCTTGCTTACGAGCATGCTAATGTCAATCGCGGCTAGTATCGATTATCAATGCGATATTCTCAGTCCGCGACAGATGAAACAAATATGGCGCGTTGGGGAGATGACAAAACATTACTTTTCGTGACTTATTATAGGAATCACGAATGTTTGTGGAATACTCGGTCACCGCTATGTAAAAATAATATAGCAAGAAATAATGTTTATGAAACTTATTATTATTATTTTAAAAAAGACGTGAATGATTCAAATCTTACAATAAAAATTATAAAAACTAAAAACAAAAATTTGCGGATGGAAACTCGGGAACTATTTTGATTTATTGGTTCACTTAAATTTTCTATTTCAGTGTGCAAAGTTTCAATTTTGAAATAGAGTTCCTCTGTATTCTACGACAAGAGCATGCCACTAATAAGCATGTGTGTTTGATTGTTGGCTTTGAGCATGCTTAAAATTTTAAGCATGATCATTTATGAGCATGCTTAAAATAAGCATGCTAATAATGAGCAAGTGTGTACAGTTGTTAGGGCATGCTAATTTTGAGCGTGCTCAAAATAAGCATGTGTATCTGTACCTTAAAGATTTCTTATCACGATCGTTGGACATATTTATGTGTTAAATAAAACGGATATTTTATAAGAACCGTATGTTTCACTGAGAACCAAATCTCGACGTTTCGCTGAAGTCTTATCGAGCGTCATCAGGAGAGCGTACTATCACCGTTCGGCCTCCACCTCCGCGGTGATAAATAATTTATAACAAATGATTTGTATTATTTGTATGACCAAATAAATAAAATTAATGTCACAGTTAAATAGTGTTAGGGCTGGACATTCACTGCAAATGCATATTTCGGCGTTTTTTTTAAGAAAATGTTGGTTTTTATTACTCATTTATATCAGAATGTATACTCAAGACTGCATTTTTAGGGAAATAACTTAGATAAAACCTTTGTTATTATATAAAAGTAATAAACTTAACCTTATTTACAATAATTAATAAAATACAAGCATTAATCGACAGGCCGCGGCCAAAAAATCCTTTTTAGTGTCCTAATTCTAGATAATAAAATATACTTTATACATATAAAAAAACATATTATGCGTACATATAAATATTCATTAAAAATTAGCACCGCCTAGGACACTGAAAAAGATTTTTTTGGCCGCGGCCTGTCGATTAATGATTATATTTTATTAATTATTGTTATTGTAAATAACATTCAGTTTATTACTTTTACATGATAACAAAGATCCTATCGAAGTTATTGCGATAAAAAATTGCAGTCTAGAGTACACATTCTGATACAAATGAATAATAAAAACCCACATTTTCGTATAAAAAAAAACGCCGAAATATGCATTCGCAGTGAATGTGCCGCCTTAGAGCGTGTGACAAAATTAATCGAGAATATTTTTTTGCACGCGAACAAAGCTGGTCACCTGAGTGGCAATCGCCGGCGCGATGAGGTGTGGGATGAGCGCCGGACGTCTGATTGATTCATCGCTCCAGCCCGAGCGCGCACAGCGAGTCGCCTCGGGACCCGAGACGCGCAATTATATGTCATTATTTATCCTAACGTGCGAATTTTACGACCAGTCCCGCCAAAAATAAATAATGATAACTTCGACAGAATTATCAGTTTCTTACCGCGCAAATTATTGACACACTCAATTGAATTTTTCCAGATAAAAAAAATGTAGACGCGAAAGTCGAAAAATTCAGGACATTTCTGCGGAGCGTGTGACTGATCTTCGATGTCTTTTTCCAAACGAATTAAGGCTAAATCCAAGTTCATGGTCCTATCGCATATATAATAAAAATGAGTACTACACTATATTATTGAACGTGTTAATAACAGAATGAAAGATAATTTATGTTTAAATATTAAGTATTAAATAAGATATTACATTTTAAAGTTTCTAAAAATGTATTGTATATTTTGACATTTCATAGGCAATATTTGAGGAAAAATGTGTAAATCATACACAATAATATATAAGTTTTCATGACAAATTTATATTTTTTATAGACGAAAGAAATATGATGAATAGCTTTTTCTTTTATATACCCTTTTCCATGGTTCCATGACATTCAAAATGTATGGTAAAATTTTCGAAGCTTTTTTTTTTTTATTAAAATAGAGATGCGAACACGGAATACGTATCACATCAATATTCTTACTATTTTCAAACTAAGCTAAACGCTTGTGCTATGAAAATAGGACTAACTTGCTAGTCTGGGCTGAGATTCGAACCCGCGACCTTTGGATCACGAGGCGAGTGTTCTAACCACAAGACCAACAAGATTTAATATCTTAAGTGTAATATCTTATTTAATACTTATTATTTAAGCGTTAATAATCTTTAGTCAGGACATTCAATTATATAGTGAAATACCCATTTTCATTGTATGTACAATGGGACCATGGTCTTGGATTATGCACAAATTAAAAACCTTTTACAAACAATAGAAGGATAAAATGAATAAAATACACTTTTTGTGATAGAGAAATTAGAAATAATGTAGAAATAAATTAAGAGTTTTGTCAATCAACAAATAAAATAACGAATTGCGTTGTAATCAAAAAGTTATACTAGCCGGTAAACCCATGAAAAATCACGGGACATAATAATTACAGGATTTTGAAGCTGAAAATTCGTGAATAGAAAACCATTTTATGCATTATCATAATTTAAATCTTTGAAATATTTATTATTTATCACATATTCTTTATCATTGTTTTTTATTTAGTTTTTTTTTATTACCAGCTTCGAGGAAACTTTACTGGTCATACTCACGAATATTTTTTTGACATTATATAAAAAAAAATTAAAATTGTACTGTATGTTTCCCAAATAAAATAAAATAAAAAATAAAATAAAATAAAAAAATAAAATTAAAAAAAAATTAAAAAAATAAAAAAAAATTGTGGTTTTTCATCGACTTAAAACCTAAAGTATTGATACGTGCACCTGGGGGATGTAAACGAAAATCCCGTACCCGTGTCTATTTCTCAGAAGCCATTAAACACGGCCGAATTGTAAAATTTCCAGGCTTTCCAAAAGTGCATATTTCCAGTGAATTTGGCTGCCGGGAGCTCCTCTGCCTAGCAACAGAAAATAAACGGTTGTTCGCCAATCCATCCCCACCGCCGCCGAACAGGTATAAAAGCGGTGCGCTTTTACTCCCAACCAGGATACAAGGTTCGGAAGGCTCCAACAGTCCTCGCCTTACTAGGAGGTGTCCGGGAGGGATTCCTGGCGAACCTAGGAAGCGATATCTCGTCGAATTTTTATCTTCGAGAAGTCTCTTCGCCATCGCTCTTGCTGTCGAGTTTTATCCGTCAAGAGCCTTCGCCGAATCTGTGTACTGAGATCAAGGATTCGACCATAATATTGTGTTGTAACTACGCCAGAGACCTAAGTGCTTGTGCTAATTTTATTCGATTTTCTGTATGTAGTACCTACATTGAAATTTCTACTGTTTATATTTCTGTGTTCTTCTATATTCTTACTTTTTATGTTTCTGTGTTCCTTTCTACTACGTATGTACATTTGTGTTTTACTGACTGTTAATAAATTGTTGTAAAAAGAAACTTTTCAGTTATTTCCACGTCTTTGTCACTTGCACTCATATCTTGAAACAAACCATCCCGTTTCAGTATATTTACAGCGGCAACTCTTAGTGAGAACATTTTTGGTTACTTTCTGATCATCAGTGTTGTTGTTGTAATTCCACGGACGGACGAACATTCGAAATTGGGATATTTGATTAGATAATATTACCTCGCAACTACGGAATGTGTGGGTTCCATGTTCTACGCGATCTATCACGCGACATGTAGAGTGCAACCTAATACGCATTATAAACTGTGCTTATTATCTAAATCCAGGGTGCCGTTTCTGGATGATACCCCGCTGTGATAATCGATCATATTTATTTTAACATATTAACGCCTTTATGGTGTTTAAATAAATGTACAGGGTGTCCCAGATAGTCTTCCAACCGCAGCCTAGGGTTAGAAGAATAACTAACTAACTAACCATCACGCCGTTTCTCCGCAGGGGTAGGCAGATAGGGTAGAACGCCATATTCCTCCATCTTGGCACACTACTTTTGCTTCGGCTACATTCATACATCTTCTCATGCGTGCTCTACGATTGTTGAGGCTATTAACAGGGCCATCCTCCAATACTTCTAGAATCCGATCATTTAAGGTCTTTCGCGGACGCCCTCTATTCCTGTTACCTTCCAAACATGCCCTATATATTTTCTTAACCATCCTTTCCTCGCGCATACGTTCTACATGACCAACTATCTCAGCACTCCTTTTTTTATTCTATCTACCACACTACAGCCAGCATTATATTCACTTCTAATTTGTTCATTCCTCACTCTGTCGACTAAAGAGTTTTCACACAAGCGCCTTAGTGATCGCATTTCCACCGCATTCAATCCACTTTCATTCCTTTTTTGCCAATTCCAGGCTTCATCTCTATAAATCTAAGTTGGCACTAATCCGTTGAGCGTCAGATAGTCCAAAACTATAAAAAAGTAACTTTTAAAAGTTCTAACTTTTGTGATTTTCGAGAAATGAGTAGGTACTGTGTTATATTTATCCAACCTACCTATCCTAATAAAATAATTAAATGTAGAAATAATCTCAATAAGCATATAGCAATAGTTTAGATTAATTAGAAAAGTTTTTAATTAATTAAAATTAGTTAATAAATAAATAGTGTTAACTATAGGATGTTTTTTAGAGGCGTAGAACTTGCAAATGAAATAAAACATTAAAAATCCTGGTAACGACCATGGTATTGGCTTTATTGGAAACATAATTGTATGCCATTAGTTTTAAGGTACAGTAGCCGGCAAACATCTTGAAATTTTACGGCGTAGTGGGGGGAAGTTTGCGCATGTACCATTCTACCAACGAGACCCAAATTTTGTCTTCTGTGCATTCCCCCACCACGCCAAAGAATTTCAAGAAGTTTGCTGGCAACTGTATTAAGGTGTATTTTAGAGATTTGTTTTTCGGATTGGCAACACTGTGATTACACTAAGCGAGAAAATAAATGTTTTTGTACACATATAGGTAAGTTTCACAAATCGTCGTGATGTACTACGAAACGCAGGGTATTTTGTAATTTGCAGAATATAATAACGTATTCTCAACTGTACAAAATGAATTTCGTAAGTATTATTGTCATAAATTATTTTTCTTTTATTATTATTCTTATGTCAAAATAGGAATATCCATTTGATAATAGGTATGTATGTTTTAAATAAAATTTATTTTTAAAAATCATATGCAAAAAAATATTTCATTTTTCTACGAATGGAGATTCGTAGAAAAATGAAATATTTTTATTATATTATTTTTCATCCAACTGATTTTCGTCACATCGTATGTTATTAATTCCGCATTGCTATTAGAACACCAAGTCGATTTAGAGTAGTCTATTTTTTTTACACTTAATTTGCTTTTTTACGATACATTTATTCAATTCGAAACTTTTCATTTGTTTAATACCTACGTGGAGATCGAGGCCCATGTGAAATCTAGCCGCACGCATCGGGCGAATTCCACCAAAGGTGCACCACTCTTCCGCCGACCGTCGTAGCCCTCACACGCACTTTGTACTGTACTCCGCGACAACCTTATTGACTTTGACAACTTTATATCAATAAACCAACATTGCTAACAGTGAGTACAATTCACCACCTCGTATCTCTCTACCCATCCTGCCACTACCACTGCTATCACACCACACATACGTAAAACGCGCACTCGTTACAACATAATACATTTGAATGCCTATGTGTCACGTGCCAACACAATAATATGACTCTTGACGGGTGGACATATTTTTCATCGTCGAACACTCTCATCTCACACAATAAACCCTCTAAACCTACAACAAATTAAAGTATTTTTAGCAACAACAAAGAATCCCAAATTAATATTTACATTGGTCTATTAGGAACTTGACCTGTTGAGAAAATGTGTACCCAGGATTTCACGACCACTCTGAATCATCTAGAGGTTTTCTGGGCTATTGTGACGTGTATCTCCGACCTATGTGACCGACGTTTCGGATCCTATCGAAGTCCATCTCATCAGAGTGTTAGTATTCTGCAAAGTCATCAGCTATGGATAATCGACCATGAGATGGGATGTAACCGAAACTTTGACCAGAGTTCGGAGATGTAGAATATAACCTAAAAATCTACATATAAATTTAAGTTTGTTGGCTGGTTGATCTTGGCTGTTGGGAAGTTGTTCGTCAGGAAATTGTCTGCCACCCATTTTTGACTCATTAGTTCTGATTTGCACTCTTGGAATAATTCATTTCAATAGTTGCATGATCTTTTTTTAAATCTGGCTCCACTTTTCGCCGACCAAAATTCCGAACCTAAATTAACAAAATAGCTACGCTAATCACCCTATCTTACGAACAATCGGGCGCCAAAATTATATTTTCCAACTTAAAAGAGATTAACGCCATGGCGCAAGGCGACGTCCATTGTTTAACCCCGACAGATGCACAATACATCAGCACATACATCTTGTATGTGGTGGTGAAGAATAGGACAGGCATCCAAGTTGCCTGGCGTCATCCTGGAGCGATTTATGTAATCGATATTTTTGGGTAAATTGCACTCATTTTTGGGTTAAAATTACATCATCGAGTACCAAACTGAGACCTGACACATTCGATATAGAGCATCAGAATGACAAGAAATGACAGGGTTGCCACCTTCTACCCTGGTACTTTCTAGAATCGGACAGATTTTAAAGTGGTGAAAAGTAAGTAAAATTACGCCACCGAGTACCAAGATGACATTAAAATATATGGTTGCCTGTCCTTACTAAGTTAAAGGAATCAGTGTGTGACACGGTTGGACTATTTCATATCAGTTTGTGTCAGTTTTGAGTAATATTAATATATTACAAAATAAATCAATATATATATAAAAAGAAACCCGTGTTTCCCTACCCGCCAAGTTTTCTCCACAACCAGCCACAACCACCCACCGGTGGTTATGGTGGTGGACAGCCCTTGGTGTCACATCGAAAATATGCGAGTTTGGTGGGGGTGGCTATGCGTGGGTGGAAGAGGATAACGAAAATGTGCTTTCTAGCACATTGTTTTGTTATGGGAAGGCCGTAAATGCTTCAGAATGTTTCAAAATAGACGCGCCGACTGTGTCGGTGAGTCTATAAGGTTCCGGAAAAATTCTGGAATGTTCCGGAATGAGAAAACTCTAGAAAATTCCCGAAAGTTCTATAAGATTCTAAACTGAGTGGCGGAATGTGTCGGTGTGTCTAGAAAGTTCCTGTACATTCGATAAATTTCTTGAAAGTCCTAGAAGGAGAATGTTCTAGAAGGTTCGCGAAAGTTCTATGACGATCCAAACAGTGCACTAAAAGCCGCACGGGCACAGCTAGTTGAATATAAATCCCAATTATAATAATTTCGTCTGTCCGTCCGTCCGTCAGCCGTAACTTCGTGTAACTCCTTTAAAGATTTTTTCTTTTTCTTTTTTCTTCTTTTTAGTATTTTTTTTACTTTTTTTTAGAAATAAATAAATACTTATTCCTTAGGAACCGACGTAAAAGTACCGTTTTGACGGGTTACAGCTAGTGATAGATGATAATAAAAATAAATAGTAATATACGTCTTATACGAAAACTTAAGTCGTCGCGATGCTGAAGGTGTTGTGTTGCTTGCCAAGAGATGATACCAGGCAAACTTGTATTTTTTTGGATGCGTATCCTATTCTACGCCACATACAAGTCCCATCTTGGTGCTCAATGACGTAGGATTCACGACGGTCTGCTCCTAGACTATTGGCCTTGATAAGGACGCTACCATTCCAGACTGACAGGCTATCTCGGGAAGATGTACGGTCGCGGGTAGGGAATGCAATCCCGAGTCGGGATTGCCCTTTCGGGATCCCTCGAGATTAGAATTTCCAATCCCGCGGGATCCCTACGGATCAGGATCCCAAATACTTTTGTGTTTTTTTTTTTTGGTTTATAGAGCTGAATAGCAATTAACGACAATGCTTGCATTTTTATATTAGCAATTTTAATAAAATATTCTTTATTAATCATTGCGTTAAAGTTTTTGTAGGCGTTTTTCCAAGCATCAATTAGTCGGTGTAGTAGAGTAAAAACTACTAACTAGTTTTTGTTACTATGTTAGGTTAATAAAATACAGCAAATATTATTCAAAGCTTTTTTCATTATTTGAATGTGACATGAACATAAGTTTTAAGTACTTACTAAAAGCTCTATAGATATATACAATTAAACATACAAAACATAAAAAATGCTGATCAATCCCGATAATCTCGTCCGATTTTTCGGTTCGGGATTGATCTCGTAAAATGCCTCGAGAACTCGCGGGATCGGGATTGCATTCCCCAGTCGCGGGAGAAGCCTATTCTTGTATTCTTCTGGAATAAACGCGTAAGCACCGGACCCTCCCACAAATATCACACAATAATAAATACGTATAAAAAATATACGGTATCATATAAATAATTTTGACATTTATCCAGTTGAGTGTTTTACAGACAAGCAGGTACCTACTTTTGTGCAAATTTTCATGAGAAAATTTAAATGAAAATCTATTAGAGAGGCGGGCAATTATCCGATGCGGCAACGCGGAGCGAAACTGCCTACGTTGTAAATCTCCGTTTTAGACAATAATTCTTCAAAAGCTGTGGCAACAATAATCACTTCGGATAATGGCGCCCTGTTGCATAAATAATCGTATTCCGTTCGGGAAAGTGAGGCGAGCGCGGCGGGGGTGTGCGAACCCGCCGCCATTACGCAACGCGGCGCGCAATCGTTCCGTATTATGATTGAATTATTACCACTTAATGACATGTGAATCTGTAATAGACCGTGCACACGTTCGTTTCCTACACATTATGGTAAAATGACCCGATTCGCAATTTCCCAACGCGAGGAGAGTGTCGTTCCGAAACGCCGTAAAAAATTGCGAATCTGGGACAACCGGGGTCAGTTGTACGACTTTTTATTCGATCCGTAAACGGCGGAGTTATAAAAATTTAGCACTATCGAAATTGTTATGTAAATTTTTAAACGTATTACTAGCCTATTGCAGTTTCGCCCGCAAACAATGCAAACGTATTCCTGAGATGCAATTATTTAAAACTATCTGTAACCCGTCAAAAATGACGAAATATTGGTTCGCGTCTTTGCTAAGCCCCAGTATATTTGTAGCATCCTTTTGGCGGTCCACGGAGAGCGGCCGGTTCGGCTTTGCTGGCCCGGGGTTCAAGCCCCATCTTCGGCCGTTTAATTTGTTTTTTCAAAAATTCAAACGAAATTACGGACGGACAAACAACGAAATTATTATGTTTGCTATTAAGCTACAAAAGACTTCGGTGGCTGGGTCATGTGGATAGAATGTCCGAGCATCAAGCACCAAAGTCCCTGCTGAACTCAAGGCCAGTAGGGCGAAGGAGCTTAGGAAGGCCAAAATTAAGATGGAGTGACAACGTCCTCAAAGATATCTCTGTCTTAGAGCTTCGAAACTGGAGAAAGCTGGCACCAGACCGAGATGAGTGGAGGAAAATTATTAAGGAGGCCAAGACCCACTAAGGGTTGTAGTGCCAAGAATGATGATGATGATGATTAAGCTACAAAATATAACTTTAAACATAAAATCAGACCTGACCTAAAACATTTCTTTTTTAAATTAACGATGACGATTTGCTACTCGATTTTCTACAAATTAACGAGATGGTAACCCGAAAACGCGTCAGAATTTTGTATAAATTAATTGAACTGAATTTTTAAAATAAATTAATGAATGATGACATTGTCATCCGGAATATATCTCTCTGTCAAATTTCACTATGGTTGATGAAGAAATGGGTCAAATATTGATTTCAAAATGTGGCTGACAGACAAATGAAGCTAAATAAAAGCGCGTAAAAAAAATTCAAAAATATTTCTTGCAATGTTTCGGTTTTCATAATTGGATGGTTATGAAAAAATCTTCTATTTACTGATTTTTTTGTAAAACATTAATTCAGGTTTTCGACAAATTATTACCTAGCTAATCACACGAGATGGAGTTTATAAAATCATGCTTCTTAGGTTTAATGTTAGGGGAATACAATATTCTGGATATTTGGTAGTACACAGTGGACCAATTTTTATTGTAAAAAGTCACTTTTATACAAGTAAAATGTCAATTTAAAATATACTTTAAAACATATAGATATAGATAAAACATAAAACGGAAAGTCAATTTTATATCGGTAAAAGGAGTAGCTTGTTGGTCTTGTGGTTAGGACTCTCGTCTAGTGATCCAGAGGTCGCGGGTTCGAACCTCACTCCAGACCATCAAGTTAGTCCTATTTTCATAGCTCAAGCGTTTAGCTTAACACGTATTTCATATTTGTATTAATTTTAATGTTAAAATAAAGGAACATTTAAGTTGTCTCAATTATAATAAGTTCTTGGTATTCTCAAACCATATTTTGGAGACAGGCCACACATTTGAAAAAGAAAACGGTATTGAGATTATTCACATAAATAATAGAGCCCTTATATAGGATAATTTAGAAATATTAGAAATCAGGAAATCCCTGAACACTAAAGCCAATTTAATTATAAGCAATGAAATTTTACGAATAACCCATTTGACATATTCCCCATTTCAGTGTCTGCTTGTGAATCTCCAGAACCGTAGCCACGTCCCGGTTCAAAAATTAACTTGTTTACCAAAATAAGTAATGGATAATTAATATGCGTCCGTCCTGACGAAAAAAACAGTGGTATAGAAAACAGAAGACATAACATTACTCCAAGTGGTTTATACAAACTTTTTAGTTAATTATGATTAATAATTGTGTCCAACTTTAACCTATAGACATTAACCAAAATATACACTATAGACATCAAAAATAAGTAAAAAGTCAATTTTAAAAAGATGAAGATGATACCTTAATTAAGCAGTTTTGGTGTAAATTTTAAATAAAATTCTGTAACATGTTTAAAGATACCATCACCTTATACGCAACACAATAAACTCGTGCAGTCAACAAGAATTTCCAACGGAGCAATGGACTTTAAGTATTTAATCTATTAAATAAGACTTTACAAATGAAATCATCATGAGACATTTGTAATGAGTTCTCAGGTTGTCACGGGCATTCAGAATTTTCAGTGCAATGTACTTGCTTCATTCTTTGAGTCAATTTCTTTGTTCATTGTTTGAGATAAACATTCTGCACTAAGGCATTTCGTAAATCAAAATTCAGTGTGTATAAATCGAAACAAAAAAAAAAGATTTATATAATTAACAAGAACATACTTTGTATAAACTACTAATTTGTTGAAATGCCAACATTCAGGGCCAATGGTTCCTTCACCAGCATACAACATATACCAAAAATTAAAAATTGAAGTACAGATAATAACAATATAAAATAAAAAATAAATATATGGGAGATGAATAACTGAGTATTAATGTGTAAACATATTTAAAAAGTTTGCAAAAATTTGCAAAAAAGGACCTGGTTAGTTATAATATTTAATTTACTGTTAACATTTTTTATTTCCAAAATTTAAAAAAAAAATTCATGGCTTTCCATGTTAACAGAGTATTACACATTGTTACCTAAATTCTAATAGCACACAAGTCAAATTTGTCGGACTGTTTAGAGGTAAAACTCACTAACCGCACTATTGGCCAAAATGAGTTATGAATACAAACATTCATATTTTTTCCACCTCCATTCCAGGTAAACATCAGTAAATGAATATTCTGTGTTCATTTATGGTTATTTAGTGATAAAACTCATCATTTGAACATTTTCAATCATTTTAATATCACATTTTGAATGTTTAAACCTTGTTATCTCATAACTATTCCAATGTCACTTAGTGACTTTTACCTCTAAAGGGGCGATATGTTCAATATGCATCCTTTTTAATGTCTTTACAATTTAAAATAACATTTCACTGCATATCATTTAATTACAAATTGTTACATGACACGCGTAATATAAAAACCTTACATCTACACTAATCATACTTATACGTATCGACTTCTCATAAAACTTGCTCTCATTAGGTACATTCCCCGAAGAGTAAGGCAGATGTATTTCGACAAGCACTACATGAATCAATCATAATGTTGATTTCGCAAAAAATTGGTTGCGTACTATTAGAATTAAGGCAACAATCTGTATATATTTTTGGCCCATGGAAGACATGAAGTTTTTGATTTTTTATTTTCATGATGATGAAAATAAAATAAAAAAACTATTCAATAATTTTCTAGATATGCTAATGAAAATATTTATTTAAAATAATAAAATGATAAAAAAAAATTTAAATTATTTGTCACAAATGTTCAACCTTTGAATACTTTTTTAAAAATCTATCACCAATCAAAAAAGATTATTTACGCTTGGCTTACCTCCAGAAGGTCAATCATCTTGGTCATCTGCGAATATATTAACACCCGGTGTCCTTGCGCTTTCAATCGTTTAAGAAGATTGTCCAGCACATTCAACTTCCCAGCGTCGGTAACTAATGTTTGTTTGTCTGGAATAAGTGGAACCATAATTACACATCTGGCAATTTTTTGACACAAGACTTTGATTCTGACACAAAAAAAAATGACATATTAAGAGCATGTAATGTTGACTCTGACTAATTGACTTCAATGGTTTCCTAGATCCTTGTATGAATGACTAATTGACTTCAATGGTTTCCTAGATCCTTGTATGAATATGTTTAATTTCTAAACCCGCTCTAATGGAAATCCCTAATTTGGAGTATGTTAATTCCAAAAAAATTCATTACAATTTTAAAAATCCTGGGCATTTTCTAATATTAGATTAAAAAGTAGATATTTTCAATATCTCTCATACAAATAGAAGCTGTACATATTTTTTTTATTTTTTCACTCACACAGTAGGCGCCATCTTCTGTAAAAACACAAGAATTAAAGAAAATGGATACAACCATCCTATTCAGCACAAGAATAACACAGAAGTATATTCTATGCACTCAGAAGGGACTACATAACTCGTATTTGAACATCAAGTCGCACACCTGTGGAAAATACACTGAAACCTATTCAATGACTTGGTTTAGAAGATTAGTTAGCAAATGTCGAAAACAAAACTGTCCTCACCAGGTACAGAGAGCACGGAGGCAGTGGGCGGAGGTCGAGGGGGAGGTGCGAGCATAGCAGCCCTGAAGGCGCCTCTTTCTCTCCGGATCCAGCGGTGAGTGGCGGCCCTGGAGCATGCGTACACCTGTCTGGTACCGCAGTGCACCTGAGAACAAATTATCAACTATAAGTATGAGCAAAGTATAATAAAATAACAACACTTTGATGTTGGGAAAAAAATTATATTTAGAATAATAAAATCAGAGGGTGCAATTTCCCAATATTCACAGAAAATTAATTAATACAGTATAGATTTTCTTTGTCCGATATTTCAAGAAAAAACAGATTTATAACAAATATTATAAAAGCTCAATACTGTTAAATTGTTTTCCTAATTATACTTCATGTACTAAAGTACAGAAAAAAGAAAATGGTTTGTTTGGCATTAATCCCTATAATTATTACATTTGATAGTTCCTCAATACATTTGCATTGCAAAAATTTATATAAAATACTAATATACATATAGGGATTTATGTACATAAACCCACCTCCGTTCAAATTTAAAATTGCATATTGATTCTTACAACATCAACAATAAAAAAATGGTAAAAAAGTTAGGAACACTTACGGTAACAAATCAGTAAAAAAAAAAAAAGCAAACTTTAGAAGTTTGGTGTTTTTATAAATTATGTTTTGATAGGAAAAAACCCAACTGATTAGGCCAAGAGGTTGACACAAAAAATAAAACTGCCAATATTCCACAAAAAAGGCATTATTTTAATAGTAGGTATTATTGTTTACTCCGTTACATGAAAAAATGTATTGGACTCCATAGTACTGTTTTCTTCAAGACTGATGAATATTTCACATTCATATTACATAGACATGCCGCGTTTTCCTACCTTGACAGTAGAAGAGTACAGAAAAGGTGGCAGAGGGGTCGGCTCACATGGACGCAAGATCGGCCCACGCGCCCGATGGGGGAACTCTGGCACAAGATGTAGGTTGTAACTGGGAACAGGTATCTCCGGAAACATTGACTGTGGAGAATGGAGAAGTCCTGACTTCGGCATCGGAACCTTCTGGAAAAATAAAAAATCATCATAATTTTTTTTTTTTTTTTTAAAGAAATAGAGATGCGAACACGGAATACGTGTCACATCAATATTCTTACTATTTTCAAACTAAGCTAAACGCTTGTGCTATGAAAATAGGACTAACTTCCTAGTCTGGGCTGAGATTCGAACCCGCGACCATTAGATCACGAGGCGAGTGTCCTAACCACAAGACCAACAAGCTATTATATTATATTATAGGAACGAAGCTTTAAATAGAGTGCTTTCACATGGAGGTGTAGCTGATTAATGTTAAAAACTCCTAAAATTACCAACAAATAGTTCCCAATAGTTCTAAAAATATATTACCTGGTTCCGTACGATAGAGTACGGTCACTAAAAATCTAATTCAGAGTATTTTATTAAAAAAGCATATGATTTCCTTTTATTTAATAACAGGTTTGAAATCATACTAATTTTGTAAAGGAAATGAGATCAGCTATTGAATTCTAGTTACAGTTACAGATAGACATTCAGATAGAAATTACTAATATTTGGGAATTTAAAAAATTAAATACGTTTTTTTTTAAATAAATGTACATTTTTTTAGGTTTAGAAAATAAAATGCTATTTATATTTATTTTTTGCGTCCATCACTCAAAAAATAATGTTACGAGTTTTTTTAAACTTGTTACTCATACTAATCCAATTGGCATTCAAAAATGAATCAAGTATACCTGCAGACAAACATCTTATTAAACATGTTTTTTTGGGTCTAGCTTTTATATTATTTTGTAATAATTAAATTGTTAAATTAAAAATAAATGTATTTTAGAATGATTAATTATTTTATTTTATCTAGTAGACCTTGTAATGAAAACATATCCAATTTTATCTTAGGCTAACAAATATTCTTATAGATGAAGATCAAAACAGCAAGTTATGTCATACCTACTTCTATTTTTAATTTTTATATGCCTATACATCGATTTAAAATTTTTAGTGTACATTGTAGCCTGATGAAGCAACCATTGGCCCCGAAATATGTTAATATTACAACCAATTAGTGGTTAAATTACTGGTTAATACTAAGTGTATTCTTGTTAACTATATGATACATACATGTTATCACAAAGTCATTTTGCACTACTTGATAAAAATTATAATTTGTAAATCTGGTTTCAAAATATCTAAGTCTACATAAGATAAATAGATATCTACATAAGATAAATGGATATGGGTTTGCATATGCATTATTGGGCTGTCGTAATTTAATTTATGGTAAATTATGAGTTCTGTTATATTCATGCATTATCATGAAATTTTTGGCACACAGGAACAATGAAATATTATGCAATCAAATTACAAATCCAATTTGAGTTTACCTTTGGGGAGGTAGGCAGCAACATGGCAGGACCGTCAGGTTCTGACTTTATGAGCTGAACAGGAGACAACTGCGGATTCTGCACAATCGTAGGAGATGCGTGTTTGCTCCTGATCAATCTGTGTTCCATTGTCTCTGCCATACTGAATATGTGATGGTCAGTGTGCGTGAAGTACATGGGCCCTAGATAATAAGTCAAATATGATACAACAGCGCACTAGTAATTTAAAGGCATCAATATTATCGTATTTACAATATATGTGTGGTATAAAAGCAAAGGCAGCAATATCCAAAAAAAAATTAATGCAGTCATCGAGGATTACTAATTTATCATGTACTGAATTCGAAATATTATATGAAATATGATTTTGAAAAAGGTGGATACATAAAATCTAGAATTCAGTGCATTTTAAATTAGTAATCGTCTGTGACAAAACGAGATTTAGAAACATTTTTAAAAAATTTTTGATATTGCTTCCTTTGCTTTTATACCCCATATACAGACTGTAAAACGGTATGTGCATTTGAAATTGTGTTATTGTCAATACTTTTTATTAACGTTATATTACTTACATTTTTCCATTTAAAAATTTAATGATTCTAATGAAAGTAAGCAAATTTAAGATTTTTAAAAAATTGTTATTTTTATTTATAGAAATAATTTGATATTTCTGGAATTATAAGACACATTAAAAACAGTATGAAAATTTTATCTATAAGAAAATCACTTTCGATAACTCATTTTAAAAATAATTATTATGTACATATCCGTATTTAGATTGACACACAAGAACATTAAACAAGAAAATATTGTAAAACATATAAACTAGCTTACCTTTTGTAGAAAATGAATCTGTAAATAATAATCCGCTCCAAGTAGGGCTATCTGTCTTTGTAAATTTCATTGAATTTCCATTAGGACATATAACAAGTCGATGTTTCTTCAGCACTCCATCATAATAGCAATTGGTAGATTGCGGGCGTGCACGGTGCGATGGGGAACAAACTTCTCTTTTGATATGATCACTATCAATATTTTCTGTCCACCAAATGTGCCGATGTCTTATTTTGTCATAACACTCATGGGCCGCTAACATGTACATAATTCTGAAAAAAGTAGATTATCACTAATCTGGTGATGTGAGTATAGACAGTATTGATATAGGAAGTGACAAACTTAATCCACAATGGGATGGAATTCTGCCTAGATACCGAATTGAGATAAAAATTATTTTTTACTGTTATGAGGAAATTCAATATTGAATTTTTAATATGTATGTATGAATACAGGGTGTCCCGTAGCTAGTAGCAAAATCAAACTTTGGGGAAGTCTTCTTCACTGAATTTTGAATAGAAAATATTTACACTTTGGGTGAAATGCAGACAGTTATGGAGATAAATAATAAAATTTACAATAAAATTTACAAATTTTTTTTTACAAATTTACAAAATTTACAAAAATTTACAATAAAATTTACAAATTTTTTCAATATTTCTTATTTATTTTCTTTAAATTTTGGAATATCACTACAATTATTTATAAGGAATATATATTAAAAAATTATTCACTCTAATACATGTCAAATAAAATGAAAAAATCTTGCAAAAAAATATTTATAAAAATTCTGCAATAATCATTTTCCTTGACTTTTATCAAAGTTAATAAATTTTTAATATTTAATATAAGCTACTTTCGTGATACTACAATGTCTTGCAGAAGAGAGGTCAGAAATATTGAAAAAAAAGTAAACTTTGATGTCGCTTATCTCCATGGCTATCGACAGTGTTCATCCAAAGTGTAAAGAATATTTTCTATTCAAAATTGAATGAAGAAGACCCAAAGTTTTAATGTTATAGATCTTTCCATGTAAGAAAGACAATGAAATTATTATATATAAGCCCTGCATACGATGCAGATTGTTTCGTAGTTGGTGTTTACGGGTATAAACACCAACACAACTAAACAATGCGCCTCATACATACATACTACTTCCATTGTTTTACTTAAATGAAAAGATGTTTACAAGACAACATGTATAAATTTTTTAAAAAGATTGTATGTAAAAAAAGATTAAAACAATCTTATCACAATGCATTGTACTTACAAACAAAACCATTCTCCTAGAGTAATACTATAAATTTCTTCCGCCGAGATATCAATAAATCTTGAAAAACTAAATATTCCTCCCTTTTCCTCGTTGTTGAACAAATTTCTATGTATGTATTCCTTGGCAAATATAGAAAACTTATTATACAGCAGATGGAGCTTAGAAGGTAGGGGTATCGAGAGTGAAGTATCTTCAGCTATCATTTTTGGAACCAGGTACTCTTCACATTTTAAGAATAATGGTGATTTTACATCCCTTCTTTCAAAAAGTTCGGGATGATTGCAAACCTGAAATAATAAAATTATATTGTGAGACAAAAATGATAAGTATTGAACATATTATTTGAACTGCAAAATTTTTATTTCTAGATATTTCACAAATGAAAAAGGTATTACCTACACCACAGAATTATTTTCAACCCATTTAAAATGTTTACACGTGCTAATTCAGAATTTAAAATTAGTACTTGTTATGTACATACTTCTTTCCATTTGAGATAGTACATAATAATTATTTAAATCATCTCATAAATCTGCTGATGGTAAATTGCCTACGAATATACAATTTTCTGTCCAGACTTTCCTGGGTTGTAATTTATGGTTTTGCTCTTAGGTCTAATATTTCAAAAACATGGCGTGGTCAGGTTGACAATGTATGTAAATTACTTTAAGATAAAATTCTGATGCCATCAAAAGTAGGGAATTTAATCACGATTGAAAGCAAAGAGTAATGAAAATTTTGTAATTTCAAAATCATATCTCAATATCCCAACATCAAATCTCTTCTATATGAGTTATGCTAACAGGTGAGGTAATATATTAGCAAAAATAATTCTAACATTATTATGTAATTTTTTGTACAAAAAAATCACTGACTTACCTTTCTAAATTGCATGACTAGATTCATAAGATTAGAAGTAAAATTTTTATCTACACTATGCCCTGGCTCCCCTCCCACTGAATAGTGGAGGAGGTCGTCAATTTTTATTTTCTTCTTCAGAGCTGGAAAATAAAGAAATTCACTAGTACTACATATTTACAAAAAGAAAATAGGTACCTAAAAAGTAACCCATAAAACCAAGTTTTTACAATACTCCCTTTCTCATTTTCGGGTTTTGTGTCTACCATATGCGTCGGAATCTCCATACAAGTTGTAAGAAAAAACCATTAAAAATTTGAAAAATCCAAAATTATACTATAATTTTAATTATTTTTAACGAAAATTTGATAGATCTTCTTGATCATCGCTACGGGTCTACTTGCAAAGTTTCAGCTCGATTGGATCACGGGAAAAGGGTTAGAAATCGATCCAAAGTTTTTTCATCAAGCAAGCAGACGCCACGAGTGAATATAAAGGGAATAAAAAGAGGAAAATTCAACACATTTCAATCCCACAAAATAAGCTAAAACCATAAGTGCAACATGGCCTGTACTCACATGCGTATGTGCATATATAGTGGCCAATCAGGAATGCCGGATTTAAATTTCCCTCCATATTTTTTAATTTAAGTTGGTTACTCTGATGTTTGGCATTTCTCATTTGCTGTTAAGTTATGTATTCACTAGGGGACAAATCGTGAAACATTCCGCGTGGCATGTCTCATCATCTACGCTCATGTTTCAGGGACAATGACGCGGTCATTTGATGTGTACACACCGGGACTCACATATCACTTGTCGCGGAAATGTCGCCCGATGAGGTTATGATGACAGCTGTGTATCTATTTATTTTAACGAGTTTATCGAAACGCAAGAGGAGAAAAGGGTGGTGGGTGCGAAATTATTTACTGCGAAGAGAAAGAGGAATGGATGTTCTATGTGATCTTCGAATGTCTAACGGCTCTTTTGTAAATTTCACTTGAATGACAACAACTGATTTTGATAATTTATTACAAATAATCGGGCCTTCCATAGCCAAGCAAGACAATATTAAGGAACACTGTTGACCCTCACATCATTTAATTTTTATATTCACGGTTTGAAGTGTCCCACAAAATTGTACGACTTTGGTAGAGCGCGATGAGTTGGAGAACAATATCGTTTCCCCACATTAATGTCATTGACAGATACGGCGCATGCGCATTCACTTGTAAATATACAATGTGGTACTGACGCATGGCGTAATGTACGCTCGGGTACCGTGTGCATGGCAACGTTACCATGGCATGTAGAAATGCCGCGCTATGTTGTGCGTGACATCGCGGAACAGTGCATGACATTGCAACGTCACGTAGACTCTGTGCCGCGCATGCTGTTGAGGGACAATTTGTCCCTTAGTGAATACATGGCTTTATTGAGGTTATTCAAAATCGCTAAAAGTCACTATACAAAAGAACCAACATATTGTTATAACTCTGACACATTATAAATTTGGCGAATCGGAAATGCCAGATTTAATTTTGAAATGAATCACAGTAAATTATTATGTAATTGGAAATTTTTTATTGATTTATAAATTAGACATTACTTATGGAATACAATGTCCGCCAAATGGCCGCCATGGCTGTGCTTGCATACCCTGACGCTTATGTTAAAATTTTCAAACACTTTTTGCAGTGCAGTTGACTCAATTTCACAAATAACTCGTTGGATCTTAATGAGATGCCAATTTAATTTTTTTTTAAATTAAGGAAATCTAAATCCGGCGTCCCCGATGCGCCACCCTGTATATTTTCATTTGTGTATTATTTTTAATTTGCTGGAAAGATCTCTTTCATGTAGATTTTTGTACATTTCACTTCCAATACATTTTTGATTTTATAATTATTTTATTATTTTTTCAATTGGTTGAGTAACTTTGTAGATTGACATTTTAAAAAAAATTGATTTTATTATTTGTTCGTAGGTACATATCTACTTGTATTTATCAATTAAACCAATTAATAAAAACATGTAGACACAAACAAATAATAAAATCTTTTTTTTATAATTATTCCATTATTTTTTGAGCGACCAACCACTCCCCATTATATATATCCAATTAATATAAAAGTCATAATTATAATCACCATTGTTGGCTCTTCAACCGCTAACGGATAATGGCCTCAAGTCATAAGAGACCTTAAATATATAACCAAATTTGTCTATGCTTTACATTGATAACTCACCAAAATAGAGGAGGTTTTGGCGCGTTGTGAGCGGGCAGTACACCATAACCTCAATTTTATCTGATAATTCATTCTCCACATCTTTCTTTATTCTCCGCAACATGAATGGCTTCAGTATCATATGCAACCGCGACAGATGTTCTGCAAATTATACATTACAATTATTATAAACGCACCATTGCACGATTTACATATATTTATTAATATCCATACTTAAATCACACAAATATGTACATCTGTGAGCAAAAGTACCAAGTGAATAAGTCAACAAAATGGAGTTTTGTGTTAAGTATGCAGAGTTGTTCTTTAGATACAAATCCGTCAATGAAAAATTAGATGAGTCAGAAATTAAAAATAAAAGGCATGTATAATTGATTTTTTGTAAAAGGACAAATGAAATGATTAATTATTTGAAAAATTTGGAAAGAAACAACGACTAATCAATTTGGTTCAACATTTTGGACAAAAAAACAAGACTAGTGGTGTAAAAATTAGATAAAAATAACAATATTATTTCATATTAATATTTCATAGACAAACGAAATTCCAAAATTTTGTTTTGGCTCTCCGAAAAACATGTTTTTTTTAACTTATTCAGTTTTTCCTTTCGCCCACAGATATTTTTCCACAAATATAATTTCCATATCTTAAATCACAAAAAATATGTACAGTAAAAGCTCTTTAATACGAAATTCAGGGGACCGAAATTCAACAAAAAAATTCGAATTTCGAATTAGGGAAGTAGAATTAGTAGGAAGTTTTTAAACCATCAACATACTTTCTAAACATTTCCAAGTGTACAAACAAATGCATTTTTTAACATGTATTTTTAAACACATTTATTTGGCCAATATTGCATTCATTTTTGTCAGTTGTTTCAATAAAATTAAAATAATTTACTTTGATAAGTGATCTTGAGACATCAATTCAATTTTAAAACAGAAAAAATGAAAACAGCAAATATTGTACATCACTTCACTGCGTTTTTCAATTTTGGCGCGATTTATTTGCTTATTTCTCAATGTTTCTGTCCACGTCTTTAATCAAATCCATTTTCATTTAAATAGTTAAAGTTTTGTAAGCGCTGCGAACTGACGCCATTTTAATTTGAAACGAAACACTAGTCAAAATAAAATGCGAAAATAACTAAAATCTAACACGTGAACGTAATAAAATGTCTAATATTCTTCACTCTTATCAAATAACAAAAAATATATTAAAATCGTAAATGAAGAGACTAAAATATCGAAAGTTTTCACGGAAATCACAGATAAAAGCACAAAAAAAAGTCAATGACATAATGTTTTCACGCGATATATCTTAATAAAACACAAAGATGTAACAATTTAAAACTCCAAAACTGGCGACAAAACTTCAACTAATCTCGTCTTTTGGCGGGATATCATAAAACAGCAGTCATAAGGGTACGCGCGCACTAGCGTTTTTTCGCCGCGCGGCGAAAAAACCTGCGACATTTTGACGCGCGGCGAAAACAGCAGGCACGCGCACTACGGCATAATGCCGCTGATCATTTACGGGCAGTTCTTTAAAATATTTGGTGAACTTAACGAAAAATTCTTCCAATATTATCGAATGAATAAAGAATGTTTTTATGAACTTTTAAAACTAGTTGGACCTTCTATCACATATAAAAATACTCCATTCAGAAATGTTTAATGTTTCTGTCACTATATTCTTTTGAAGTGATATCATACAATGGTGGTCTTCTTTCAACATTCGTAATTAGCATTTCAATATTAAAATCTTCGTCTAGATCAGCAGAATTATTTCTTGTAGCCCATTGTTCTTTCACATAAAATATATGGTACAGCGAAACAGCGCGTAGCGCGCGCGGTAATGACTTTAAAAAGATGCGTTTTTTTGCCACTGACCGCCGCGCCGCAAGAGAGTTGTAACATTTCACCGATTTTTCGCCGCTGCGTTATTTTGCCGCTAAGTGCGCGCACTACGATTCAAAAGCCTTTGTTACAACACTGCGGTGCGACATTATGCCGCCGCGCGGCGATAAAACGCTAGTGCGCGCGTACCCTTAAACAGCCTTACCCTGTGCGCACGGCCACCGGCCAGTTGGGGATGTTTTATGACTTTTATTACTGTCATATAGATGTTCAAAGGCCTGTGAGCGGTCATTTCCGTCAGCGCAGGTATAAAAACACTAGCAAATGGTGAGAAAATGTTAACATTTACACAAATGACTTTTGTGTCAAATTTCATAATTTTGTCTGAAATTTTTTTCGTATTTGGAATTAGCCATTTTTTCGATTTATAGGAAGCATTTTGTACGAAAATTCATTTGAGGGGGATAAAATATCATTAAATTTTTCGAATTATACCGAATTTCGAATTATAGTTGTTTGTATTAACGAGCTTTTACTGTATTTCCTTTTATTCTTTAATTTGTGTCCAGCTATTGGTTTTGCTATTCAATGGCCAGTTGGTTAAATAGACTTATTTATTTATACAAGTAAATGTTCTTAAAATTAAATAATTTTTTTCTATTTCAGAACTTACTCTCGTCGATTGCTGTTTTGTTTTCTGCGTGGCTCTCTATATCCTTGGAAAACCATTCATTGAACTCGTCGTGGGAATCAAAGAGTGTTGGCATGATGAAGTGCAAAAGAGCCCATAGCTCTGCCATGCTATTTTGTATCGGAGTACCTGAAATTATGAATTGCCATATATGAAAAAATGCAAGAGGGTGTAAGGAATGCATTGTTACATTAAGTACAGTAATAACATCTGCTGGCTATTAATATTAGGTCCTTACATATGAAATTGGCGTTTTGCCGTACTGGCGAATTTGATCTCAAATATCTTCTCTTTGGTTAGGAATTCCAAATCCAAATTTATACAGCTATTTAATCATGTATTTGTGTTTTGAAAATTATAATTCATTTGTTTTTTCCTCAATTGTTTTTTTCTTTGCGTCACTCAGTTTACAAAATGAAAAACTTGAAATATCGCGTTATTTACGAGTACGAGTTCCACCGTGGCACCAGTGCTGCAGAAACGGCTCGAAGGATTAATGATGTGTATGGCGACGGTGCCGCAAAAGAAAACACAGTGCGTTTTTGGTTCCAACGTTTTCGTTCTGGAAATTTCGACCTGCAGAACAAGCCCCGTGGACGGCCGGAGACCAAAGTTGATAATGAAGAATTGAAGGCTATTGTGGAAGCGGATCCATCGCAAACCACATCCGAGTTAGCTGCAGGCTGCGGTGTTAGTGATAAAACTGTTTTAATCCACTTGAAGCAAATTGGTAAGGTGAAAAAGCTTGAAAGGTGGGTACCTCACGAATTGAGTGAAGCAAATCAACAAACGCGCGTTGACTGCTGCGTTGCATTACTCAACCGGCACAATAATGAAGGGATTTTAAATCGAATCATTACCTGTGATGAAAAGTGGATCCTGTACGATAATCGGAAGCGCTCATCGCAATGGCTGAACCCTGCCGAACCAGCCAAACCATGCCCCAAGCGAAAATTGACTCCAAAAAAGTTACTTGTGAGCGTTTGGTGGACTAGTGCTGGTGTCGTTCACTACAGCTTTCTTAAATCTGGCCAGACGATTACGGCAGATGTCTATTGTCAGCAACTGCAAACCATGATGGAAAATCTAGCTGCTAAACAACCGAGGCTGGTTAATCGCTCTAGGCCACTGCTGCTTCATGATAACGCTAGACCACACACTGCACAACAGACGGCTACCAAATTAGAGGAGCTTCAATTGGAATGTCTAAGACATCCACCGTACTCTCCGGACCTTGCCCCAACAGATTACCATTTTTTTCGAAATTTGGATAACTTCTTGCAAAGGAAAAAATTCAACTCCGATGGGGCAGTCCAAACCGCCTTCAAAGATTTTATTGATTCCCGTCCGAATGGTTTTTTTAGTAAAGGGATCGATGAACTACCTATGAGATGGCAAAAGTGCATAGATAGCAATGGTACATACTTTGATTAAATAAATATATTATAATAAAAAAAATCGGCTTTATGTTCCTCCCATACTAAACGCCAATTTCATATGTAAAGACCTAATAGTAATGTACGACCCATGAGATATTAATCAAAAATAATTTAGAGAATAATAAGTATCTGGTAGATTATATACCAAGAAGAGCAGTTTTTTTCCAATTTGAAATTTAATTCGGTACTACCTTCAAGAGTGCACTGCGGATCGTGTCACTTCTATAATTGTCATGGTGGTTTGGCCAGTATTGGATGAGGGTATAATGGAGACCAATGGTTGTGGCTGGCTAGATTTAAACCTTATTTAAACTTTTTTCCAGTCCTTAATTTCCGATTCTGTCCACCTTAAATGCCTATAACGACATCTATTGTCGTAGATCGACTCCTCGTCAGTGGAGCGAGCCTTTAGAATTTTATTCGGTTTCTGACCACAGCTAGTACTCATTATATTATATCCCGCATTGACAATTTTGCAAATATCTTACCGCAAACTTTGTTAATTGTATTGAATCGCCGCACTCTTAATCATCGAGCGTCAAGTGTATTGTGTTGTCATCATATGGGAAGAAGAGTGATCATAGAAAAGGCAGTCCTGTATACCTGGTTGATGCCCTGACTCTATGTTTTCCGTCTTCGTCTCACATTGCCAACATTCATCTCGCCCTGACTCGTAATTCCCCGCATAGAATACGCAAACACAGAACCAGCGGTCAACCAATATAAAATTAATAATTCCCACGTCATGGGTGGAAATGGCGAATGTTACATTGTGTAAAGTGATCACTTAAGCCAACCATAAAGATAGGTCATAAGTCCTATGTACACCCAAATGACTTCTATACCTACTTTCCCATAAGAAATACAGTTTCATCTCTGTGAGATATCTATAATATACATTAAATAATTCCCACATTTTTTCATAACCGTAACAACACATGGTATGTGCAGATGTCACGGAAGAGTGATAATGCAATGAATAAGCTATCTCGTAGATGGTAAATAATATGTTAAATATAATTGATATTGTAATCTGTAGAAATGGAACCAAATAGTAATTATTTTGTATTATTTTATATTCTAGAATCGATGGATCCGTCTCCTTTTTGCTATTCTTATCTGTTTTATTATTAAAGTTTCTCCGTTATCGCAGATAATCAAAAGCATTGTTCTTTATCTATTGCAGGATTCAAAACTCACCGGAGAGCAACAGCCTATTCCTGCAGCTGAAGCCAAGCAAAAGTTTCCATCGCTGGGACCCAGAAGACTTGATGGCCTGCGCCTCATCCAGAATCATGTGCTGCCACTTGATCCTGTTCATGTACTTGACATCGGCCACAACTATTTGGTACGACGTGATCACGACGTGAAAGGCCGCCTCCTTTGTGTGCAGATCACGGCGCTCCCAAAACTGTCGAAGGATCTTACGTTCATTAGGGTTGCCCCAGTAAGGAACCTAAAAGACAAAAATTATGGTACTTTTAAAATAATATAAGAATGATGAAAGAGTCTGATACAAAAGTATGAATGATAAAATAAAAATATAGTAATTATAACATTTTTGATTAATTAATTATAATATTTATATCCTGAGGAAATGGATGTTCATAATTAGAAATGTCGGTATCTGTTATTAAAACTGTGCAAAAAACGAATATCTAATGGAATGAATCATAATTCACAGAGAGCAAAATCAAAGTCATAGAATTAGCTAGCACAGGCTCTCACAGTCCAGTGGAAATAATACTAGCTTCGATTCCTGGTTCGATTCCCGATTTTCGATAAAAATCAAAATACACCTATATGATTTTCTCAAACCTGGGACTTTTCTGGGTGTTTTCATAATATGTTTGGTTAGAGTAGTTCGATATTTGTAACATTAATAAATTATTAAAAATAACAAATAACTCGATAGTGTCATATTTTCTCATACAAAAATGTATTTACTATATGTTGAAATTTAACTTCAAACTGAATATTTTCAAAACATTCTATCCTTTCACACAGAAATATTTTAAAAACAGACATTTAAATAAACAATAGTGATATTTATACCACTTTGAAATCGGGAACGAATCGCTGCATTTCCTGCTGCCAATTGTGGAGAGTGCTAGCTGGCGAGACCACCAAAAAGGGCCCCCATACACCCAAGCGTTCAGCAACATGACACAAGAATGCGATGCACTGCACCGTTTTTCCTAGACCCATTTCATCTGCCAGAATACCGCTGATACCCTGAAATTATTGTTTTGTGTTAGTGTTGTATTATTATAGTGTACCATTATTTATAAAATCGAAAGGACCAAAATTCATTTTAATTTTATTTTATACCATATAACCTTTGTGAACTATAAAAAAACTTTTATTATATAAGAATCGAAAGAGTGCAGAAAAAGTTTTTAAGTATTTTGTCCTTCAGGGCTGGTCAACACGGGAATCTTCACACCTATGAGTATCATCTTGCCTTTTACCCAGTACAGTAGGTATTCGAAATTCAAGGGACCCAAAATAACATATCGAATTATGCGGAATCCCGTTAAATCGAAATTCAAGGTACATAAAAAAAATCGCAATGCGATTGCGAAATTCACCAAAAATTATAACTCTTGAAAAAAGCCATTAATTTTATGAAAAATGTTTGTATTTTTGCATATTTCAAGAAATCTCTTCGAAAATGCAATATTTATTATGCTTAAGCATTGTATAAACAGGGATTGCGATATTTCAATTACTGAAGTGCCCGATAGTGACATATTTCTCACTTGCGAAAAAATCGAAATATTTTCTTAAATTTTGTCAAGTTTCAAAAAAATTTTGAATTACGTGAACTAAAATGTATTGATTTATGACGCAAGGGGCTAAAAATTGTTTCGAATTACAAATTACTAGGGTTTTAGAATTATCGGGGTTCGAAGTAACGGGGTTTTATTGTATTCTGTTAGTGTCTTGTTAAAAATAAAATGAAAATATTAAAAACTAACAATTATAATAACAGATTACCTGATCATACAAATTAGCCAGCCAGTTCATACCCTTCAGCTGGTACCCCTTCAATGTTCCCCTGAACAGCGATGGTTGAGCATGCTCACCGCTGCTGCTTGGCGAGCCGCCCAGAAACTGCCTGGCCCGAGCACGATCAGTCTCAAAGGCATCCAATGCATTGTGTTGGGCCTGTTCTTTCATGGCATCACTGAAAACATCAATTAATCAATTAAATCGGCAGCCCTCGTAGCCCAGTGGGTATGACACTGGCTTCTCACACCGAGGGTTCCGGGTTCGATTCCCGGTGAGGTCACAATAAATCTAAGTGTCTTGTGATGTCTTTCGCTTCTGTAATTGGGCCTCTTGGCCTGTTGAAGCGTAAAAAAAATATATATTAAAAAAATATGATAAATGTAACATTAATGCTGTAAACATTATTTCAGGTTGAGGAATACTTAAGCACACATGTTGGAAGTTATACTTCTTTGGCATACATAAAAAACCATGTGCTGTGTTATATACCTTGCGTTAGAATAGGGCTGGATAGCTTTGTTCCAACGCAAGATATACAACTAGCTTTTTCATCATTGGCAGTTATCCTTCAACAGATAAAAAATTTTGTCTGTATAAAAAAGATAAATTCAAAACTGTACGAACATAATCCAATCACCATAATATACAATATGTATTTGATCACAATTATATTATGAAAAATATGTCATCAAATAGAAAATAAACAACAGTAACACTACTACATATATGCAGTTTTCATAACTCTTTTATGAAAAATATATATTCAATTGTTGTCAATGTACTTTTGCCATTTTAATGGAAGTTATTATTTGATGCCTTTGCTATAGAAAAACTGGGGACGGGAATTGACAGATTATTTAAAAGCATTCTCCACCGCCTCAACAGAGTTGAAATTTTTCCCTTGTATCTAAAGTTATGTAAATTCCAAAAAAAATGGGTGAGTGAGAGAGTTTCCAGTCAAAGCTCCTGTAATTTTAAGACAGTGCAGTGTGTGGACAAGCGTTGTCGTATAGAATTAGTGGACTAGAGCAATTGACAAATCTCGGTTGTTTGACAGAGGGTTTGTCCATCATCGCTTTCAATTCTTGACTGTGTACTTCTGCAGTAATTGTTGTGACAGATCTCAAAAAACTTTAATGATAAGTGCCGGCACAGCTTCACTATTCAGTCACAAGCAGTTTCTTTTGACTCGATTTGCGTTTGGGAAATTGTTTGGCTGCCTCCCTTGGATCCAATCACTGCGACTAACGTTTTCGATTATCATACAGAATCCAATATTACGAGTAACAATTGCGAGTTTGCTGTTATCCTTCAGTAAGTTCATACGGCACCCACTTTGCGAGCTTCATAATTGGACACAAATGAATCAATATCGTTTTGTCACCTACATTGAAGGCTGTTGTTAATTCTGACGTGATTTGAGATAAATCTGCTTCCACTATAGCTTTCAATTAGTTATTATCGGCTGTATTCTCCGGTCGTCCACGGGGCTCATGATTGAAGTTGAAATTTCCAGAAAGAAAGCAATCAAACCAAAAACGCACCATGTGTTCGTTTATAGTACCTGGTCCATACACGTTGTTAATATTGCGTGCCATCTACGCAGCAGCATTAGTGCCATGACAGAACTTATATTCGAAAATAATGTGAGTATATTAATTTTCTCCATGGTCGCAGACACAGCGATATTGAAGAAAAAAATAAATGGCAGAAAACATATGAATAACTAATTCTGATAAAGGATCATAGCTTTAATACATAGCAGACATTAATTTGAATTTGTAATCCGAAGTCGAATGCAAGATATCGAGCTTCAAATTAGCTAGAATTGTAAAACGGCAATTTCATAGGGAAAAGACCTAATATCGCTCAGAAAACTGCTAATTTAGTTTTTGACTGGTGAGTCGTAACATCATAGTGTGAAAATATTCCATTGCATAATACTAGCGAGTTTCGTTACATCCTAAGTGCGCCAAAAGAAGAATGAATTAAAAAATATATTTTGAAGAGGATATAATTATCAGTCAGTTGAGAAAAAATAATAAAAAATATTTAAAAACCAAATACTTAAGACAATACTTACACATCATAAGTATCCAAATGAGCCAGACTCCGAGGACCGGTCTCCTCGTCCAGCTGGCTTAGGATCCGCAGCTGAGCAGTAGGCGAGATGTCCTTACCAATCTTGTGCGACATGAAATGTGCGTACAGTTCGGTTTGTGTGATGAGAAAATTGAGCTTGCGTTGCTGTCTTTTAGCCTCGATGAACTCCACATCCATCTAAAAAGAATACCATTTTTAAATCAGTGATATACAGATATATAATTGGAATAAGAATTTGTGGAAGAAAGCCTCCACGATCTCACTGGAAAGAAAGAGACGTGTGTTCTGCCTGCACAGGACTTATGACCTATCGTCGGCAGGATTAAGAATTCTTTATGTCATGACTACGTTCACCATTTCTTCCATCCCCTCCCACCCCCCTCAGAGCCGCATTTTTAGTCTATTTCGTGTATTAAATTGACAAAACAATAACCCAAATCCCAACACCACTCAACCCCCGTACTGCCACTGGCCGGGCCTCGCCACGACTGCAGCCCCAACAAGGCACGCGCCATCTAAATTTAATTGAATTGAAATCTATATATATGAATGTATGAAATTTTCTTTATTGAAAAACTGTTTAATTGACACAAATATAAAAAATGTGCCGCACATTACAATTATCATCAATGCAATTATGATATGATTTAAGTGATAGTATAGAAACATAACAGCCACTATGCAATAGACAAAATGTACATGTAGTAAACATTAGTTAATTTGAATTTCAAGGGACCATTGGGACAGGGATTGCAAAATTCGGAAAGAAAAAAATCACAAAACGCATGAAAAAAGTCAATAATTTTGTGAAAAACATACATATTTTTGCATATTGCAAGAATACATCTCGAAAATGCTATATTTATTATACTAATAACTGGAGTTTTTGAATTTACGGAATTATCAACTTTGATAACACTCTCTATTTTCGTCAATTGGATAGTGGATTTGTTTCTACACTCCTCAAACTTTCAAGCTTATTTCGAAAAATGTTTACATTAAATATTATATAACTTTAGATCAATATGCCTTTTTTCATTGAAAGTTAGATGAAAATTTTAAAGCAAACATACAAACCTTCCTTTGTTCTTCCGCTTCCTTTTCCATCCTTCTTCTCGTCTCTCGTTCCACTCTGTCGTAGCGTTTCCAGTAAGCCTGCATTTCTCGTGTCAGCCTCTTGCAGCGCCAAATTGTCTCCTTCATATTTTTCTGAGACTGCAATATTTATTTATATCATCAGTTGCATTAAAATTAAAAAAGGCAATGATTAGTTAATGTGGTTCATTAATAATTATTATTATTCTCGTTCATTAAATAGTATATAGTGAACTCTCATTGAAATATTACATTATACCTAAATTTAACAGCAATTTTAATACATTAAAAATAGTAGACAACATCATTGCACAAACAGTTATTAATATCGTCCATCAACAGCATGATCTACCTTAATTGCATATATTACAGGTCATGTGCTGTAGATTTTGAATATCGTAATATCCTAATCTGAAGATTAAACACACCAAAATAACAACAATGTTTAATCTATACATTTACTAAACTGCGCTCAACTAGAAATTTTGAGAGATGAACCAAAAATGCATTTTGATAGTATTTCTAGAATAATTATTATTCACAATATCAGTCATGATATTAAATGAGAAATATTTAATATCAATTACTGGATAAATTGAATAATATTCTGAAGGAAAATCTAAAATTAAAAGAAGCGGAAACACACCTGCATGGCTTTCTGGCGATGATGCTTAGTGCAAAGTGCAGCCATCCTCTTACAGTTTTGCAGCGTGTCCTTATGAGCAGCTGCCCGGGTTCGCTGCACCTTGCCCAGCTCCTTCTTGCACATGAGCTGCCACAGCTTCCGCCTGCGGGCTGCCAATACCTCTGGCTTTTTCGCCATGGCAGCCTTTTTGCGCGCCCTGAAGGAATAAGTGCAAATAAATAACATATTCTACTGCTATTAAATAAAATGCTACTTTCTATAAAAAATAATGCAATAGAATCTCATTAATTCGAAATACAAGGGACCCAAAGAAACATTTTGAATTATGCGGAACCCTGTTATTTTATATTATTATGTGAAATAAAATACATATATTGACATATGGCGTTAATCTACCATGAATTTTTTTTTTCAACAAAATTTCGAATTATAGGGGTTCAAATTAACGGTGTTTTACTGTATTACAATGCACAGTAATTTTGATGATTATCAAAATATTTATTATACTTGAATTAACCAGACAAAATTTGTGCACAACCCACTGTTGAATATTTTCCATATAAGATTCTATCCCCTTCCGATGACATTCCTTAATTAACACCTCTGATACCCCCCCCCCCTCTCCTCACCCACCCGTCAACGTAACACACTTGCATGGTTTATTATCTTTTTCAATTTTAGTACACTAAAAATCCTAAAGCAGAGAAAATGTTCTCGAAACTTGTAGATTTCATATCTAATAAAGTGGTGAAAACAAAGTGATTTGTGTTTTATTTTAAATAATATTCCATCATTTTCTAGAATTAAACTAACCCATTTTTATACACAACAATATTCCATTAAAAATAATTCACTATAATAATTATTTATGTTATTATGTAGAATGTATAGAAAGTATGAAATTAGACGCAGAACTAGAGCATTGGATATCATGGATCGTGTAGCGAAGCTAAATTGGCAATGGGCAGGGAGTGTTGCAAGACAGGATGCTACACGATGAACCCCCAGAGTTCTGAAATGGAGACTTTGGGAAAATAAAAGAGGCATCGGAAGACCTCAAAAGAGATGGGCCAACGATATAGCCGCTGTGGGGGGGAAGAAACGGCAACAACTAGCAAATAATAAGGAAGTATGGAAGAGGCCTATATCCAGCAGTGGAGATGAGGGCTAAGGAAGAAGAAGAAGATGTATTAATAATGTAGTAAGAGATTCGTAACATGGAATTTTATTTATTTATTGAAAAACTTAATGGAATAAATCAATACTCAAAAATAAAAATATCATAATTAATAATCAAAATACTCCGAAAATTCGCCTCACCTCGCTGCTGCTCTGGGATTCATCCCCGCATATAGTCCTTTATCACTGTCTTCTTCCTCCTTGATACCAGCTGTCAGCTCATCCCAATCATCCTGCTCCTGGCCGCTGCCGACCTTAGGCTGTTGCCCGACTTTGGGCCCTCGTGGCCGGGAGCCCGAGCCCCCGCCCCGACCACGGCGCTTTCGGCTCGGAGGAGGAGCGCTCGGAGCCGCCGGAGCCACAGCCACAGAACCCCGTTGCAGGGAAGGCCATCGGTCGTATGTGGACAAAAGTCCCGCACCGTAGTACATATAACGGGAGTTCTGTAATATAAAATGTTATTACATCACAAAATAAAACAAAAAAGAAAGTTGTTCCAAAATATTATATCAAATGTGTTTCAACATTTAAGTCATCCTAGATTTATGAATTTAATTCATTAAAAAAGTAACCCATAAAAACCAAGTTTTTTTTATACTCTCTTTTTAACATATAACAATTAAAGGTGAATTAAAACATATAACATAACACTAAACTTACAGTAATTTAATATATTTCTAAAATGTCAGATGTTTTGAGCTTTGATAAGACTCTTCATGCTTTGAAGGTTAAATTCTAAAAACATTTGTCAGTCAATTTAGATTTTCGACATTCGTACTGAAATACCTTTTATGCATACCGACGGAGTAATTCAAATTTAGAAAATATTCCGCGACGTTATCGGGCCGCCGTAATCAAACTTTTCTAATGATTCCAATTTGAAAAAACCAATAAAATTTCTAAAAATCCGAAATTATACTATACTATAACTATTAATTTTTTTTAACGAAAATTTGATAGATCTTCTTGATCGTCGCCATGAGTCTACTTGCCTAGTTTCAGCTCGATTGGATCACGGGAAAAGGGTAAAAAATCGATCCAAAATTTTTGTTGACGGCAAGCAAGCAGACGCCACGAGTTAATATAAAGGGAGTAAAAACAGATGACAGTTTGATAGCATCCACAATTCATCACTGAACATATCAGCAATACAAGTAGGTTCAGTATAGGTACGTCAAAGGAATGAAAGGTAAACTTAGAATTGTTGAATTAATTGAGGCGGGGCACTTTAAAGTATTTTAACCTTTCGAATCCATAATGAATATTTTATTTTTAATCTTTCTAGTGACTAACTAACCAATACGCCCTTTCTCCGCAGGGGTAGGCAGACAGGATAGAACGCCATATTCTTCTATCTTGATACACCATTTTTGCTTTGGCAACATTCATACATCTTCTCGTATACTTATTTTGTTTGTTGAAGCTTTTAACACGGCCATCCTCCAATACTTGGTTTATTCAGTATAGCCAGGTCTTTCGCAGACACCCTCCATTCCTGCTGCCTTCAACACTCGCCTCATATCCTTTCCTCACTCCTCCGTTCTACATGGTCTAACCATATCAGGGATCCTTTCTTTTTTCTATCTACTATAGTTCAGCCAGCACTAATTACATTCACTTCTAAATCGTTGTTAATTTTACACTCTATCATTTTCCACACATGTGCCTAAACAACCATATTCAGTCTACTGTCCTTTTTTCCCAAATCCAGGCTTCGCTTCCATACATCAATGTTAGCATTAGAACTCCGTTACGTACCACTAGTCACGATTTCTTTGACAGATTTCTGTTCCAATATTTTCATACATAAGTATGCGATTACTTTTTCAATATTTTTAAATTATTTTAAAAGTTAAACTATCGTTTGCATTACTGCCATCATCGTCGAGCAATGTCTCACCTCTGGGTTCCCGTAATACTTGGCTGCGTATTTCTTTCTGGTTAAATGGTCCCTGAGCATACGGGCAAGGTGCGCTTCAGTAATGTCTCCATTTTCCTCCTCACTGGAGTCGCTGGCAGAGTCAGAAAGCAAAGCCGACCGCAGCCAACCACGCTCCTCATCACTGGGACCCGCACCCTCCATGTTATACAGACGCAGTTTGTCACTACGTCGCTCTGGAAAATAATATTTAATAAGAATACTAAATGTGTGTTTGTCTCTTCCGAGGATTTGCAATGCAAAATATAAACTTGATTGGAAAAACAGTTCCAAGAATATAATAAAGTATGGAAAATGTTGCAATTCACACAATTTGAGTTTGACTGGAAATTCTGTATCTGGATAGGTATTATTACAAAAGAATATCAACATCTCGCTGTATTGTGGAAATTTTTCAAACGTTTATTAACCCAGCACCAATGACACTGGGTCATATTGACCCAAGGTGATTTAAAATGGACATTTTTTTTTACACCTGGAAGCTGGAGATTGTGTAAATTTTTCAAATGTTTATTAACCCAGCACCAATGACGCTGGGTCATACTGACCCAAGGTGATTTAAAAAGGTCAATTTTTACACCTACCATACACTTGAATGTTTGTGTAGCTGGAGATACAGCCCACCTCTACGCAACGACACTTGCGTAGAGGTGGGCATATGTGCGTCTATATGTGCAACGAGATACATGTGCGTCTAGTCAGAACATGTAAATGTGCCCAGCGTCTAGTCAGAACGTGTAAACCCCAATAATTCAAAATTGAAATTTTCAAATTATAGTGAATTTTGAATTATTGGTGTTTGAATTAACGGGGTTTTACTATATTTGACTCCGTATTGCGAAAATTGCAGTAGTTCCATGTCTCTGAATGAGGAAGCTGAACACTAATTTCAATTTTTTATTATTATGATAACTTCATATGTAATATGATCTTTCTTTTTGTGTGTAAAATTATTGATTCCTATTAATATTTAGAATACTTAAGTTGTGTTTTCAAAGGTGTAAAAAAAGTTAATAAATGTTTGGTTTATAAAATATATTGGCATTGTTATTATTTTGTCATGTACGAAAAGAAGCCTTATTTAGTAAATATACATTAAAATTAAGCAGTAGACTTTTAGTTTGTGAAAACTTGCTGACAAAATCACGTCATGGGAGTTAGATTTTCATAGCACAAGCGTTTAGCTTAGTTTGAAAATAGTAAGAATATTGATGTGACACGTATTCCGTGTTCGCATCTCTATTTATTTTTAAAAAGAAAAAAAAAGAAAGATAAAAATTGTAAATAAACATAACGAGGATGATATAAATTATAAAAAGTGACCATGTAAAACCTGGCACGACCAAAAGAATTTAAATACATTTAAGAAGAAAGAAGAAGAATAAAATAAATGCCTAAAATTTAAAGAATAGCCCGTGCACATAGATAACAACGTCATTGCAGAGGTTGCATCTCTCAAATTGGGGTACACTCTTGGTAAGGAAGAAGTGGGAATTTCCTGTTATGCTGACGACGCTACGATCATAGTGGAAAACAAAATGACTTAGAGAGAATGAATGCTCACAAAGTTTGATGAATCCCACCCAAAGTATAATATGATCATTTCCACGCAGTGAAAAAAAAAAAATAACATTCTCCAAAAACCCATTAGTGTGCATAATCTTAGTATGCAATGAGCCAATTGAACAAGTAACCCGGTTCAGATATCTTGGCAGTGAAATGCTCAACTCTCATGATCTCCCCAGAGAAGATAGGCCTCAAGTGGAGGCGACAATGTTGACAATACCAACACGTAGAGAGAATGAATACAAGAATACCATATATAGTATGGCGTACCAGATGGACAGTGCGTCCACCAGGGAGACCCTCAAAACGATGGAGAAATAGATGGAATTCAGCATCACAAGAGGAAACTCGTGTACAATCACGCACTTGTGTCTAAAGTAAGTTGAAGAAGAAGATATAGATGAGAGTTTAATCTCTCGTATAGATTTGGCGGTAAAGGTCAGCATTAACACAATTAGGCTATGATTGAAAGCTCGCTCAAAGCTCAATTCTATACTGACCTTTATGCGACATTCAAAACAAGTTTCAAAACAAGTCTCATCCATGTATATTCAACATAAAAAATTCAATATTTACATTTGTATTACATTCAGTATTTACATTATTATTACACTCGGTGAAAAAAATAAATAAGTATTAAATAATCCCATACATTGAAAAACAAATTGAAGTTGGATCTAAAAAACTTGGAATTTTGATTAATTGGGTTTTGAACAACTTACTTTTGAAACAAATTTTTCAATGAACGCTTACTTATATAAACCACATTAAGTAAAAATTGTATGTATATACATAAAATAAATGGGTATAAGAAGAGTTATAAAACTGAGTATTGAAATTATATTTAATGCAGCATGATCAACGGCTTTGAAGCTTACCTTCTTTTGTTGTGACCACTCCATGAATAATTTTATCACCCTGGCACATTTCCTCTTCTGTCAGATGACTGTCAGAGCCAGAATCGCTGTCACTGGAGCGGTCCTTGCCCAGGACCTTGTTCATGTATGACATGAAGGGCCCGATGTCCAGGGCGGCCTCCAGCCTCTGAATATGCAAAGGCTTTGCGAGATCATTCTTCTTGGAGGTCTTAAATCCCAATATTGGTTTTTCTGCCATGGTAGGTGTGTGCTGTCAAAATATTACAAAAATGTAAATATTGGATCGTTGAACGCGTATATATTTATCACTGGTAATATCTTTGTCATGGTTTGTCGTTGAAAACTTATAAGATTCACATATTCCGCAAATTATTTACGATACGACGCAGATAAATTTGGGTAACCTATCATACACAAAACCTACAAATTTGCTTTCAACAATATTCTATTTGTAATCTTTCATGATTAAGTACTCACGATAGCTCGAAATTTCGGTTAAGTTTGCATTTCATTAGTTATCTAACCGAATAACTGGCAATTTGTACAAAATGGCGAGCGCAAAATTTCGTCAATTTAAGACCGAGTATACGTTCACCGCGTCTGATATAACTACTCATTTCTGTTTCGGGCTTGAAAAAACACGAACCCGCCATCATTGACGGAATAAGTACCAGCGATCAAGAAAACTGAATGCTTTGATTGGACAACATAAAACTGAAATATTTTTCAACCAATGAACGTGGATATTTTTATACTTAGCATTGGAACCTAATTTCAAATTTTATTTTTAGGTTATAATTTATTTTTAAAAGGAAAAGAATTAAATTTAGTATTCTATTGTTCTGCGAATAAATAAAGAGTATTTTTCCTTTATTTTGTAATTTGAATTGCTTTATCATTTAAAATATTTATTTTAATGTTCTGTCTTTTCAACGACAATTATTATTTACAAAAAATATTTTTATTGTCTACTTCTATGAACCTAAAGGGGTGCGGCGGCGTGTTAACGAAATGTGATTTTTTATCTTCGATGAAATCGGAAATTTCCCCTTAACTCAGTGCTATGATTGCTGTTATACAAATTATAATATCGAATTTGTCGCAAAGATGGTGGGTTATAAAAATAAGCATTCAGTACAAAAAAGTACCTGGGACGACAGAGCCTAGCCAATGTTAAAGCCAGCGAGATAAATGTTTGTAGAATTCATACCAAAATACAGAAAACCACCAATCTAGGCCACACACATACACATACAGTGGCAAGGAATGCCATATAAGCAAATAGAGGCGCGAGCCAGACACACGCGTGACCTGCCGCACTCCGGAAGACTCCTTTGTTCGTAAATTATATAAAAAGAGGCCCACGCCCTAGGCGGGCATGTCAGTCTGTCACTCTGTCAGCGGCCGGAGGCTATGGCCCTTAGAGTATCTATCATTGTCTTTATAATCATACTCTTGTATATCTTGTACTTGTTTTATCGAGATAATAAATCATCAAATATTCTACGCCTTTGGAGCTTTTCCGTCGCATGACGGTGGTGACCCGAAAAAGCAATTGCTCCTAACCATCTCCAAACCCCCAAATGTTTAATAAAATTACGTTGATTGCATCTGTTTTGTTCGCAGGAAATCATTTTGATACACATTTCTTTGTTGTGATATATATTTATATTGGACAACAAATCTAATTATGAAAACCATGACCGTACTTGATTTCAATTAAATAATTACACCCGGTGTCATATCAAAAGGCAATTCTTACATATTTTCAAATTAAAAATTACTCGAAATACTCAGTCCTAGATGCTTTGTTTGTCTTTTACATTTCGTTTCTCGTTGATATTGAATTTAAGTAAAAGTAAAGTAACAAATCTTTTCGAAATCGAATCATATTACCAGAATAAAGAAAGGATCGCTTAGATGGTTTGGTTATGTGAAACGTACGAGTGAGGAGAGAATGATTAAGAGACTATACCTAGTGTTGAAAGCAGCAGGAACAAAGAGCATTCGCGAAAGACCTAGCGTAACCAAATACAACAAATATGTATTGAAAGGATAGCCCTGTTAAAGCTCTAACAGCGGTAGTGCCTGAGAATATGTATGAATGTGGTCGAAGCAAAAATTGTATGCCAAATTAGAAGAACGTGGCATTGTATCCTTTCTGCCTGTCCCTGCAGTAAAACGGCGTGGTTATTAGTTAGTTACTAGAAAGGTAAAGAAAATATTTGTTATGGATTCAATTGCTTTTAAGTATCTCTCCTCAATTGGTTAAACAATTTTAAGTTAATTAACAAAATCCTTTGACAAATACTATATGTATATTCCCGGTGCTTTCCATTCCGTACCACAAATAGAAAATAAAAATCATTTACGATCATCATTATTTCTATTTTCTATGATTGGACATAACACTCAATACTTATCTATGCTACCAAACTGTCATCTGTCAATGTCAAAAGTAAACATTTGGTCTATATTCTGTGGTAAACATTGGGTAAATATAGCAGCGGATATGTAGTACCTTCTTTATTCTGTGATATGTAGTAGACTACCTAAATATTATAGACTGGATAAGCCGGAATATAATATTTAATGAATTTCGTATAATTTAATTAAATACACTCAATAATAATTGAGTCATTAAACCTTCTCGATATCTTAAAATATGTATTTGTAATTTATGTTCCATGAACATTTTATTTTGTGTGTTTATGTGACCATTTATTTTTTTACTCAAAATGGGACGATGGTTTATTTACGTCAACTAATAGGTTCACAGTGGAAGAAACAGCACATTTTTTAATAAATTTTATTTTATTTATCAAAATAGTATTTATTACAAGTTAAAAAAGTTATGAAACATAAATGCTCAGTTATTTTTATATTTGTCAGAGGAACAAATTTTTTTAAGTACAGCTGGTAATGATTTTAAGTAAGAATAAAGTTCTTGGCACATTTCTTTTTATATTCACCTTAGTTATCAACATCTGGTTTTATCAGTTTGTCCACAATTTGTTTGAAAAAGAATATACTTTTTCTACTGGTGCATTTGTACCAGGCAGACATAAAATATATTCAATTAAAATGCAAAAGTTTTCATGTTTAAGATTGTTGGTCTGAAAGTGAAACCTTAACCCAACGAGTTTCCATTGCAACATTTAGATTATTCCATTTGGCTACTTTTTACTTAACTTTTCGTTAAATTACAGTATTTCTAATTCTATATTTTTTTAAATATAATCGGAATGAATCAAACGTCTTGCATCGTGCTGAACGTGGAACTACTCAAAAACAATAGGGGTATTGAATATAGAACCTTTTTTTAGGTAAATACAAGAATCGCATTTTGTGACAATTGGTCCAATGTCGACTCTCTTGTTTTCCAACCCAGGTACGTCATAGAAACGTCAAATAAATGTTAATGACTTCTCCAATGAATCAACAATTCCGACAAAAAGGAGGGATGACATAAAAAATACGACTCGACGCATATTCTGTAGAAACTTATTCACAGTAGTGTTATGTATCTACTACAATCAGACTTCCAATCACTCACTGTTTTTCAGTGAACAATTAAAGTTTTGTTTCTATTGCCAAAAACTACTTGAATGTTTACTAATGTGTCTCATAAATCCACAAGCAGGTGATCGGCTGGATTTTTCATTCTAAAGTACTTATGATAAATAAGTCAGTTTTGTAGGAAAAGAAAACAAATAACAATTATTTCATTACAAATTTATTTTTATAAACAATCCAAATTTAAATTTTGATACAAAACAAAACCATATTATGTTTTTAAGTTTTAACAAATATGGAGAAATATAATACATATATATTATATTAATGTTGATATGGTCAAAATATATTTTTTGCTCATTATCGATTACTGGCCGATCCAAAAAAAGGTATATATATCAATAATCTTACCACAAAATTTGATTTATTTTTGTCTTCTTGATTTTTGTGGTATGATTTTTGAGAAAAAAACCTTACCATGGGATCCGCCAATTAGATATTATTAGTTTTGACCAACAAAAAAAAGACAAACATTTTATATCTCACAACAGAAAGTTGCCAGCATAATTAGAAAAAATAAAAATTAATATCAAACCTTCTAAAGAAAATCTAAAAATTAATATTAAACTTTCTAAATAAAAAACAAGAAATAAATTTTGTATGTACATCGAGACACTTTGATGAAAACCAAAAATGTATTATAAGCTAATTCAAATAACTTTTATTCAATAATTAATTTAATTTTTATCAAGTACAAGTTTAATGATTGCAATAACAATTCTGCTGCTAATTTTGAATTTGTATTAGATATGTGCAAAAACATTGGCGTCCATTATATTTTTTAATGACAAAGAATTCTACAGTAATTTTTATACATTTTGAGTACATAATATATTAAATCATAAATACAGGGTGTAATAGAGCTAGTCCACAATAATTTACAGGTAGATTTCTGCCTTGATTATGAATCGAAAATGTTCAAGCAACCATGACCAAATGTCAATAGTGAAGGAGATATGCGACATCAAACTTTGCATTTTTTTTCAATATTTGACATATTTTTTGAAAAATGTCTGACTATCATTACAGTAACTTATATCTAGTATGAAAAATTCATTCCCTTTTACAAGTCAAATAAAATGATAAAAACCTTCCAATTCCAATTGGAATTTTTTCACAGTTTTTATTTTTTTATTTAACTTTCATTGAAAGAAATGAATTTTTCTTAATCAAGATCAGTTATTGTAATGATACTTCAACGTTTTGTAAAAAATAAGTCAGAAATATTGAAAAAAAATGCAAACTTTGATATTGCATAACTCAATAACTATTGATATTATGTCATGGATACTTTGACATTTTTGACTCATAATTAGGGCAGAAATCCACCTGTAAAGTATTGTGGACTAGCTCTGTTACACCCTGTATAATTTGAGTGCAAGGAATTTCATCATCTTTGAAAATCATAATTGCTGATAATATAAAGTCTTTTATTCAATATTAAGTTATGCATAAGGAAAAATATTTATAACTTATATTAACAAAATTATTTTGATTTAATTTCGTTAATAATTTAAATACACAATTCTGAAAACACATCAAATAATTTTATCGCTTTGCATTGTCTTTTAAGAGTGTTTGAAACCAGAATACAGTTGATTTTTAAGAAAGAAAATTCAGCTCGAATAGCTAAAGCTTCGAAATAAAAGAGTATTTTTTGTTCTTACATTTAAATAACCCTCCTTTCTCCCTAAAAATATAAAAAGACCTAATCTAATTAATAAATTAATTTGTGGTATATACAAGTGGTATGAATAACATTATGTGAAAGCATTTAGCCTTAAAAAATATAAGCAGTCACATTTCTTAAACAACTAATAATGTTTCAAATTGGACAAAATTGAATCATCATTAGCAGAGTGCAATGAACCGGGTTTTATATTATTCAAGGCTGAATTTGGGTATCACATTTATTGAGGATCTATTTATATAATAATATGGTTCAGAGTTAAAAATCTGAATTCAATATGTTTGAAAACTGAAGAATTCAATTTTTGCAACTCTGAGAGTTAAACAAAACATTGAGCTCGGATTGTCAACAGTAATGATGTCTACAAAAGAAAAAAACTCAATGTTCATCTGCGTGACGAAACTGAGCGCATAACAAGAGAGGCAACGGAAATTTGGTAAAAATGACAGTTATTATATATAAATTTGAACTAGCATTGTTCAAAAAATATTTCGCTGTTCTTGTTGAGCGACATTTGTACATAAATATAGTACAACAGATAAAAATAATAGTTTGCAACATCGTGTCATTGCCATTTCACAAGCTTTCAAATAAAATTCGACCCGGAAAGAGATATGGATCGAAGTTTTATTACATGCAAAATGGCAAAAACCACAATAGTTTACTTGTCAAAAATTGAACAACAATATATTGTTTTAAAATATGTGTATAAATATTTACTTTGAGGTAATCAGTTTAACAAATTTTAGACACATACAGAAAATAATTCATAATTATTGAACAGGACCGTACTTCCAAATAAAATAAGATTCAGAATATGGCCTGCAATGTATTTTGTGTGTGTATCTAAAAATTGTCATTTATTCATTGTGGCTGTATAAAAATTAGATATATTTTATTATAATATATGTAATAATATGTAACATCTTGGAATGTATAATATAAAATGTCTTGTATAATTATTAAACTAATAAATCCTGATTCATAATGAGGTGCGAGTGGTTTGACAAGCAGCGCCGAAAATATAAACTGTCATAGTCTAGATTCCACATTAATATGTGGGATCATCATTTGAACAAAATAAAAATAATATTATTTCAGATGTTTTGCAATGTAAAGCATAGTAAATATTATGGAAAAAAATTCAATTAAACGAAATCCTTGAACGAAGAAAGTGATGGCCGAATTCGGCAGGAAATTTGAAGATGGCAAAAAAAGATTATGACACGCATTCTCAGGCGCTGCTTCTTAGTTTGTTATAATAACATATCCAAAAGCCGTGCGGGCAAAAGAGCGCGACACGACCACTGTAATAACGGGCTTATATACTAGACGGGCTTAAGAACTACAGACAGTCTAAAAAATATTTATATGTATTGAAAACATAGCTTTAGGCACAATAATTTGACAAAGTTTACAGAATCTTAAACTCCCTGGAAAAGATTCAGCGAGAAGAGAACAGTTCCAAATGGTATTACGATAACTCTGTTGAAAGAAACTGAAGATATTCCTGAAAACCGAGTTAAACAATCTATAAACCACTTGGTTCCTGGTTTTAATGTCTTAAGGAACGATTGTTTAGCCAGAAAAATATAAATAAAAAAGTATTGATTTTTTCCAACAAGGCATGTTGGATTGATTAGAAAATGAAAAAATCTACATTTTTCTTGATTTTTACTTCTACTGCCGATCGAACAACGGGACCTAATAAAGTAAATAGTATGAACGTAGATGATCAAATAAAAGTGCCTAAAACCGAAAGCAGATTACTGCTACATGGAAAAATATATTCTAAAAACAAATATAATAAATTAGTTTGAAACATTAATACAAATGTCTTTGCAATTTACTGAATTTAGTTAGCGATCAATTTGGCATATTTACTTTGATACTGTATAGCATTCTAGTATGAAGTCTTTGAATGCCACTGAAAAAACTATAAGAACACAATATATTGAGATTTATATTTAACCAATCCAAACATTAGAATTATTATAGTAGTTTTTTCAAATATTAATACGTAATAAAATCAAATTGTAAGGCGCTGACCAAAGCCAATAAATTAAGATGAATAAATATTAAAATGATGAAAGAAATAATTCAATACATTGTTTAGGATACATTATACTGGAGCGTCATCTCCCATGTGTGAAAAATGATACAGGAAAAAATGAATATATAATGTAATTTGGTTAGCAATTCCTACTGCCATAGGTCATAAGGCAATGTCGATGGAAGTTACATTCGTAAAGCTGCTTGGAAAAAGAACTTTCATTCATTATCCAATTAAAAATAGTAACTAGACATTATTGCGCAATAATTTTTCAGTTGTGCGAGCGACATACGTATGCTGTTGAATCTGCAAAAATTCTATTTTCATTTTATTATCTTCAACTTTTCAATTAAATCTTTATCCAAAAAAAACAATGTGGAATTTTTTATTAAAAAAAAGTTAATAAAAAGGAAAAATAAACTATTTGAATATTACCTGAAAATATAGAGTAAATGGGACAGTAAGACGAAAATCGATTTTTTACAGATTAACAGTATATAGGGATTGTCAAAATGATTTTGATTTTTGTGGCTGCCTTAAAATTTGATTTATCAGCTACTTGATAGTGCCAAATAAACTAATGTAACACTAGTTGAATACAATACATAACTCACTGATGAAATACACAATATCAAATATAAATCTGTAATTTCTCGTAACGTTGGCGACGAAGACAAGGCATCAGGTTCGGTAATTTGTAACATGACGAGACGTCAATGGAACAATAAAGCATTAAAAACTCTGGGTTTTAATGAAAACTCTGTGTAACAATATCAGTTCGAATTGAACATTGCAGGCAAATATTGAAAATTCTTTAAAAATAACAGACTAGGTTTTGTTTAGCTTCTTCCTTTAAAGCAATGATAATTTCCAGAGCAAACAAAATAATATTTTATATTCTGATATTAATATGTCACACAAACTTCAGGATTTAATATAGTCATGAATATTTTTTTGAAAAATAAGTTTTTTTTCTTGCAGACTTGCTGCACATTCAGATTAAATTAGCCAGAATCATATTCTCATTAATATTCCGATCCTGTATTAATAATTAAGCAAAGAAAAATCTTATGCATTAAAACTAATTAATTAAATTAAACTAATTAATTATTATGATGAAAATAAACAATGAGTATCCTTGTTATACAAAATTAAATTTATAAGAGAGCTTAGATCTCCAAGTGACTCAGTGAGTCATTCTGCTCTGTACAAAATACAATAAACAATAGGATAACAGCTCAACTGTTCCAGGCCCACGACGTATATATACGTCGAAGCGCCTCCTGAATGCACTATTTGGGTAAGGAACCGGTTAATTCTACGCAAGTTTTGTGAAAAGTGTCGGTTATGTGCTTGCATTATTAAGATAGCTTCCTATCCAGATGACAATCTCAAATAAGTTAAATATATCTAAAAAGCGAAGCATAAAACATCTTTACATTAAATCCTGTAATTTATGTGACATACTCAAGATCTCTAGTTCCAAACTGATATTAATTTGTTTTGAGATTTGTTCCAAATAAGAACAAAACAATGTTGGTAACTCGTCTATATACAGAAAAACTGCCGAGTCCTCAGGTCAGTTTTCTTAATACCCTGTACATTTATAACAAATGGCGCATGATACAGATGGAGAAAAACACTCGTTGATCATGATCACTTGATTTTCAAGATTTGAAAAAACAAAGTAATCGATTTGCTGCACCAGGAATCGATCTGATCAACTTGCATTGTATAATTAACAAACATAACAATATGTATCATGCGACAAAATCAAGTGGCCTGTTAAAGCCACCTTTTCTGTTCATGTACTGACGGTACTTCCTCTTGAGAACAACCTGTACCTCCCCGACGTCATTATTCTCGACCTTCTTACCCTTTGTTGAGTCGAATCCGCTGAAGCCCATCATCCTTATCATTTCCTGCTCCTCGGGAGACTTGCCCTCGAGGTCTGCCTGCGTGATAGCAGGCCGCTCGTGCACGGATTGCTTTGGCGGCGGTTTACTGGCGCCGCCAGATCGCTCGCCCGAGTCTGACCGAGAGCGGTTCCTTCTTCTCTCCACGGAGCGGCGGCGTCTGTCCCTGGACCTAGATCTCACGCGCTCCCTGCTCCGAGGGCGCCTTCGGTCTCTCTCGCGATCTCTGTCACGTTCTCTTTCTCTGTCCCTCTTATCGTCTCTTCGCCGGGGACTCGGTGATCGCCCCATGTCTGACAGACGCCGCGTACACCTGCAAACATTCAAAGCGCGTTTAAATTATAAACTGTACAAAATAACATACCATAGTAAAATATTCATTAAAATGGATAATTCATTGAAAATGAACAAAGCAAACGTATATATATATAATTACCTTAGGACCTAAATAAAACGTTTAAAATAAGGAAGAAAGGCAAAAACGCCTCGATCAACGCAAGAGCATTATTACATAGATGTTACAGATAATAGATGGCACAGAATATAGAATAGATGGATAAACCCATGATAAACCCACTATTTAGCCATAGAAGGAAATAATATGGTTATTTTATTATATTATCTTATCTATGGTTTATTTCACATTTCACAGATATCTATAAAATATATAAAATAGATTCAGAAAAATAAATTATGTGGATGGTGTGGGATAATGTTTTAATTCATAATTTTTATAGTATAATATATATAATAATAATAATATTATAATTTTATAATAATAAAGCTAACGGTATAAATCTATAAAAATTAAATAAACTAACATTATGTACCCCATATCCTTTTCCATTACTAATACAATTGAATCATCCACACAGAATAATGTTTATCCTAAAACGAATCGTTTCCAATTTAAATTTCTAAAATAAAACGTAACCATCACACCCATTGCCAACGAAGAAACACACTTGTTTTGTGGCAAGAACACTCCATAGGGGTGAAACTCCAAGAAAGAAGAAGAAGATTTTCTATGGTCGCTGTTCGTCTTCGCTTTGTTTTTACTGGTGTTTGCATGGTTTTTATATAGATTTTGGCGTGATTGTGACCTATTATAATAAAATAATTATCGAAGAACACATTTAAAATAATGGAGAATCGATTTACGAAAATTTATGCTTTAATGTTGGATTCGTTTTTCATACCGGCCCTTTCGCCATCCAGTATGGCATTGTTTTAATACTAAAGCAGTTTCCTTGCTATGCCGCTGACGATGCAAAAGCACTCGTGTGACGCGGCGAGGAAACTGCACCAACCAACCAACCAATTTCACTGTCTCTCTCTATATTTATAGTAGTCAAATACGTGCAAGGATGGAAAAATGTGCTTATTTAGATTTATGTATGGAAAAAATGTATTATTGTTTGTTAAAGATTTCATGCGCCTATAAATAATTTTCTTTTTGATGATTTTTAAAAATGTCAACAACTTATCAAAGAAAGAATAAAAATAAAAATATATAGGCACTTATTCCATGATACTACGGTATAACCAGGATTAACTTTGGTATGATCATCTCATTCTATTATCATCTGTCTTCTTCTTTTATATAGAATCGATTGTAGTGCAAATGAGAGAATAATATATTTTTTGGTAGACTCATGAAACCTCTCGGCGGATGATCTATACATACAAAAATTTTGATTCTCATTTATCTTTTGATATGTCCGCCACCCACTTCTGACGTTCCTATCACATTTTCTTCTAATTTTCCTAGATTTTATTTTAGCCAGCCGTCTAAAATAAGCTGTCGCTAGGTGCTCTAAACGTTGACATAACCGCGGTTATTTGTGCCGGTTCGATACGCGTTCTTTCTCGAAATTCTGTGCATAAGTCCTCGAGGGCACACATGTGTGCGACCTTTTTTCTGAACCAGCAAAAACAGATGTGCATAAACAACACATTCCTGATTTTGCCGCCTTATTTGATAATTACATTTTAGGCTGTAGAATAAGTTAGGATAAGATTGTTATTTTAGAATAAGGTTTTGTTTGTAGGAATATTTTATAGCTTAGTATTAGATATAATAACGCAAGCAGTAAAATCGGACATTATCCACGGTGGTATAATTATTCACGCGCCAAAATGTCGTGGGGCGAACGCGCCCGAACCCAGGGCGGACGGAGAGGGCAATAGTGCGGGTGGAGAGGCTCCGTACAGACGGGAAGATATAGGTCGGGCGCAAGCAGCGCCCGAGGTTTGTTCGTCCTGATCTCCCGGCGAGGGCGAGTCCCAGCTCAGGCGCCACCTGTCTGAGTGGCCGCGATATTTTCCGCGCCTATCGTGACGCCACTGGCAGCGAGAAGACGCGGCGAAGAAGGATGGTCACCGCGCCTCGGCGGTGACCGGTTCTCTAGCGAGAGGTTCCAGAGGGAGGCCAGACCCTCCCGATGACGCAGTTCCCGTGACCGGACGAGCAAGCGGCTTGGAAGGCCCCTCCGCGCTTAATCGCGACCCGACGCGCCGCGGACGCGCGGCCTGAGCCATGCGCCCCGCTCGCGGCTCGCCACGCGTGGCCTCCAGGAGAGTGACGACGACGTGTGTTGTGAACAATTGTTTTCTTGTGCTGACAAGTGACAGGGACACGATAAACGTTTGTAAATTTCGGACTGCTTGCGTTTAGGCTAGGGTTAGTTTTAGGTTAGTGATTCTAGTGTTTTCCAGTTGATAAGTATTAAGTAAGAATTGTGTGTTTCTAATTAAATAAATTGTGTAAATATTTAAATTATTGGTGGCTGTTTTTTAAATTTCCCGCTCCCTCACTTGGCAATGCATTTTATTGATGGCGAAGACGCGTAGCGTAGCGAGGTAGTCATCGCTAGATTGATTCCCATATTATCAACGTATATATTATACAAAAAACAGTACCCACGTAATACAGACCTTTCTTGAAGAGCGAATCATAAAAAATCCACCCATCTGGCCCCAGTGACCGCGCCTTTGACGCGCTGTGCCGATTTTAATTAAAATATTGAATTATTTTAGATCAGATTAAAGAATATTTTAGTACAATTTGAAATTATTTGATTCTTTGGGCTATTCACACTACTAGGACAAGGGGATGAAGATGATGATTTTTTTTGTCCATGTCGCCTTTAGTGATAGGTTATACAACGCCGCGTGTGTTTATATTGCGTTTTTAAATTCCATAACGCCTCTACCACCTTTCAATATGAAACATTATTCTTTATGAAAAAAAGAATTCAAATTCAAACTGAAATCAAAATATTTTTAGGCTATTACGTACACGCTATAATTTAATTATTCACTCTTGTCTATGACTTTTTTCGTTGTTTGTTTGGCGCCATGTTTGTTGATACATTTGAAAATTTATGTTGGAATGAAACGTTATTTTTGGATTATGTTTAAGTTTACTTGGTACGAAAAATAAATTTATTGTGAACCTATTACTAATTGCATCATTTCAGCAAGGAAATTCCGTACTTGTATTTTGTTTGTTCCTGTTTCATGCCTGTGTTTTGTTTAATTTAATTTGAGGGAGTTGCAAATTGAAGAGCCTTGTATGTGAATTTGGTCATATTATTTAATGTAAACAGATTTCACCAGTGGCCGAGCCTAAAATAGTAAGCATAAAATAAACAAAAGAGTATGGTTGTATTGCATATGTCAACTCTAATGTACTCGTGTGTAATTTGGAAAAAAAAATGTAATAAGTAAATATCATTTCACCATACCTGAACTGCATTATGTTCAAATATCATTTCACTTAAATCTTAGCATCCTTCTGAAATACTGTTTGTGGTGTCTTTACAGTCTTGATGGGTCTTCTGTAGGGAGTAAAACAGTTTTGTTCACCAATATCTTGTTTTTACTTGGATCATTTTTTTATTTATGGTTTTTGTGTTTAGATTGTAGAACTCCTTTATCTTTAATGAAATTTAAAATAAATTAAATTTTAATAAATATTATTTTTAAGTTCTGCAGGTTAAGCATTATTTTAAATGTGACGGCTATTCCGGCTTGTTAGGCCATTATCAAACAGTGGATATACCATGTATAATCGACTTATTTATGAGATTTAAGTTATCCCTTGCCCTTATCATTAAAGATTCCCCGGTTTATAAAATTCTGTTACGCTTAATTATCGAAATTCTCCATTTCCTGTAAGTGATTAACTGAATTACTTTGAAAATGCCTCTATTTAGTTATTATTTTATTTACGCCCACGATTATTACATTAAATATTATTTTAATTTAAAGCCTTTATTTTGGGTTTCTTAAACATTTTAAGAAGTGGAGAGACAATAATTTTTTGTTAATTATTTGATAGCGTTACATTTGGATCATTTGTGCATTTATTGATTTCAAGTTGTTCAAGTAAATTCATTCTAAAACCTTTGGTTTCTATATGTAAAGGTGTTATTACTGAGCGGGACATGGTTATCATGCAAATTTTTAATCTAAATTTTTATTTTTGTAACAGTTCATGTTATTTTTTATTTTTTTATTTTTCTAATAAGCCAAAATAAGCCGAAACAGTTAACCTGCAGAAGTTAATAATATTTATTAAAATTCTATTTATTTTAAATTTCATTAAAAATAGATCATTACAAGGATTTTTGAACAATTGTAACAGATGTAATGATAATCATATGACAGTAACAAAAGCACACAAGATAAACATAATCGTAACCACTCATAAGAATAATCACTTGGATAACCTAGATTGCATTGACATAGATAGATTAAAATGGGTTAAAATGCAAACTTGTTACAAAGATGGTTTTATGGATTCAGGATTCGATTCTTCTCCTCGTCACCTGCAGACCCATAATTGTGATGGGTAGCTCCCCACGGATACAGGGGACCACCGATGATGACGATGACAATGATTATTTTCAGCACTGTATTGTTACAGGAGGAGACCTGAAATGATAAAGTGGATCGACAGGCAATGTCGTGGCCCACCTCCTCAGACCTGAATGACTTCCTGGTTTCATCCTTCTTATTATTTTTATTTATATTGAATGACTTCCACCAGTGTTTGACAGTGTTATTATAAGACTATTTAAAGTTTCTGGTCATTTAAATATTTTTGATCAACATAACTAAAGCAATGTTTAACACTAGGTTTACGGGCATTTTTTATATACCTATCTCTACGGCACCCTTCAAATTGACGGATGCACATAAGTACTTCGTTTTTTCGTATTAAATGATTTTTTTTAACTGAATTTAACTCAATTGTTCAATTGAAATGGTTTAATTCTTTTTTGGAATACGACGCGCTTCTATTTCTGTGTAGTCTTTGATATGTTCTAACATATAATGCGTATCAATTATTAGTTCGAAGGCAGTTCGCACATGACCCGACATCACATTTCTTTTGGAATATCCAGTAGGTCCTGCGACACCTTTGAATATTGTGTGAATGGGTAGTCTACTGCTGGACCCACTTGCTTCAAAGCCTATCCATTGTGTTCCATCGACAGCAAGTAGTTCTGTTGTATTGCTTTTGGAGGTGGATGATTTTTTCTCGGAGTCGGTGCTTGAGGAAATGCGCATTATTTTTTTACCAAGACCTGGAATGTTTTCTTCTTCTTCTGATGACTCTTCTTGTCTTGTCTTGTCATTTCTTGTCATTTCACTGTAGAAGGATTCGGAAGTCTTGGATTCATCTTCACTTTCACTTTTAAATGCTCTTTCTTCAGAGCTAGTACCGGAATGTACTTCATCGAGGTTAGAAATTTCTATCAATAATTCCAAATACTTTCTTGATTTACTCATGGTTGCTAAAAATGGGTGAAGATAAAATAAATATTATTGCAAAAGTAATTAGTAATTATTAGAAAATTGCAAATTAAAAATTCTTACAATAAGTAGATTTTTTCTTTGCAAATATTTATATGCATTGCTAAAATTTTAAAACTTGATGTACGTCTTCACACACGGACTACAATTCTAAAACTGAAGATTGTCATATGGTCAACTTTGCCAGAAGTCAACCCTTGAAGAGACCATTTTTATTGCCCCATAAATCATAATGCTCCAAATGCATTACACAGTGCATAGGTTCTTGTAATTTGTGTTTGAAACAAAAACATTGATGACTTTCTTTCTTCATTGCTTCACACAAATTGTAGAAATATGATTATGTTGTTTCAAAAGTAATATTTTCACAAATGGGACGAATTCAAAAGGGATATTCTTTAAACTACCAAATCCGTCAATTTGACAGGTGTCCGTAGGAATAGGTATAAAGCATATAAAGGTATAAAGATTTTCTAAAATAAGAGGTTTCCGAATAAAAAAAACTGTAAATATATTTGTAGTGATCCATTATAAAAAGTCATTTAAAAAAATCAGAAAAAAATTCTGCATGTTAAGTAAAATTTACAAAGCAATTCGCTAATCCGTCAATTTGACGGGTGCCGTAAACCTAGTGTTAAATTAATTTAGAAATAAACTTTATTACGGCAAGAACAAAGAAATTGAATCGGTGCTTTTTTTTTATAAAAAAAGGTGCCGGAACCCGATTTATACTTTTTATTAAAAAGCGTGAAGTGAGCAGGCTATTTCTTCTGAAAATATATATTCAGAAATCATTTAAATGAAATTTAAAGCAGCGTTCCTATTCCACATTAATTTTGGCGAATTATAGAAGTATGAATTTTTTGAAATATAAAAAAAAATACAATAAAATAAAAAGGTGCAGGATCACCGTTCCAGTGTTTTACAGATAGGGATGATGATCCCGGGATCCTGAATGTTTTTCTGGTATATACATCTATTGAATTGCAATTCGAAGTGTCTATTTTGAAAAAAATTATAAATGCTTGATAAACTATTCCTTCCACAAGCTTTGAGCCCGAAAAAACATTTTCTAATGCGTCTTACATTGGTAGAAGCCATCTTATTGATTCGAATCCTCAGGATGAGAATTTATTTCTAAAATTCTAAAAAATAAGACACTGAAATCTTATTGATTTACTGTTGGTTATTTTTAATACTAAAAGTGCTACATCAACAGTCCCTATGTAAACTCGAATCTGCAAAAATTAGATTTTTGTTTTACTATCCAAAATCATACAATTTACTCAATATTTTCAGATAATGAAAAAAAAATCCTTTATTTGAAATGTTTTTTTTTTTTTTTAATATTTGTTATAATTTAAAATAAAATTCAGCCTGACAAAAAAGAACTGCGCCGATAATAATACTACTATAACAATATTATCTATTTTAATTAGGGCCAAAATTTTAAGAAATAACTTTTATTAACTATGAATAAAACACAACGTTGTTTACTTCACAAAATGACAAATTAAAACGTTTTCGATGCTTACTGCATCATCTTCAGTAATATATAATATATGAAGATGATGCAGTGAGCATCGAAAACATTTTAATTAAAATTGCCGTTGTGTGAGGTAAATAAACAACGTTGTGTTTTATTCATAGTTAATTACAATGAACTTCCACAAAGTTAATCACGAAAATTTCGAAATATTAAATAACTTTTATTATTGTACTTTAAACTGCATATTTTCATTTATATTCTTATTTCCTATAGTCACCTATAGCTATCTTGTCCAATCCCGGAATCGGAGAAAGGCTCCGGGATTATAATCCCTATTTACAGAACAAAAAGCACTGAGTTAACTCAACGGATACTCGTAATGTTGAAATAAAACATAATAATGAGAATATTTATTTATATTATGTAGACTGTTATAAAAGTACACATTTAAAAACATATTTTTGTGATTTCTGTCTACAAACATAACTTTAAAACCATATTGCTATATTATAGGTACACAATTCTAATATTGTTTATTGATTTACATTTTTCCTACATCTATTAAACATTTATTTATTATTTACACTTGGCGTATATTTATTCATATTTTAACATTTACCATTTTCTTACTCGGTAGTTAATTACACAATATTACAAGATAATATTAATTAGTAAGAAGACATTCTGGGTCCTTCTCAAAAGCTGAATTGATCTCTGCAAGAAAAATGTGAAGTCTGTTCGTGATATCATATTAACAGAAATATATTAACAGATTCAGAACAGATGTGCATTATAAAATATATATACGTAGTAAATAAATAATTTGAAACTCTTACAAGAGTTTTCAGGAAACATTAACTTCTATATTCCGGTGCTGATAATACTTGATTTTTTTGCCTGCTATATCCACAATTCACCGTCTAATAAGTAATCTTTCTCGACACTGTGCTTCAAATTAATTATCAGGGATTTTAGAATTGTTATAAAATCTAGAGAAGAGAAGATATGACTTACATACACCTTGTTAGAGCGTGGAATTAAATTTTTTTGATTTATAAATGTTGAATATGAATTATATTATGTGAATTAAAAACGTAAATAAAAGACCGCACCGGAATGGAAGAGTTAAAATATTTTGACTTAATTTAACATATACTAAATCTAATTCATGGTAAATGGCATCACGTCTACTAACCTAAACTCTTCCGTAACCTTGTTAAATCTTTTATAATGACAGTTATAATACAGATCTATCTATAAAAATGGCAAAACATTGTCATCTATGTAATATGTGAATTTGGTTTTTTGTACTTAATGATTTAATACAAGGCGATGTACAATATCAGGTCTAATGTGACAACACAATCTTCAAGTAACCTAAAAAAAGCATAACACTTTAGCATTTCAAATAATAAATACAAATAAAGATCTTTCCAAGGATAATTATTATTACAAATATCAACACGACCACCTAAACACTTGTCCAGCAATAATTTAAGAGAGAAGTAGATATTCTTTATACATAAAACACTAATTTTGCTGCAAAAGTAATATATTTACAAAAATGTTGCAATACGCAAAGACCTCCGCACAATGTAAATGGTAAGTTTCCATCGGCTCATCAATCTCTCCATCCCCTCTCCCCCTTCGCTCCGCCGTAATAATTGTTTGTCGGAATCCTATTTTTTCAATTTCACATATCACAGTTTTTTTCCTTGATCACAACAAAATTCACTTTTAAAACACCAGCTTCGAGTCGGCATAAAAAGTCTGCCAGTCCATTTCTTTTAGCGTTCAAATTAAAATTTCGTCAAACAATACACTTACTATCCAGAAGAGCTCACATAAATGGCAAATCTTAGTAGTATCCTATGAATAACATTGACACACTCTTAATTTAATTTCATATATAAACTGCTGTACCGAGGCTGACACTTTTTCTGAACAGTCTGGGCATGTATCCTTTTTTTTTTTTATTGACTTTTAAATCATTGTATTCCATTTTGAAAATGTTATTAGATTCTTATTCACACTAATATCACCCAATCAATTAACCGAAACATTTTCAAGGGTAATTTGGTTTATTTTGTCTTCTTGAATTGCGCAAATGCGCATAGCTCGTCTTGTAATATTTTACCATTGGAATCTCGCAATCGCAATTTGCAAGGTCCTACAATGTTCCTTATAGTTTCTTAAACAAATCTATTAAACAACTGAAAATCATGAACTTTGTGGTTAGCCAAGCCAAGCCCAGTGATGTTGGCAGCAGTAAAAAATAAGTCTGACATATAGTTTTAATTCATTAACAAAATAAATGAATTGTTCGCAATCCTGGGATTTAGACACAGCTGAACTTGACCCCGTCATCGCTGGAGTAGCAATTGTGGCAGTGCAACTGGTTGTGTCGGACCCTGACGTCTGCTCCGAGCCTGCCATCGCCCAGGCGCACTCCGCACACGCAGCACTGGAAGCAGGACAGGTGGTAGAACAGGCGCAGGGATTCAATTATCATGGCTGCACCGCGACCTGTGAATTTAGATACAGTTAATATCTGTGAGACATTATCATGAGGAATTTTATATCTATCTACGTTGCAGTTTACAAAAATAATACATATATTTCATCACAAAGCATCGTACATCTCATGGCTTAGTCACTGTCGACAAATGATGGTCGATAGTTGAAGGGATCAAAAATACATTCAAATAAATGATTTTTTTGCAAAATTGCTTGTATAAAATTCTTTTTATTATTGTTTATAGCATACATTGGTAAATATTATTCATTGTCATATTATTTCAGATAACTTCGAAATGGCAGAGCTATGTGTTGTCCCGCAACGGTTCATATCGAGCAGCTGGTGGAGATAATCATGAGTGAAATGAAAAAGTCAATTATTTTATAGTTAAGGGGGTATTCTAGTCTAGAAATTTGAAAAAATCAAAAAATTTTTTTTTGTATATTTCGTAAGTTTAGACATTCAGAATTGTGTCCTAAAAGGAATTTTTCAAAATTCCAATTATTTACCGAGATACAGCGATTTCGATGGCGTGCCAAGTAACCGGAACAAATCGAACAATAGAGGGGGCGACGTTGCCGGCTGCCTGCGGATGGATTACCTCATAAAACCTTTCTTATATACTATACCTAAATAATGTATATTTAACTGAAGGGTCATATTAACATATTTTTTTTAAATCTTTTCGTTCTACTATTTAGTTCAGGTTAGTATCGACTCAATCTTTAAACATCGTTGACGTGCGTTCTCTGCGAATATTTTACAAATATTTTGAGTCAATATTATAGTTTTCGTGTAAAATGAATAAAAAAGTTCAAAATACATGTGCATATAGAAAGACGAAAAGACAATTTAGAGGTAATCAACATACTGTAGAAGAAGAAATAAGTTTTACTAGTGCATCCGCAGCAAAATTGAAAAGATCGGGTGACGAAGAAGTTATAATAGAAAAAAATTACGGCTATTGCATTTTAGAATTTTTATCTATTTTTACATCACTTTTATTATTAATTTGTGTTCTACATGTAAGCAAAATATAACATTTTCGTTATATGTCAAAATATAAAAATCGTTTAATTCTTTAATAAGGACTTTTGCTCCGAAACACATAATGCAGGAACGCGGACCATTAAAATTGCTATTTTTCTCGCTGTTAGTATTTTCAATGAAGGTTTTATACCCATTCTAAAAATACTAAACGTTATGGGAATCACGATTGGTCCACAAGCCCATGCGTTTGCTGGGAAACGGGACGAAGTTCAGATCGAACGCTCTGAAATCCGAGCTTCCGATGCTTCAAATGCTGCTCGTATACAATAAAGAACTTCAGAGAATGAACGCTTTGAAGTGGAGAAAGGTCCATTGTATGAAGTAGGAATCGCCGATTAAAAATATGCAAGTATACTGCACTGAAACTTTACTCAAAACTTTAAATGCGTTTTTCTAGAAACTTCATTTTTCAAGCTGGCGGACATGATATCTCAAGTTCTACTAAACCGATTTATCTAAATTTTTGTGTGAACCTTCTCTATACAGCCCTCTATAGCCCCTACCAGATTAAAGTCGAAATTTTAATTTTTACTATTAAAAAAAAATTTAACTTAAAAAAAAACGCAAAAAAGGCTGTTTTTTTTTCAAACGGCCGCCATTTAAAAAAAAAAATTATTTCTCCGAGGTAGGGGCGATAGCGACATCTTTACTAATTAAGAATCCGTAACAATTTTTTGTTTCAGATAACCACAAGGGTTGGAACCATTTCCGCCAGGACATCCCTTTTTTTTGGACTTTACCAGCTGATAACTTTTTGAATTTTGAATTTTTTATTATTTTTTTATTTTTGATATATTCTTAAAATATAACTAAACGAATTATAAAAAAATTTATACCAAAAATATTATTTGTTTCTTTTTACAAAGCTCTAAAAAAGGTTCGAAATTCGTGCCTCTAGACTAGAATACCCCCTTAAATAGCTGAGTTTTTTGTGCAAATGAGATCAAGCAAACGGAGCACTTTATCTAACAACAAAAAATCGTTCACTAAATTGGCCTTTTAGTTTTGGATATCATCTCCACCGGTCTGAAAAAGGGAGTTTTGAAAAAAATTCAAAATAGTAATGTAATTTGTTAAAAATTTCACCTACCACGCTAGCTTCAAATTGCTATAACCCAGCCAATTTTTGGAATTTTTGAATGAGTGATGTTTTAAATTATTCTTAGAACTTCGAGCTTTATGACAAAGCCAAAAAAATGTTTTTTTTTAATATGTCAAGGTGGTCAAACTCCTTAATGTGTAATCTGCAAGTCTTTTCTATCGTTCCCCAAACACTGCTTCAAACTGACAATTGAACATACTATATGTCTATAAATTTTTTACTGATTCCATTTCTGACATGACTACATCATAGTTAAAAAATTATTGCCGATAGAATGTGCATGTTTGCAGGTAGGTAATACAAACTTTGTTGTATGTTGCAGCTACACAAACTTTTTGAAGAATGATGAAGATTTTTTTCTCATTTCTGTCTGTCCTGGTTTGCCTCAATGCCAATAATCTGAACCTATGAAACTGCAAAATTATTTCAAAAATCACATACTGACCGAGTTCTTCCCCGCAATGTGAGCACTTCTTTTTGCCACTGACGCTGAGCATCCTCTCCGGCGACTCACTGGGCACTGGCGGGGGGGCTGCTGCGGGTGGAGGGGGAGGTGGGGGCTGGGGCCTTGCTAAGCCCCCTGCTCCACTCCCCATGCTCTGAACCCTCTGCGTAAGTGTCTGAATGACTGCGTCGGGTAGGTGTTTGGGTCGGCTCTGCGGATTGGTCTGTGCCTGTTTTTTTATGTTGCTGCGGAGCTGATCTATCCTGCGCTGTTCCGCTTCCTACGAGTGAACATGGCGAGTGCAATTTAAATCAATGAAAATTGATCCAAGCAATGTCTCATTCAAATATTTTTATTGACAAAACAATGTTTCATAGCCTTCGTCATTTAAAAAATTTGATTGTGAGCAAGCATGTAAAATTTATCCAAATGTAAGGGTTCCGAATCGGGAAACAAAGCTAACAGGGTAAACAATCAGTGATGACAAAATTGTAAATACATTTTATTGATTCTTTAGCAAAAATAGATGGAGCATTTTCAATAAAATGCAAAAAACGTGTGTTATTATATTCTATGTACATATTTGTAATAATTACAATAATAAAGAAAAGATATGGAATGATATTCGCTAATAGATAGCTTTTACAAATGTACATCAGAATTAATATGGCACCAAGCGGGTTAATCTATGCAGTGTTGATTCAGTAAAACTTATTATATTTTTTATATCATCATTGCCTGAATAATGTTTCACAAATCAATCGGTAATTTTTCATCCGTGAAAAAATATTGCCATTCTTAATTTAATTTCGTGTGATAGCTACCTGTATAAGCCAATGCTGATTATAGTCATAGTTTTGTGGGACATCAGACTTCCTCTTGGGCTGCAGCCAGTCAGCTGCAGGAATTAGTCGAGATCTCGGAGCGGCGCTCAAGGCCTACGGAAACACATTACCGGGGTCATTCAAAACTTTAATAATAATTATGATGAGTGTTGGGACAAGAAACCAAAAGTTATGCAGAATGGTATAATTTTTTGAATTGCCAACCAGGGTTGTTCAATGATGCTATTTAATTTAATATTGCCAGTTTAATAGTTTTACCAAGCTTCTAAATGAAGATAAATCAGATAAGATACAAATTGCAAATATAAAACATTTATTTAGTAATAAAACAGACCTGCAGTGTGTGTCGAGACATCTGATGATGAGGAATAGCATTGTTCACTGGAGGTTTTTGTCTCAAGACAACTCCAGACTCTCGATCGATGTTGGCGTAGTCAGCTGAGGGATTTCTACTACTCCTGGAATAATTATAAATTAAACTTTAAAAATTTATATCATTTTATATATAATAATATGCAAACACAATCAAAAATTACTACATATAATTATTCCTCTCACTTTACTTTTATTACTTACTCTGCTCACATAATTACCCTACTCACATAAAACGGTTTTATTTCATTGCTTTATTGATTGTTTATTTTAATTTAAAATACATATGTGTGCTATCGTCCAATGATTATGACTTTATATTTGTACACAAGTTATGTAAAATTTTGCATGTCATGTAAACCATTCAAAACTAACTTCGTTACACACTTAGAATTTTCAATTAATTGTTGGCACTTTGGCAACAAAAATGTCAAATGTCCGTCTGAAAATTAAAAAAAATACAATTTCACCAACCTGACATTTATTTCCCTCTCTTGCATCTCAACACTTGTGCTTCTGGTAGGCTTTGTTGGTGGAACGGGAGGCGGGAGCTTTTTGATGATCATGGGATTAGCTTTCGGAACAATCGGTGCAGGCTTCCCATTTATAGCAGCGTAGGCCGCAATTTCTGATTGCTTCATTGCCAAATCTGGCATAGATTGTCTGTAGTTGACATTGGCAGGAATAGGTGGAGCATAGGAATATGCAGGTTCTTTGACCACTGGGGCTGGGAATGATTGTATCATGTTTATATCTTGAAGCGACATTCCACGACGCGCCTGATTCTCTCTGAACATCAGGTTATCTCGCTGCCTTCTTAGTTCTTCTTGTTCTAGTTGAAGAAGCTCTCTTTCAACCCTGAGCACTTCCTGCAAATCCAATAAAATATTGTTTAACCTTAAAAATTTAAATTTCAATTTATACTGTGGTTATTGATTTAGACACAAATTATATATTACTTAATAATGCGATTATGTTTGAAATAATGTAAAGTCGTGATGTTTTTGTTATTGTAAACATGCTGTGTTAGACAATGAAAATGAAACAATAACACTGAAAGCAAAGGAAACAGAATGTTTTGTGATAAATGTTATTATTTGATAACATGCCTCTGCAAAAGAGAAACTGATTGTTAGTGTTTGCGAATGGTAAGAGATTATTCACCTCAAAGTGACCGTCATCAGAGGAATCATCGCACCTTTCGTTAAGTTCTTTCTTCTGAAATTAAAACAGGGGTGATGTTTTGTTATTTACAACAAGTTAGCAAATGGAAATATTATTTGAGTGAAATGAAGAGGAAAACACAAAATGGAGATATATTCACAAAAACAAACGTCGATATTTTCTATAAACCAAAGTGCAAGAGTAGAAAACAAATTAACTCACAATATTCCTTGTTACTACAAAGGCGATTAATGTAATTAAAAATGCTTAGGAAAAACCCTTTCTGTTAGAATGATTCAATAGCAGTTATTAGAAATAAAATTTGGGTGACTTGCTTTTGAGAATGATATGATCCTAGATCAATCGATATGATCAACTATCAATAGTCTCATCAGTATTACCTGATATTTTCATGTACATATTATATAATATGTACTTTCATCTTCCAATTAAAAAAATGGATTCCATGAAATAATGAAAGAAAGTTTAATATTTTTTAGACGATTTATAAATTGATCTCACACATCTTTGAAACCATGAGAGTAATTTTATGTAGACTTGATGGTCTCCATTAATAACAATGGTATTTGAAGACAACATACAATGGGAAACTTTACAATTTGTATAGATATTCACCAGTGTGGTCAAATCAATTAATTATTTGTAACTTCTAATATTAAAATCTGATTTATCATGTGAAATTCTTAATAAATGGTGATGTTTTAGCTCTTGCACTTTAGTAGCACGAGTACCGGTGAAATATGTATTAATAAAATGAAAGTGCAGACATAACATGACATATGTGAGCTTCCTAGGATTAGATGAAAAGCCACTCAGCAGATGCAGGATGCAATACATGAATGTAGAAATGCCAACCTGTTGCTCCCTTATTTGCTCTTCTAGACTTCTAATTCTCCCATCATCCTCCACTGGACTCCGTTCACCATCAGCGTTCCTCTGGCTTTCGAGCAAAATCTTCTCTTGTTCAAGTTTTTTCAGCTTATCGGTGAGCTGTTGGCCCATCAGGTCTTGCCTTTCGGAATACGTGGTCGGTTTGGCAAAATGCTGGTTATTGTCAGCACCGTGGCCGTCAACAAAATCTCTGTCTTTTTTGCCAATTTCTTCTTCTTCCGATGTTAGACTCGTGTTTGTGAATGGCTGCGGGAAAAAAGAATAATTTTCAAATTTATATAAAATCAAGGTAGATATAGTTTAACCGCCGAGAGCTTTTGTATGACTAATGCAAAATATATATTTCTCTTTCACTTGCACTACCATTGGCTCCATATAAAAGACAAATGATAACAGATATATGTAAGTCTTATTTCATATAAACCTCTTTACAGAGAGTGAAATTAAAAAAATAAATTATCATGTAAAATAAACTATCACGTACTAACAAAAGTATGTTCATATTGTATGTATGTTAGTAAAAATAAATTCAGTAACATTTGCATATTCCTCTCGCTCCATTCTTATTTACTGTATAACATTATGTATTGCTCAATAAATTTGTGGATATCAGGATGAAGAAATCCCATTCAAGAAATTATCAAATTAAAAATGATGTGAAAATTCAAAGAGAAAAAATGGTTTTTACACGCAAAGAGATACTGTGCTATTCTGAATATAGCAATATTGGGATGTCAAATTTTTATCTCAACACTTAATAGACGAAAATATTAAATTAATGTAACATAGGTATACGTGGGTGGTGTGGTCAGAGGGAGAAAGAAGTACATGACAGTTATCCGTCAAACGTCAAACAGAGTCCAACGTGACAATGACAATTTTGCCATAATGTTAGATCAGGACACTGTAGGAGAAGAAATTAATAAGTGCATATGAAATAATCTTTTTTCTATTAGCTTTAAATACAGCAATAGTACTTATATCATGTAATTTTAGTCGAAACATGAGAAATGTGAGGCTACATTTGCGGCGGAGAAACGGACATGGCAAATAAAGGTTTTTACTTTGAGAGAAATATGTAAAAATATACAAATCTTATTTGAGTACGACGAACACCGAATACCGATGTATACCTACATCTCGTATATTTTTTTTTATATTTTCGTCTATTAAGTGTTGGGATAAAAATCTGACATCCCATTATCGCTATTTTCAGAATAGCACAGATTGTAATACGGATTTATTTTATGATACCTTTCTTAATATGATACATAAAATATATCCAATAGACAATGTGATCCAACAAAATTGAAAATTTTAATGATTACAAAAGTTTATACATTAAAACCCCGTTAATTCGTACCTCGATAATTCAAAATATGTATAACATAATTCAAAATTTTCAAAATATACAACATCCTAAATGTTAATTTCATGGTGTTCTAACCCCGTTAATTTGAATTTTTTTTGAGGTCATACAAAATTGACTACACGCGCTGCTCTTTGCTGCTCGGGCGCTGTGGGGTACCATGATGCTGCTCTCACCCATAATTATAAAATCGATTGATATTTGTAGCTGCCTTCCATCCAAGTTCACTGCGATCCGCATAGAAAGTTATGTAGTGTATTAATAATATAACATTTTTGAAATGTTTTCTCGGAATACACTAAAATACATTTTTTATGCAATCAGTGTCATTGTATACGACTTAACTCCAAATCATTAGTCCAATTGATTCAACGAGTTCCACTCAGTTAAATTTTTTTTGGTATTTTGAATTGTGATATAATGAAGTTTTACTGTATGAAAGATACCCATGACAAATTGGTTATAATGTTGTATCTGGATGGATTACACATGTTAAAAGATAATGGTGTATTTAATGTAGTTTCATGCAGTCTGACAAACATTATACATAACATAGTACGCATGTTTCAAATTAATGAAAATCAATACATTTATCTGTTATCACTCTCAATACGGTATATATGTATGTGAAATAATGTGGAAGAGAAAATATCCCACAGTATAATATAGAATAATAATGTAAGTATTAATGGGCTATTTATTACAGATGTTATATTACAGAAAAATTTTCAGATATAACGTGGAGACATATTATTCAACTGAGCCTACCTCACTGCCTTGACGACTATGTTGTTCGGAGAGTGTGTCCGGTGAAGGTTGTTTGTTGGACCAAGTGTCGTCAGATTGTCCACGATCTAGCTCCACACCCGAATCCCTGCTCTCGCCGAGATTAGAGTCCGAGTCGTAGTATAAAGTTTTTCTGTATAGAAGTTTGTCAACTCTCGACTCTTCCTGTAAGAAGCTGGTTATGTCGGGTCTTGGAGCGAGCTTCAACTGGGGCTCCAAATAGCTATCATCTTCCGCTCCTTCTAATCCAAGGAAACTCGAACGTTTGTTTCGTATTTCTTTCTTAATACGCTTTGTTGAGTTTAAACGCGTCAGTGGTGCCTGAAATATTGTTTTTAATATTTCAAAACATTGTAAAAATACTATGAATTCATTACCATGCCTTTTACCATAAATGAGACAAGAAAGTATTTTCAAGTGAACAGGTGAGACAATATGTCAGGAGAGGAAAGGAAAGGAAGATAATAATAAAAGAAGATTTGGTTTTTAAAGGAAAGGTTGTGATTTATTCAGAATATTCAAGGTGAGAAAACAATATACAAAAATATAAAAATAAAGTGTAAACAAGGACTTAATAAGAGTTGTAGATACCTATAATCTTTTTTTATAAAAAATACTACTTAAAATACCCAATTAAATGGGATCGTATTAGCAAAAAATACACATATATATATATATACATATGTTGAATTATCGGATTTTTTGTAGCCACTAAAAATCCGAAGAAAATAATAATGAATACAGGGGAAGTGAAAATTATGCAGCAAAACAGATGCTCAGTGTGTGTACATCATTTCACATTTATATATTTTAAAAAGTATAAAGGGTAATTTTAGTTTATGATTTTTTTAATAATTGCTCTAAAAATGTAACTGATATTTCCGGAATTTTTTTTTTACTGTTTTCATAATCAAGAGTACTGCATCCACACAAGGAAATTGTTTGTTCCAAATAAGATTTAACAACATTTAGATCAATGAACTATATATCTTTCACAATGTTTGTGCATACAGTTACATAAATAAAACATATAATATGGAAAGTATAAGATAATTAGACGATATCAATTATATTGATGGTAGATTTCTTTAAAAAAATATATGTATAGCAAAAAATATTAAAGGATGAAAAATAAATAAAAGATGCATTATAAAAGGGCGGCTGTATAATTGAAACTTACAGAGTTAAGATCATCATCATCAACAGGCGGCGGGGGAGGTTTTTCCTTTGGAGGTTCCATTGCATTTGTGGAAGGACCCAACGGAAAACCTACCATGTCATTGTTGACAGGCAACCCCACATACAGCATATCGATGTTCTCGTACAAGGGCACCGGTTTAGAGGTAATTTCTTTGCTTTCTTTCTTTTTTATTTGTACCACTTCTTTTGGAACAATCACCTCTGAAGGAGGGGATGGAGGGTCTTCTTTTTTCAGTTTAAGAATGTTCAGGCTTTCCTCGACCCTTGGTAAATCAGCCATCTTGTCTTTAACCTCGATCACCGGCTCTTCTATATCGATAGCCTCAAAAGCAATATCGAGGGCGTCTACGACCTGCGGGCACACAATTTTATGTAGTTCTTGTCACATTTCATTAATTAATCAATACACAACACAACACACATGGATTGTAAAACTATGTACATATTTCTAAAATGAAGAAATATTTACAAGTGAAATAATTTAAAATGTGAACATAGAGAAGCTACTGAAAAAGAAGCAAATTAAAATCATTAACCGTTGCACTCAGCGCTGGTCCGTCTTTTATACTGACACTAGTGTGGAAGCTAAAATATAGATGATAAATCAAAAATGCCTAGATAACACCATGCAGATAAGCCAGTAACATGTTGATAACTATTTCATTGTATGGGTTGGATAGGACACACTTTCAATATTTAGGTGCAGGTTGAACTATAATGTTACAAATAATGTGGATGTAAGCCCAACTCTTCAAGTAGCTATTTAGGGCAGAGTGTGAATTGCAAACTACAAAGAGGGGTAAGGGAAATCCCAATTATGACCACAACACAGATACATCTAGAACAAGGCTCACAAAAGCTGTCCAGCAAATACAATTGACTAAAGTTGTTTTCTTTTAAGTCTTAAAAATAGATACATAGCACAGTGTATCTGTGTACTGTGACAGCCATAACACGGAATGTAGATGTGTGCTGGGAGCATGAAATTTACAATAATACACATTGTTAAATATTAACTATTGGGATAAAGCATTTGGGCTACGAGGACGATGAATGACAGATTGGAACAATCCCAAGAAATCACTATATAGTGAATAAGTCGTTCCATTCAACATTAAATAATTTGTTTAAAAATAGTATGCCTAATTAAATATTATTTCATTTGCATGCTTAGAACAAATAAGTATTGCAATACACTAAAAGTATTGTAAAATATTAAAATTAATATTTGTACTGCGAACAAGAACAAAAGATTTTTTAATAATATTTGACGATACCCTTTAATCAAATACATAGTATGTTTGAAAAAAAAACGAACATGCACAAACAAATTAAATCAATAGAGAATAATTTCGACGGAAATTATACACGAGAACTAGGCATGCTCACAAGAAACAACACAGATAGATAATGAAAGAACATACGTGAGATACTTGCTGTTTGACAATCCAAAAAAGTAACCAGAATGAAAACATGGCTTATCGATCGCCATTACAACATCTCTATAGTTGATCAGTATTAGAAATTTTTAACAAGATTTTATCACAAGAAAAAATACCAAATAGTCTTAACATTTCACTGATGCTGTGGCAGGATAAGGAATATTTTTAACACTAATATCTCGACCAATGAATGAGTACTCATCTCTCGAATTTTCCACCGTTGCTGGGACGATCTTATCTGCCATGAGAGGTGCTCGACAAACAAATGAGTCTGATAAGATTACTGTCACAAGATTTTCTTGCAAATGATGTAGTTACACATTGTGATACCAGACAAAACCAAGGCCATTGTATCAAGCACTGCACAATCCCATTACCACAAGACCAGAAGGAAATATGAAAGATTTAAGCTACCAAGGGTGAGAGGGAGATGAAGAGAATAATAAACGTGGGTTTAATTTTAAAATGACGTCATTATTTTATTGGCATATTTCTACATTCATATACTAACAATATCATAAATTTCAATATAAAGGGTACACATATAGCTAAATTATTACATAAACTGAAGGAGATGAGGTATGAGTATAAGGTGCTTCAACAGCAAAAGTTTTATTTACATACTTTGGGAACAATATTTATTAAAAATACCAGTTCATTTACAGTTACTTTATGTTACTCATAATTAATCTAAATGATAAAAGTCCTTTTCAGAATGACGTGAAAATAATGTATAGCTCAGATCAAAATCGCTAGATGTCGCCTACATAGCATAAATAATAAAAATCTCATTATTTAGAACTGAGATTCTCTCGGATGTCACCAGACACAGACTGAGAATGTTTGGCACTCTCGTTAAAAAAATTGTTGCATACTTTGAAAACTAATTTTTCTTCGAGACAATTATATTCGTAGTTTTCATTCCTCAGATTGGCAGGAATAATTTCGGGCATATCTAGTATAGGGGTGGTGGGTTGGGAAGGGCTTGGGGAAACTCGGTTGTTGATTTGCAAGATGGTCCATCTGCCGCTGGGCTCCAGCACGGGAGGGCTCTGACAAAACTTGTCAGAAGCCGGACTGAGATCTCCGGGAGATTTGCATTTTGTCTGGAAGTTTGTACTCAGTGATAGGCTGGGTTTGGAAGAAGGTTCAGATTTGGATTGCGTAGAAGTATTAGATGAGAATGAAGATTTGTTAGTAGACATCTCAGATACCGTCACCACAGGCATACTACAAGACACAGTATTGTTAGGTAAAGAATCTACATTTACGGAGCTCATTTTTGAACAAATTTCTTTTAAATTTACATGAATTAGCATTTTCCCTTCAAATACCATATTTTCGCTCTCTGAACCAACAGAGTTCTCGTGGAGACTTACACTAGTATCCGGTTCCAGAGACTTAACAGTGTCCTCTTCTTCACGATCAAAGAACACATCGGTGTACTCTTCTACAGTGGGAGGGTCATCTTCAGCTGCAGACGCGCGAGACAAGACGGGACAGAACTCCTCTCTGTAGCTGCCATCGTCACCTTCTGGCTGTGGTGAATCACTGAGGATCCCGTCCATGTGCACCACAGTATCCTGGGAGACAGTAGAAGTTCCTAGCAGAGTGAGGGACTGCTGATCATCAGCTGTTTCATCAGCGTGTGACACGGCGCAAGAAACATCTCCAGTTTGGATACCACTGTCCTCGCGATCAGTTTCACCTCCAGTTCCCGTTTCTCCACAAAGGTCCTCTGAACTTTGTATTCTCTCAAATTTCCCAGTTGGGAGATTGTCATCTGTATCAAGGCTATCCAAAGAGCGGTGGAATCGTTTACCATCGTAAAGACCACTCTCGGGACTACTGTTCCTCTCGCTACTGGTCTGATGACTTTCATACGAAGAATCTTCCCTAAATTCCATGTCATCGTAACCATTTGACTTTAATTTTATATCAATTTCCCTTTCGGGAGACTGGAGGACGTTTTTGTTACGGGCAGAATCGAGGTTGGACAACCTCTCCTTAATCGTTTGAGTCATTTCAGATGACCTCAAATTATTCACTGACAGCTTGTCTTGCGAGTTAAGCGATTTCAAACTGGAAAGTCTGTCTCTCAAGGAAGGAGCATTTGTGAGATCACCATTGGATAATTTAGTTGAGTTTTTATCAGTATCTGTCACATGCTTTTCAAGACTTGACAGTCTCGCTTTGAGGCTACTAACTTCAGGAGGAAGAATATTTGTATTTTTTGTGACATTATCAGGATGTTCTGTGAGCTTTTCTAAGTGGGATAGACGTTCTTTAATTGATTTTGAGTTAGCAATGTCACCGTTTAATTTCGAAGTTTTGGGAACTATTCCGTTCGATTCAGGCGACGTCTCCTTCTCAAAAAGCTCTCTTCTCTTGAGCACATCCACTTTAGGCAGAAGCTTTTTATTCACATCAGAGTTACTCAGTTCTACACTGGACGCGCGTCTCTGTTCAAATGACGAAAGTTTATTTTCCATTTTGTTTCCAAGAGACGTTCTTCTCGAGTGTGAATTACCGTTAGTAAAACCTTCGGGAGATTTTTCTTTCATCATATCATTTACACCATTGACTTTTGTGACAATGTCAGACGACTGTGTTCGCGATATGACTCTAGACTTGTAACTCTGAATAGCTCCTTCGTAAGTGTACTCTTCGGGCTCCGGTGAACTGATAGTGGCAGTCGTGCAGGTATCGTAATCATGGCCACTGGAGCCTAGTTTCCTCATTCCGATCTCACAACTGGACATGTTATCCAAATCGGAATGGTTTTTATCCAGATCCATACCATCACTCTGTAATTCAATAAAGCACATTAAAAGCTGTAGACGGGTTCACAAATTGTCACTCAAACAAATATGCTCAGCGACAAACATTTTTATATGTGTTACACAAATAATATAGTATAAACATATTGATTAATATATCTATTATTTATTTGCTCCTGTTTTAAACATTTACAAAGCATTATGTGCAATATACACAAAATCAAATTTATATTGAATAGTTGGTCAATAATATGTATAGGTAATTGAAATAATAAGAAATAATTATTCACAAACTTGCTTAGTTATTTCAAAGCAAACTTCATCCGATCCAAGATGGTAACAATCAACTTAATAGATTTAGGAATATTCCTATAGTGATGTTACATTTAAACAATATTTTACACCAGGACAAACTTACATACAATACGTAATTGACAGACATATAATATATATTTGTCAGCTCCTACTTATAATCCTTAATGGAGGAGAAGTCTTACAAGAACTGATATTAAATTTGGATACGGAATGTTTATGGCATCTCTGTGTCCTATTGCAGAGTTGTCTATTTGCAAGAGTACCGATGTTACAACAGAAAGCCTCTCAAGATGAAGAAAAATTTGACACTCACCGCAACACTCTGGTTGTCACAGTCTTCAGAAAGGCTGCTCTTTCCAGAAGCGCTGCTGGTCCCAATCCCAAGGTCGCTGAGGTCATTATTGTCCTCTTCGCTGTATATGGGAAGGGGAAGGCGGCTGCTTCTCCGGCCAGCTCTGCAATCAGAAATTATTTTTGTTTTAAATAACTTTTTTAGCAAAAATAATCTTTCATTTGGAGTTTTATGAATTAATTTCGATATTTGTAAAATGTACAACTGTTTACATCCAGCTTTAATATTTTTGAGAAATGAGTTTGTTAATGGAATGTTCCCTAAAATAATTTACGTAATTTAATAAGTTCTTTTTATATTTTTTTCTATATAGCGTTCATTTTGTGGAAGGTGCTAGGGTTTAGATGGCTCAACTCAATTAGTGGGATTAATTTATTTAACTTATGTCATTTTTCATCCTTCAATACCGAATCTCTAAGAAGACTTTCATCTTTTTTCCTTTGTCTCTGGAGTATTGGCGAAATTAAAAAAGTCTGGACTCAATGCAAAACTCAATCAAAAAGGGTATTTTGAATGTGTATTGTATCTAAGGTATACTAATATTAAAATTACGTGGTTACCTTAAATAGTAAAAATAAAATCGGTCTTATGTCTTCGCATATTCACACTTTCATGAGAAACCGAATAGATAAGGCTAGATAGATAAGAATAGATAGAGAAACCGAAGAAATAAATGCTTAAAAGTACTTTATAATAGTGGGGCATTATTGTACATAATTCAATTTCTGGTTGTGACGTATTTTAAAAATAATTATTCAATGTGAGAGTTGGGAAAAGAAAGGTTACTCTCAAGTATGCCGCAGGGAGCGATCTTTTTGAGCCCCGATCTAACATGAACCCCACACTGCTGAGAAATATTTTAACACACCAGAGACTGCACAAGCCTGACCTTAGTTGTTTTAGATTGTGAGGTAACAGAAGAAAGTTATGAAATTTGAAAACAAATAAATAACAACGGTATTTTAAAGAAGAGAAGAATAAAAATGATCACCCAAACATTTTATACGGTGAAAATGGCCAAGAATCTCCTTCGGCTATAATAATCCGGAATAATTTGAACAAAAAGAAACTCGATTCGCAAGGCAACGGGCAAAAGAAAAACGGAGATGGCGGAAGTCGAGGTGGCGACATGGGTTATTTCGCAATAGTAACAATTAGTAAATGGCGTCCGTCCGCCGGGCGAAGAGTTTCACTTTGGATAATACGGCCATCTAGTTATTAAATAATAATTTTATCGCTTCGGTGGTATTTCCATTTTGTTTTAGAAATAAACCACTTCGTTCATCAACGGACCGCAGAGAACAACTTCCGAGGTGCGGTGATTTGTACGCGCCTTTTTTTCCTTTACTGCAGGTAGGTACCACTTTGTCTGTTTTCTCATCACTATAAGATAGATACTAATACGATTGTCTGTGGGCCTAGAGGCCTAAAATTTATCAAGATCTAGCCGTGGGTGAGGACTGTCATTTATAATTTAGGCTAAAAGTACGACGGCCTGTCACTTTGAGTAATTGTTATCATTAATAAAATGGTTTATAAGATTCAATAAACACGTTTTCACTTTGAAGGCGTCACGTTTTTAGATTAGGCGATGGTTGCAGTTGCCGTTAATTTTTGTTTAAGCGGAGCGCAATAAATTCAACGACGATTTTACAAGGTACTGAATATCTTACTAATCGAAATACTATAGGATACGAGCTTTCAAAATTACGGAAAGGACACGAGCTGAATTCAAAATATCTACTGTATATATTATAAAATTTATTAACTTTTCCCCCGTCTGAAAGTACGAAAAAGATTAAGGCCGGCGCAACACTACGCGGATTTTCCGCGGCGCCTCTTCAGTCGCGGAACGCCGCTACATTTCTTTCCAAACATTATGCGCTTATCTAACACACTACGCGGATGATCGGTCGACACAATTGCTTTGCCGATTTTGTGCGACGTAAAAGACGCAGCGGAAGATACGTGGCGCCGGTCTAAGCATTTTTTAAATAATAAATATTTTTTTAATGTTCAACATCTTACATGCTCGATCGTCACGCAATTCGAGTGCCTACATTTCTATTCTCTTTTCATTTCTCAGAATAAAAGTGACTTTCTAGAATCAAAACAATAGATAAAACTACCTACTATATAGTTGTTCGTTTTCAATTAATTTAAAAAATATTCTTATGCAGTTTTGTTTTTATTATGTCAGACTGTTTTATCAACAATCGAAGAAGTACTATTGCCTCAATAACTGTATAAATGATTAGGTATTGAAACGAAAGTGAATATCTTATACGAATCGTATATATCTATGTGTGGTTATTTTCGACTACTCGCTGTTTCGCTGGAGTCATATCACAGCGTCTTCAGGAGTGTCCTCTCGACACGAGGGTCGAGGAGAACACGAGAGGAAACTTGCACATTACGCGTTGTCGTGTGTCTATTCATTACATCCGTTATGCATTTTTGGAAATGGAATAAAGCATGATCTCATGAAGGTAGACGATCGGCTAAAATCGATTTGGTGACCATATTAAGCTTCATGGACGTTATTAAGTGTGTAGAATCAAATGTAGAAAAAATCTATTTCTGTCAAATTATCTTTATGCATTTTGCATGAATACATTGGTACCTACTCATGGGTACCTATATTATCAAAATATTTTAGGGGTTCGGTGCCTAATAATGCCTATTGCGTATTTTTTTACGCTAATAAACATCCCCGAAATATTCAGTCTGCAGCACTGGTCGCGGGCCAGCACTGGGAGAATACACGGCGTGCTGACGATGGTAGTCCTGAGTCCAGAGGCTGGCCGGGAGGTATGCGGAAAAATTCCACACGACCGTGGGATGGTATTGCGCCGCAATCCTGAAGATGGCGCGCCGTGGGTGTCGTGACCTCGTCTCTTATTACAGCACCTCATCAGTGGAGCAGTGAGGATGCAGATTGATCGGCCTTACGGGAGGGAGAAAAGCCAAGAGGTCGGGATAACAGTGTACGAAATACCGCTTTGAATAGTTTATTAATAGTTTTGAAAAAAAAAACAGACACGGAGGTCGCAATATTGTGACGTTAAAATAGGTAGGTAACATCAAAATCTATTTTTAGCAGAGAGAGTAGATTATTCGTGTGGTACTAATGACTATATTTAAAATAACTATGTAGCTTTTACCCGTAAAAGATGACGTACTTTTAGTATGTTTTTCGGCCGAGGGTTAAGGCTGTCAGAACAGCGCCATCTTAGTATCGTTAGCGATGTACATTTTTTCATAGAGATTTTTTTTTGCGTTTTATACCTCATTATTATTTTTTACCTCATTATTAGCACCATCTAGCAGCGTTAGTGACAGACATTGTTCTTCTTTCAGACTTCTTTTTTTTACACTTCTGCAGGCCAAGTGGCCCAAGCGAAACGCATCACAGGAACACCCAGGCTTGAGTAAATCACATACATTAATTGTGACCTCACTGGGAATCGAACCCGGAACCCTCGGTGGGAGACGCCAGTGTCATTTTATACCTCATTATTATTTGCGCCACCTGGTAGCTTTAGTGATGGACATTGTTACATAGCGAATTATATATTTTAATGGATGTTTGTCTGATAAAAGTACCCTTTTGATCATGTATACATTATCTTTTTACATTGTGTTAAACTTCATAAAAACACTTTTAATGCTTAAACATTTGTCTCCTGCATTTCTTTTCATCTGCATATTTGTTTTACAAAGGAAGCAGACAAGGAGACCGATTAAAGGTAATGCTATTGTATGAATCCTATTGTAATTCCAAATGTATGAATCCAAATTCTTGTGTTCTAACGCTGTAGCGGTTGAAGAAGAAGGTGTTAGCCTATCTTACAATATAAGTGATTTTCTCAAAGCTGGGTTTTTCACGATTGACAGTATTGAGCCCGTAACTGAGTATAGCGATCTAATGTTTTTTAAATGTAAAATATTATTACTTATTCTAACTTTTACAATTACGAAAAAGCCGACGATGTGACCGACGGACGAAAACGAGTCGTTTCTGTCCAGCATGCCAACAACAAGTTTTAGCCAAGAGCGTGATAGTCGAAAGTGCAGTTGCTTCCAATTATCTACACCCCGTAAATTGTGAACCAGTTTGTCTACTCGTTTTTTACCAGCAAACGTCTTTGCAAAAATAGACGCCATGGACACCGGAAATAGATTTGAACACGGTGAAAGAGGAAATCGCACACGACAACATCGTTGCGTAACTGTGAATTACGCTAAATTAAGAGCGGTCAGTACAAAATTGTCCAGTTCCATTGACACTTCTAAAGTGTACCATAATAAGTGCTAGAAACCGGATTGAATTGATTCCTTGCCTTGTAGGTAATATGTCACTTTAGAACAGCACTAAAGAATGCTCTAGAACGACACCCTGGAATCATCTACAAACGTCTGGTACAATCTGGAATAAACAAGAGCATTTTCGTAGGCACTGGAAATTTCGTGGAATCGCTAGAAATATAAAGAATCTTCTTTAAGATTCGAAAAACCAACATGTTTCCTATAAAAGAAGAAGCCGTGTCGCGGCCATTCATTGTTTATTTTGACGTTTTTACCGATGCGACATTAGCGACAAACCGTAGCGAAAACAGTGTTACAGCGATAATAAAGTGTTCATATGATGAGTGAAAAATTGCGTAATATTGTGAATTGAAGTTAAAATTGAGTCCAGTGAATGGACACCCACGGCATTTTCAAGACCGTTTTATGAGTGTAAGCTCCCACATCGGTCCTACTTAAACGTCACCAGGTTGGCAATTTTTTACTCTAAAGGCCATCTCCGTGTTACGTTGTGTAAAGAGCGACGCGACCCGGAGAGGCCCGCAATAGTCCATTCACCGTACCTCCTCCACACTGGTAACACTTTATTAGAAATTATCTAAGAAAATAAAAAGCATAAAATAAAGGCAAAAGAACAAATCAGTAAGATAAGATATAGCAAACATAGAAATATAAAGTTGATTTAAAAAATAACAATAGATCATGGTAAGAGAGTACATATAGAACACACCCCCTAATAGGGAAGGACAAAACAAGGATCAGGGGTCATTCAACTATTACGTAAGTACCAAAGAGGGGTGGGAGGTCTTTGCTTTGCTTATTTTTGATGACATGGGGGACTGGATGGTGATTACGTCAGCAATATTTATTTGTTTACTTTTCTGATATCATAGACTGAGGACGATTAATTTGAATTCACAAAATTTTTAATATAACAAAATAAATAAACATCGTTTACGTATTAAGAAAATAATATTTAAATACGATATTAATAATTTTATTCAATAAATATTAAATGTGCATTAAAATCCTTTACAGTCTATAAATTCTTTGTTTCTAAACTTGATAACTGCTGCTCATGGATAACAATAAAGAAGTCTGAACATATATTTTTTTTTAAATATTACAATGTTTACGTAAGCATAGGAAGGGGAATAAGAGCTTTGCTTACTTTTGATTACAAGGGGGAGAGGGGGTTCAAAATTACTAAAATTCTGCTTATTTAAATTAAAATACTTGAATGGCCCCTCACACTAAAAGACGGTAAAATCGTGTCCAGTAACTTCGAAAATTAATTGAAATAATCAACCACTAATTCATAGGTCGTTAAATAGTTTCCAGCGTTTTCATTTGTCCCTTGGCAATATTACATTACATTACAAATATAATTAAACAATAATAAATTATCACACAATCATAAAATAAAATATGTGACTACCCAACCAGGCAGGCCTGTTTTAGGGTAAGTCACGTAATATGAAACGCTTCTTCGCAGAAAGCCGAGCAGGAAAATAGCGAGCGCCGGCCGTCGTCACAACAGAGCGCTGAACCGGCGTTGCATAAACGTGCAGAAACGAAAAGGAAAGGCGTATAATTATGGCGATCTTAGATTGTCTGCAGCTCTGTGATGGATGGCATTATTTGGAAACTGCAGAATTTTAACTGCCGTGTAAGCGACTTTCCCCCGTGACGTCATTCAATTTAGACGATTTTTTTTTGCAGCAGTTGAAGGCGTCATTATTTACGTTACTCGTGTCAGTGTTGACGTCGATAATACGCAGCGGCCGCCAAACCGAAACACCACCCAGGCGTTGCGGAACTTTATGGCTCACGGAGCATAATGATCGCGAAGGAAATGAATGAATAAATTCAAGAAGTCTCCGGGAAACAATATAGCAGCTATGTTAATAATTAAATTCGCGGCAAATTAATAGAGAGGACATACTTCTTAATAATTTGTTTTTCCATACTTAACAACTTCACATAAATTTAGAAGTTAAAACCAAACTTTTTCGAGCACATTTCGCACTTTTGAATATATTCTATTTTTCCAAATTGACTTTAACGTCACATCACATGCTCTATGTAAAACTTACATGAGATGTATCTGATTTGCAACAGGTTAACATTGAGAAATGAAAATTTAACACAGAGTATAAAATTGTACAAAGATGAACTAAACCCCTTCTTTAGGAGAGGGGATTGGGTCGCAACGGAAGAACGTCCCCCATCGTTTACATTTAAGACACATTTATACTGCAGTTAAAGTATTTATTATTGCACTAGCTGGGTTCCTAAAGAATAAGTATTTACTTGTTTATAGCCGACCAATGAAATAGTAATAACGACTTTTATCAAAATATTTTAATTTTCTTTTATATTTCCCCTGCCGGCAGTTAATAAAGGTACTATTATAAAACCTTGCGATTGTGCTGGGCGGAACATGAAATGGTTCGCGTATTTGCTAAGTCCTGCTATATATTTATAGTATACTTTTGGCGGTCCACAGAGAAGTGGTGGAAGCAACATGCGTTAGGCGGCCGGTTTGCTGGCCCGGGGATCAAGCCTCATTTCCGGCCGTTACACGAAGTTACGGACGGACAGACAACAATATTATTATGTTTCAAAATTAAATCCCCTAGTAAATAAAATTTATTTTTTACAAAATATGTTTTTTTAATTTTTAAAATTTCGTTTCAAACCGAGTCTCTTAAGTAAAAACGTATTTTTGTAAAAAATTATTTTAGTTTGACCATAATTATTTCAAAATTTATAATCTCGTAGTAATTTTTTTGAACAAGTTAAACGTATTAGAACCAGCCGTGGAACCACTGTGTACCGGAAATTTACGTTAGTTCACGCCTCTAAACAACAATCGTCAGCCAGTGTGTCCTCACGGTGTCGAAATTTGGACAGCTGGCCTCACCGACAAGTTCAAGGCATCCAAGGCCATGGAACAGAATACTTTCGGAGCGTCCTTGAGAGACCAGTAAGGCCAAAGTACAAGCTAGACACGAATCAGGTTAGCGCTTTCTAAGCCAATAATCCAATTGGTTTATAATCTTTTGCATCAATCGTAAAAAATACGTTTTATACGACACAGTAGGTCTTCGTCTTATTAGCGGATAAGAAAATAATAAAAACTAAAATAACAACCGTGACTTTGGCCATAAATTATGTTAGGCTTTAAAACTTCCTAGATATTCAGTTCATCAAAAAAGAAAAAAAAAACAAGTGGTGCAATTTTCCACTTACTTGCGATAAAAATCCGGTTTGATTTGGGCACGGATTTAAGATACTAGATAAAACGTTGAAGGTCGATCAGCCAAATTACGTTTGCACACTGTTGCGTGTACGACATCATACTCCAGATAAGAACATATTTCAAGGGTCTAAAGTACACAGTGTCTGCTCACCTTTCTTCCATCATCTCGCTGAAGGTTTTGGAGCGGCGTCTTGCCTTCTCCTGCTCCTCTTCAGACAGCCTCTTCACTTCCACACATCTCTCGATGATGTGCTCCACGCGCTTCCGTCTCGAGGACTTCCAATTGTCCAGGTTCTGTAATACAAGAAAAAAGTAAATAATGGTGTAAAGTAAAAGATAGCATGGTAGCGGGTACATTATTTCAGAATATTAGAAATGGCGAATTGAATAAAAATAACCAACCAAGTAAATATACCTGCAACACACATTATTCAATTTTTCGGTATGCAGAACCAACCTATTTTGTAAGTTGATTAGCGCAATTGATGCATACCTACTGACCTTTATCGTTTATCGACAAATCTGTCAGATGAAAGATCAAAGTCTCATACATGTACGTATACCATGAGAGCATGTAAGCTAAAATTAAAACTCAAGGTTCATACATATATATAGGTTAGATTCTTAGGTGGGATTTAAAAAATATCACACAACGCAACTACACACGATGTACACAAGTAGTTACGTTGTATACATCGCAACGTAGGTACCGTCCCGGTGTATGTCGTGGACGATTTTAATATTTTATTTGCCACGTTCATCATCATCATCCCTGGCTCTATAATCCGGTACGGGTTTATTTTCTCTCGATAATGGAAAATTCATCCTTTATATTGATGTGCTCTCTCATTTTGGGTTTACCCATTCATCGTCTTCCTTAATATGCTTTACATGGCATAGCCGTGGAAGGCCCTCAATTTGTAATTTTCGGTTCCTCATATAGTATAAGGGTTGTTAAGTTCTTGGTTGTAATGCCTAAGCCATTCCATTTTCTTTTACAGCTCCAAAAATTCCCTTCCTTTCAAATTGCTATATTCACAACGTGCTGCAAAAAACCTAAATCACATAAATTTCTGCACACTGTGATGATAAAATAGGTAACATCAAAATTTATTTTTAGCAGAGAGCAGATTATACATGTGATACTAATGACAAAATCTAAAATAACTAGCTATGACCAGTCAGAAATGACGTACTTTCATTTAATATACTTGACACTTCCAACAGTTATCTATTCAAAGACGGAAACCGATTTCATTTGACTTCATAAAACATGTTGAACTCGAGTCAAAATGAATATTCATCTAGAATTATCTGCAACACAATTGAAGCGACACAAATAAACGTAATAAAAAGAATACACATCTGCTGATAAATCGACCGTGTGACACTATCTGTTTGCTGTTTAAAAATCTAAAACACATTAATGAAAAAACATATGGCGAATAATGAAACACCCATTTCTGCAAATAAAGGCGAATGTCAGCCGATACAATGGCGGTGACGCGTACGGATTTTTAACGCTCCGAGCGGTTCGATTCAGAGCCAACCCACCAATCAAAACGGCATTACAAAAAGGTTACAAAGGGAACACGTCAATTACGGTTGAGGTGAGGCTGGATTTTGACACGTGCACCCCGATTTATGGGTACACCGGGAACACCCATCCAGCGCATAGCTGCACGCGCCCGCGACTCCGCGTCTCAACACGCTGGCGACCAGATACTCCACCTCCTGGTCGGATAATTAAAAACTAGCTTCGCCGGTCCAAACCCGCCTGACCCAAAAATTTTCACCAGAATCGGACTTACGGCGCAGGGGCCTAACTTACTGGACATTTTGGACAAAGGGCTGTGGAAAAGAGTGCAATATTAAAACTGGATCAACATCTTGGCCTTCTTGAGAGTTTTCTTCCACTGGTTTCGGTTTTGTGCCTGGACACGTTGTCATTCCATCATAGTTTTGGCCTTCCTAAGCTCCTTCGCCCTATTGGTCTTGTATTTCAGCAGGGACTTCGGTGTTTTATTCATTCATTCTCTCCACATGATCCAAACGTCCAAAAAGGCTTGTTTTAAATTGAAAAAATACAAAAGATGCCCGCTTTTATAAATTTAGTAAAACATTGAATTTACAAATTATAGAATTATAGATCTAGAACCGGTCCAAAGGTACGCCTCAAAATTTCGACTAAAGTTGGATACAATCTGAAAAAAAAAACAGATCCATTGATCCATTCCCTTAACCACAAATATACGTTTCTTGTTTTTCCATATGGCTGTACAGAGACATTAGGTTTAAGTGCAAGTTAGGGGAGGAAACTTGGCGCAACAACTTTGAGATGTGCTGGAGAGCCATTTCTAGAATCCCTTGGACTCACGCGTTAACGCTTCAATTTTATTGCAAATAATGATTCATGATATAACTGTTTACAATCTGTCTAGGACAATTGTATTTTCCAGTATTGTTGGAGCTAAATTATTGTTTCCAGGTTTTTTCCTATTTTCTGTTACTCGCTTTTCTCATTGATTCAGGAGCCCTTTGGAAAGCTCCACTCTAAAAACCGCCACTAAAATCGCCATAACAATGAATTTACTAACATTCAAACAGGCGGCATTCTCTTTCATCGAATAGATTGATAGATAGTCATCAGCATCATCAAACATATAAATTATAAATTAAATATAAATTACATTTCATTGCATCTTCCGCTAATTCTATACGTTACAACATATCCTTCAATTGATAGATAAAAGAAAAATTAACCAACTTAAATAGAAAAAAATCTCCCATTTGTATAATGAATGTGAATTAATCAACCAGCCGTTTAGTTAGGCATATTTTCCAATTGCTATTTATGTATGTATCGTAAAAAAAACACAGGTCTCGCATGCATATGACCTTTTGAATTTTAGCCAATTAAGAAGTTTTTGTTCAGCCGATCATTAATTTATTTCAATTAACTTCGTTGATTGCTTGTTGTCTTACAATATTATCTATTCACGTTGCCCGCCAGATGGAATTATCGCTTGTCTATATACGAAATACCAGGGAAATTGACATAGGGTAAATGCGGGAGAGATGCCACGTTTTTTTAAATTATTTCAAAAATACAAAAAAAAAGAAAAATAATTGGTGTATAAAGCAGAGTCCCACCCGTGTCTAACGATATATCTTCGGAACTAAATGTACTTTTCCTTCAGGTTTGGTCAGTTTTTAGATTAGTCAATTAGTCATTAACAAGTTGGATACCCAATTCTCTCTTAGCAATTTTCTTTCGCTGATGAGAAGCCCTAGGCGTCCGGAGAAAATAAAAATATATTTCATATTTAGCCATGTAAATTTAAGGCGTCAATTCACCTTAATACTAAAGGATAAATGCCGTACCATAAAAAATGTACAAGTTTTCCAAATAACGGACAGTATATAACTTCTTGTAGTTAATTACATTTCAATAAGATAGTTATCATATACAAAAATGACAAATGTGACAAAAATAACTCAATTGTTCTGAACCGTTGTTTTAGGGGTTTATAATTTCACTCACCTCACAAAGAATGCGAGCAGTAATGACATATAATGTAGCAAGTGCGGCGTCTCTCCCGACGCGGCATCTCTCCCGCGGTCACTCTATGTGTATAGATAATATGAGACTAGTAAATGCCATTAATTTTAAACAAAGCAATATTTTTATATCCATTTTATCGGTTGTGAACTGAACCACGAACCTTAGCGATATGAATTCTCATTAAAATGTTGATAATCCTCATTGTTACAGGTATTTCCTTACCACACGAGTACAGGTACGACCTTGGATACACCTAACTAAATCTAATGGATAGCATTGTAGATGGTACAAACTATCAACAGCAAATGTCGAATGAAATAATGATATTCTTAGAACGAGAAATAGGACCGAATTATTCAACCGTAAAGCCAGTATGAATAGGGTAATATATTTATACTCAAATACAAGCCAAATAGTATCAAACCGTGAATAAAAAATGAAACGGATGAATGCTCAAGGTTGGCTGATATTTCATTAGCAAAACATTTAGACAGTCAATGCCGGTTCAAAATCAATCCGTTAGACAAAAAATAAGAATTCGCGTGGCGTGTAACATTAATAATGGTACCCAGTCATAACAAACGCTCGATGCAAAAATAGAAAAGTAACAGCTACGAGTGTATCTACTAGTTAACGCACATTTGAAGTTATTGAAAGAATTCAATGTTGGAAACGGGAACCGATTACTAAGGGACGTGCACTACGCGTACTAAACAAATAATCTACGATTTAACTGACTAACTTGCCGACACACCGTTTCCACGCATGCGTAGGCAGAAGATGAACGCCACACTATTCTGTCCTGGCACACCATTTTTACTTCTTTCACTTTCGTACATCTTCTTATGTACGCTCATTGGTCATACCAGGTCCTCCGCGAACGCTTTCTGTTCCTGTTGCCTTCTTGGCTTGTCTCATTTATTTTTTTTACTGTGCCCTCCTTACTCATCGACCCTTTCTTTATTATATCGACAGATACACTCACGCTCACAATATTTTACGAGTACGTTAAAAATTTTAAGAATACAATTATTGGATTTTGTCATTAATTAAGACAACTTATATATCTCTCACAGAGACGAAGCTTTTCAAATTGTGTATGGAAGTCTTTTTTGAGCGTTTATAGGGCTTACGACCTGTCACGGGTAGCTTAAGTGATCACATTACGCAATGTAACGTTCACCGATTCCAACCACGATTTACAACACATCTATTAGATTGCATATATGGTATATATGGAATGGTGTACATATGGTAATTGTGTATCTCGCTTACTTTATTTAATCCAACTAAGCAATCACCGTCTACGGTTGTCATTCCCATTAAACTGTATATAGATATCGCCACTGGCAATGAGCCTATATTTTCTATATAAAAAAGACTTTCATACACACTTTCCCATGCAAATAGCTTCGTCTCTGTGAAACATTTATATAATTTCTTCATTTTTCATTCACATGCGCCTAAGCGAACGCATCTCTACTGCATTCAGTCTCTACTTTAATTTTTTTTTCCAATTCTAGTCTTGCTTTAAGTGACAGATTCCTGATATCCAATACTGAATTAAGTCAATAGAAGATTAACTCAATCAAAGTAGATTATTCCGTCCCGCAACAAGAGGACCAGCTTAAAATAAGCATAAACTTAAAACAAAATCAAAATGTCTATGCAGTAAATGCCACATATTGTAAGTGAAACAAATATCACGACCGTGATGTCATAATACTTTTAAAAAGTGTTGCGTTGCGCATAGGAATAAAATAACAACACCGTGCATGCACCGGTGTATCGCATATTACGAGAGCAATCTCCGTGACACCGAAACTATTCATCGAACACGCGCCATCTGTCGACTGTAACAGATGGCGCGTATCAAATGCGATGGCAACATTAAAAACGACCGTACTTTCGCGGTGCGGCTGGACCAAAGTTATGGAATAAACTACCAAAAAAAAATGAGACAGACAGCTTATTAAACTTCAAAAATAATCAAAGCCCTGGCTATTTAGACAATCGTACAAAAACTTGTATCTTTTTAATTTTTATTTATTTATTAATTCTTTAAGAATTTATATTTCCTTAAGTAAAAAGAATAACATATAAATATTATTAATTTTATTCAAATGTAAGTAAACTACAAAAATTGAAACAGACAGCTTATTAAACTTCAAAAATAATCAAAAACGTACCTATTTAGACAATCGTACAAAAACTTGTATCTTTTTAATTTTTTCTATTTACTAATTCTTAAAGTAGGTAACATAAGCATTTATATTTCCTAATGTAAACAGAATTACATATAATTATTATTAATTTTATTCAAATCACATATATATTTAGCTTCCTCTTATAATAAAAGTTGTTATATTTTCTTCATTCCTAATTTCCCCCAGTAGTTAAATATCCAATTTCATTCCGCTGCGCATGATTGAATTTTGCGATCTTGTTTTCTTTCATGTTCTTATTTTTCTTAAGAATCCAAAAGTGTTGTGTCCATTAATTTTATAAACAAATAAAAATACATTAAATTGAAATATTTTCCCGAATGTCATTATTTGTAAACTTTTTAGCATCATCAATCAATCGGTGATGTCTCACAGAGACGAAACTGTATTTTTATGGGAAAGTAGAGATAGAAGTCTTTGGGTGTACATAGGGCTTACGACCTATCGTACGGCTGGCGTAAGTGATCACTTTACACCATGTAACGTTCGCCATTCCACCCATGATAGAATAATACCAAGTCTACTAATTTTTGGAAGTTATTATATATTATATGAGTTACAACAATCCTTAGCGCGGCCGGCACCAAAGCTTTTTCATTCCCCTTAAATGACCATAGATGTCTCTAATGAGACGTCTATATTGGATTTTTGGAGTTTGTTAGCAATATCCTTTTTCTGTGTAATGAAATTCTTCCGAATTACTAGCATTGGCGGCCCTCGTAGCCCAGTGGGTATGACACTGGCTTCTCACGCCGAGGGTTCCGGGTTCGATTCCCGGTGAGATCACAATTAATCTATGTGACTTACTCAAGTCTGGGTGTTTTGTGATGTCTTTCGCTTCTGTAATTGGGTCTCTTGGCCTGTTGAAGCGTAAAAAAAAACACTAACACTAATAATATTACACTAGGATACGCCAGAAATATTATTTCAAATTTTATTAAACTCCTTTTTACCAAAATATTTCGAGTATGTCCAAATTTAGTATGTCCAATGGATTTTGTCACAGGGTTGATGATGTCCCTGTGACGAAATCCAGTACTGTTCTGAAAAATTTGGACATACCCGAAATATTTTTAGCATCACTTTGATTGCGTATCGATTTCTTTTTGGTATAATTCATGCACATAACATTTCAACACAACAGCAAAGGGGAATTTTGAAGCATTTCTATTTTGGATTTAGTAAGATATAATGATGCTACTAACCGACTGCCAGTCCTCCTGCTCCTCCTTCTTGACCTCCTTCGTCTTGCGCACCTCCTCGGCCCGGCGCAGCTGCTCCTGGGCCGACCTGTACAGCTCGCAGGGCCCGACCTTGATGAACTGCAGGGGGTTCGCCGCCGGCTTGGGCGGCGTGGCCTTGGTGATGCGCGCGCGCGCCGCCTGCAGGTACTCGGGCTCGTCGGACGAGAGCTGGGGACAAGAGACGACACTTTGTTAAATGCCAGCGCTTGAGCAATGGTGTCTCGTCAAAAGCAAGTGAAAGTCGTCGGAACGTTTTAGAATAAATTGGAAATGCCTAGAAAACCGTAGAACACACGGAAATGTACGAGAAGGTTCCAGAAATGGGGATCTTGTATAGTTTGTTTTGACAAGCAAGTGCGAGACTATTTGGCAAATAGAAACGAGAAGAAATAGACAGCATTCCACACTTTTGTACTTTTTATACTCGTATAAAAAGTACATAAATGTGGAATGTTTTCGAATGTGAAATCGGCAATAAGGAATGAAAGTAGGAAATGCGGTCACCAAGGTGCTCGTGTGGAAAATCTTTGATCTATAGAGTGAGAAATGAACAAATTAGAAGTGAATGTAATGCTGACTGTAATGTGGTAGATGGTAAAGAAAGGAGTACATAGATAGATGGTTTGGTCATGTAGAACGTGTGAGCGAAGAAAGGACCGTTAAGAAAACATATGGAGCGAGCGTTGAAGGCAACAGGAATAGAGGGCGTCCACGAAAGACCTGGCATGATCAGATACTACAAGTATTGGAGGATGGCCCTGTTAAAAGTCTCAACAACCGTAGAGCTTGCACGAGAAGGTGTACGAATGTAGCCGAAGCAAAAGTGATGTGCCGAGATAGAAAAATATGGCGTTCTATACTGTGTCAGTTAGTTTTACCTCGTCCCCACTTCTCTTAAACAGCCATGCCTTCTACACCACACTATTGTTATCATTACGTATATTATTTTACGCATTCATGTAAGTAGGTACATCTTGGTGAATATACAGTTATGCATTGAATAAACGCAACTGACTACGAAATTAATAGTTTCAAATGATTGGCTTTAAATATAAGCTTATAATTTTCAACATTCAACGTCCAGAATCCACCGCCAGACAAAATACAAGAAAGTACACTTTCGTTTCGATTCGAGCTCAGTGAAATCAATGATAAACAAAAATGCACCGAACGCGAGCGAAGATCGTGGTCCACTCCAATACGAAGGTAACCACACGCCGAGCGGTCTGCCCGAGGAGTAGACGACGCACGGGAGCAGCATCAGGGTCGGCGGGCTGCCGTTGCCGACCGCCAGAGCCGAAATACCAAAGGGCGAACGTGCCCGGCCGACACGACTTCGAGGAATTTTTGCGCGAAGGTCAGAAATGATGGCAGGGCAGGCCGCGGATGATTGGCCTCAGCGGGAATTTCATCGGAGCCGTTCAAATATAAATAGGTTTCGTGCAAAGAATCCGGGCCCCGGTGCGAAACGTAGCAGACTACAAAATGCAGAGATGAAACCATAAATTACGCATACTAACTAGTGATAACTTTTCTGAGTTCGCGAACCACATCACGGATAATAATCAACCTTTTTTTTTTATTCATGCACCACTAAACTTCTCCGTCCCGTCGCGCGTAAAGGTAATAAAATGAACAAATTTGAATGTTTAGAAATTAAAATAAATTTGAACTCGTTTATTAATTTTTTTAAGAATATTTTTATTTTATTTTACATTAACAGGTTTTCTTAAAGCCAGTGATATTCGCATACATCAGTGATATAATTAGACAGAGCCGCTATGCTGAACAATATCACTCTAGACATTGACCTGTTCCATATCTCTGAGAGGGTTTTACGAAGCAGGATTCTCCAACATCTTTGATATGAATTGTTTTATATATGCCAATTTAAATGTTTTTATTTACGAATTAAATGAATGTTTGTAATGTAAATGTTATGTATACCATATAAATTGAATTGAAATTGCATCTTATTCTCTAAATTTCCCCATACTGCACAGGTTCATAAATTTTCAAAACTGTCCATCTATACAAATCATCACATTTCCTATTGTTTTCGTAACAAATATTGAAATAAAAGCGTATTACGATTAATATTATATATCTCCAGGTAACCAGCATCAACTGTAGAAAGTATGTAGAGTCAGGTATTCAAGGAAGAGAAAATCACAAAAGTACTAATACAACGCCCGTCTACTAATTATATCATTACAGGTACCTGCGTAATGTTCGGGTTGCGGCTGATATCACGCCGTGTGGGAAAAATAAGTTAGAATTATAATGAATGTGTTTTGTGTGGCTTATTTGGTTAATACTTGCACTCACATATATGGTCAGAGTTTTTTTTTAACGCAGCACGTGACAGGTTATGATACCGCCGTACTAGTCGAGAAGTAAAAGTAGTTTTTTAGAACTTTTTTCTTGACAAGCGGCAAATCTCCGAGTGGTATTTTTTTGACGGACGTAATTTACCTCGTTAAACTCGCGAAATGTGCATGATACTCGGCAGTGGCTAGAAAGTACGAGTGTGTACTTGGCGGATGTTTTGAAATGGATATAGAGAGGTATGTACATAATAAATAAAGGTGATGAATAATTAAAATAGTACTATTTTCGTGAAAAAATTACCTCAATGAAGCTTTATACACTGTTTAGTCCTACACTAGTATTTAAAATTGAAAATTGTAATTATGGGTATGATTTCTTCAAAAGATGCGTTTTAAAATATTTTCTAAATAAAATATCTGATGCACTGATAGTTTCTTATTAAAGAGGATAGGAAATCCTACGCTTTTGGGCCTGTGACTGCAAATTGTTTATTTATTATTGATTAGTCGTAGTAGATTAGGATTGTTACTGCAACCCTTCTTGCAGCTAAAGTAGAAGCTAACCTCAGAGAATTGAAGTTCAGTTGAAAAATGAAAGAAAAAATGACTAGATTAGAATAATAATTCTTAGGCATATTTGAGTATTGAAACAACGGATATTTTATACGAACCGCATGGACGTGTTGAGATTCGATTCTCGACGTTTCGCTGGAATCATATCACAGCGTTATCAGGAGAGTGTCCTTTCGCCGCGGGGGTCAAGTACGTACTGATTATGTCTTGCGCGGTCGCAGATTTTATGCATTGCGTGGGGGGTGTGTTCTTCTTCTGTATTTCTAGCGAACTATTTTTTTGAATAGAGATGTGCATTCCTTATAAAATTTAAGGTGCCAATGGATTCAGAAATGTAATTGAGGGGAGAAGAGGGGGAAAGGCTTAGACAAAAATGATGAATTCATAGAAGACAGAGAAATAATTACATAATAAACAACTTAGTTAGAAAATTGTATGATTTTATTTTTCAAGAATATCGATTAGAGTACTGTGTATATCGATTTTATCATTTCAATAATGTTAATAATTAATAATATATTATATACATTTATTATTAATTACTACATATGGTTCACACAGTATTCCTGCGTACCTCATTAGTTCAAAGTCTGTATCAAGGTGGGCAGCTTTTTCTCGTGTATCATTTACAACAACATTAATTATATAGCTAACAAATATACAATGATTATCGTTTAATAAAATTCTACTAATACGAGAAACGCAAAGGATGCTACAGTTTATGAGTTGTACAAGAGTATAATCAACTTTAAATCGTGGATAAAAACAATTCATCTCCACCATTTAACTTCCAATATGTGTTGGAAGTAGTTCAGATCTCTCTCAATTTCCATTAGCCAGCGTGTTAATGATTTTATTTTAACAATGTGAGACGCTCGTCTCCATTCTTGATTTGTTGTTGAGTCTAGGAGCCAGGAAAACGTGAAAACATTGGCCAAAAGTTGTCCTCATTTCCAGAAAGGTGAAACGAAATCTGTGGCAAGCAAAATTAAGTTTGGATGATCTTCATCTTCATTCCGGATACCTGTTGAAGTGCCTTTTCTAAAACGTATTAACCTTAATTACGGATAAAATATAATGGTTGATGAGTCAAAATTAAAAACACAAAAAATGGACCGACCGCTCGTTAAGAACGTTGCGAAATTCAATATAATATAAATCATTAAATGTTGTGCACTTGAAAAACACATTTCTCAGTTCAAAAGAAAAGCAATCAATATTTGAATAATTGCTCAGGCGTATATCCGTTTCATAGGTAAGAGAAAAGAAATTTATCATACATCTTGACTACAGTACCTACATAAAATATGTGTATTATAATAATATTGATCCCAATGGCTTAATTTTAATCTCATTTGTACCTACGACACAGTGTCGGCTTAAAGACGTAAGCTATTCAAAACGTCAAAATATAGCTCATCGAATAACAGAGATAGGCCAGGCACAGGAAAAGCGACAACACAGACAAAAAAGCTTATGTGGGAAATAAAAGCAAATGCAGCAATATCCAAAAAATTAAAAAAAAAATTTAATGCTGTCACCGAGGACTACTAATTTAGAAGGTTAATTACAGATTTTATGTATCTATCTCTTCCAAAATCGTGTTTCCTATACATTGATAGACTATATTTCCAATAAAATCTCGAATTCAGTACATTCTAAATTAATAATCCTCGATGATATTAAAATAATATTATTTATAAATAACAACTAAATAGAATTTTAAGTAGAACTTTAAGTAGATCATTTTCAGAAAACGGGGAATTTTGATAATTAAGTGCCCGGAAAAAACGAACATTAATAAAGGTCTTCAACAAAAATATCTAATTACTCCAAAAGGGTAGGGGTAACTTAAAATATTATAAATAAGTCGATTATACGTGGTATATCCACTGTTTGATAATGGCCCTGCGGGCCGAAACAGCTGTCACACTAAAAATAGTTAACCAGCAGAACTTGACAATAATATTTATTAAAATTTAATTTATTTTAAATTTCACTAATAATATTTATTAAAATTTAATTTATTTTAAATTACGCTAAAAAAATTCGCGATAATTGCATTTTTAGATGCTGTCTTTGCTTTTATACCCCACATATATTTTTTTATCTCTCACTTATCAGGCAGTTACTATAATCATAATATAAATAACTTTATGTAAACTTTAACATAAAATTACATTAATTAGATATAAAATCAAATAAATTTTATAAAGAAGTTCTATTTCCGTGATGTAGGTTTTGCCCATTAGATTTTAACAATTTATAGGCAAATTTATTTCAAACACTCAAGTCAGATTTTTCATATCACTCTGCAAAGATTTACGGTGCTGTCTGTGACTGCACCATACCGTTGTTCTGGGTGAAATAAGTATTGTTATCCATTACGCCCGGCAATTTCAATAGGTGATTTACTTTTATTCGATCAAGTCAGTTTTATTTTAAATTACGAATATCTCATAATCCATCTCAATCTGAAATTTTTTAAAAGGTAATTCTAACGACTTTCCTTGGTCTTTTTGGTGGTGTGGTAGTCGTAGAGTGTCCGGACTGCGATTGACATGTTTCGAGAAACAGTCATAAATTCTGCCTCAGAAAACACATTATACCCGAGGAACACCTACTTTCACCGCGATACACAATGAAAGTTGATAGATAAACATAATAAATATGCAATTGAAAACAAATGACGATGTCAAAAGGTCACTCACGGGCGGCATTCAACAAAACTAGAAATCAATCATCGCCGGACGGATCACAGACCGCAGCGGCGCCTAGACTCGGCGAGCACACCGCAAAACGACGTACTGTAAAACGATAGGACAACACGAAATACCGTATTGTAATACTGCGAGACTCGAGATTCTCCCGTTAAAAGGTGAAAACTTGCCTCGGCGAGCTCAAATTGTTTTATCGCACAAAGCCACGTTTAATTAACGCGAGATTTGCATAAATTATTGAAGATAATCGCGGCGCGGCGTTTCCTAAAACAATACGGCGTATGACTGGACCATTTTTAATTAATTCTGTTTGCGAGGTAAATTGAATAAATTAATATTTTTTTGGTTGGTAATTATTCAAATTAGGTATTCTCGTAAATATGTACAGAGTTGTTATTAAAGATCGTGACCCTAATGCATGTACCATCGGGCTAAAACTGCAGTAATAAAATATCCAATTTCTCTAAATTTAAATTTATTTCTACACCTGCCCGTCAGATGAGAAAGCTCTATCTCGGATTTATTTATTTATCCCTTAAGAACAATAAATTTACTTTGCGGCACAAAAGGGAGATGAAAAAACGTATTAATTTTACTATTTGTGTATCCAACCCAGCAACACACTATTGGGTGAATTGAATGAAAGAATACTCTTACGTTTATTATTTTTTTTACTATGCATCGGCAGCATTGTCTTTCAATTTAAAATTTAAGTATGTTTATGCAAATTAATTCGAGTTGTAAAATTGTGTAGGACGAACGAAAGAAAATATAGATGGACTACATGACTATGGACTATGTACTGCAAGGGGTAACTACATAGACGACCTGGGATGCAGATTTCATGAAAATTGAGACACTTCTATGGAAATTTCCATATTGAGCAAGCTCAAGATGATAAAGAAAGTACTATGCAGCCATCACTTTTTTGAATGAGAATGTTACTTGTATCTAGAATATTTTCGAATAATTTTGTTAATACATTGCTTCATAATTTTTCTGATTAAATTTTACACGTCCCCATCTAATTATTTCATAATCTATACACTATTAGTATGTATATTGAAGACTATCAGATCTTGCAATATTCGAATGGACCGATCACCCGTACTGTTAGGTTATCCATGGGAAGAGTAATTCGAATGTTCAATTTATACAAGTCTATAATACAATGGACGACATATAGTTAACAATACAAGAAATGATACAATTAAAAACGTAGGTAATGGAAATGTTCGCTAGATGAACGTTAGTTCAGTAAAAGGGGATAACTGCCAAATTAAGAATGTTCTCGTATTACGAAGATAGTTAATTATCTTATTTATGAAAGGCAATATTTTAAACATAATAGTAGTCACAGTTTGATGCAAACATTTAACTGGGCTAGTGTGAGTATTACTGTGCGTAATATGCACAATATATTTATCAATGTATTCCCTATTCCAGTGTAACTATCAAAACCCTTAAGTAACTCATCGCATTTTAAACTTTTCATATTCAGTCGCTTACCATTGGTTCACTTAATATTGTATGTTGCTTACTATAAATAAATTAATAATAACTCAAAGACAGTCTCTTATCCAACTTTGTGCTGAATTTACTACCCCTAAAACATGTGTTTTTTCGAAATTTTCTTGTGTAACTTTGGGAAAGGCCATTTCAAAAAATATATTAAAAAATGATAACTTTGCTTACACTATTTGTTTATAACAATTAGGAAGTTTTCTAAACTAACGCATCATCTTCAGTAATGTTACTAATAATAAACTTAAGACGTATTTAACTTGTATTAAAACGAATGAATTTTTCGTAATCGATATAAGTTACTGTATTGATAGTCCAACGTTTTACAAAAAATAAGTCAGACATATTGAAAAAAAATTCAAACTTTAATGTAGCATATCTCCTTAAGTATTGATATTAATTAGGTCATGAAGGCTTGAACATTTTCGACTCATAATCAAGGCATGAATATAGTCCTGCGAGGTTATTAATGTTTTCCAAATAACTCCGTATATACAAGCAATATTGCTATTTCTGTATATTAAGAGTTATTGAATAACATTGTAGTGCCGCCAATTTCGACGTTTTAAGTTTGACACGTTTGAAATTAACGAATTCAATCAATCAGAAAGCTATAAAACGTAAACAAACAACTATGAATAATTACGTAATTAACGTAAACAAACAACATATCCCAAGTAATATACTTCTAAATTATTTTTCTCTTTTCGTAAAACTAGAGGCCAGACAATTTTGTCGAGCAATGGCGCACAGGGTTAAACAACGGACGGCAACGCGCATTCCCATTGCGAAACAGGAAATTATAGCGCAGCATTTGATACAGAATCCAGTGCGGTTTGATCTCTCCGGATGCACGGTCCGCTGGGCGCCGAGCTAACCAGCGCGCAGCATCCGAATCGGAAGAATCCAGCGTGACTGCGCGTGCACAATGCGCGCCACAATACACACGCGGGTGAAAAAAAAAAAGGCGAATTAAAACCGACGCAAGGTTGCGCGCAGGTGCCAAATCGTAACCATGCGCCCGTGCACTGTGAATTTTGAAGGTAAATAATGCACAATTACCGTGTTACTTTATAACTAGTTGCAACCCGTCAAAAATGACGTACTTTTACATGTCGGTTTATTTATATATTATATTTTCGATTGTTGGAGCAACTTTGTAGATTGACATTTTAATATTTGTTTAATCTACTATATTCATTTCGGAAAAACCTTTCCATCGTCAGGGTGTTATATAAAAAATGTCAAAATATCAAAATAAATGTCTTTTAGTTTTCTAAATTATTAGTTTTCTAAATTATTTAAAAAAATTAAATTTAAATTTTAAAAAAATAGAAAAAATATAGGTTCTTGATTACACAAAATTATTGGAAAATTTTTAGAATTGGACTAGTAGTAAAATTTAATTGATTATTAATAATATTTTGTTTACTTTTAAATGATTTACTAATTTCTAATGATTCTAAATTATTAAATTTCAGACCAAAATTATTTATGTGTAAATTGGAAAATCCTAAATTTTTATCAAAACCGTGATCATTTTCTAATAAGTGATTTGCAAATTCAGAAAAATCACGATTATTCAGACATCTCCAATGTTCTTTATCTCAAAAGTTACGGACGGACGGACAAACAGTCGAATACGAATGAGAAACGTCTAGACAGAACTGCATGAGCTGATACAACAGATTGACAACATCATTTTCCACAAAGTTTCAAAAACAATATGATCCAACATTTTGTGGTCGCGATCATTGATATCAATAAATCCACAAAAAAGTCACTCTCATCTTCAGATGCAACTCATTCATCACTGCCATGCAGAATCACGGTGAAACCACGTCATTAATTTAAAATAATTTTAATTACTTCCAAAGCTATTGGTTTGAGTTTTTTTTTTACATAAAATGTTACATTTAAATGTACTAAAAAGTAAAAGATAAATTTTCGGCCAAATTTTTTTTGCCTCACTCCAAATAAAAGGTGGCAAATATAGATAAAAGAATGCTGTTGTTGATAGAGAGAAAGCGCCCAAGCTTTTATTTGGAGAATGTAGCAAAAATTTTTTGTTCGATAATTTATTTTTTACTTTTTAGTGCATTTAAATACAAATAAGCATGATTTTAAATTATTTTTTTCATGTAATATTTTTCTATTTTTTAGTCTTAATACTACCCAGCGTACATAATCACTTCGATAAGAAACGAGTGCTATTTTGTATTGAGCTCTTTGCTTAATTTCCCACATAAATTTTAGTCTAATTGATTAATGTATTGTCATCGAGAATATGTCAGTGCGCAAAATTTCAGCTCGATTGGACAATGGAAAGCAGGTGAAATATCGATTATAAGAAACAGACAAACAGGTGAAGCTAATATAAGCGTGGTAAAAAAAAATCACTCATTTATATTACTCATCTTCAGATGCACTCATTCATCAATGTCATGCAGAATCACGGTGAAACGACGTCATTAATTTTAAAGAATTTTAATTACTTCTGACACTTTCTTGGCTTTATGTGTTTTTTTTAATAAAAAAAACTTATGTAAATATCGCAACCTTGACGTGAAGGTCACTTGTATTGCATTATGCAGATGGATAAATAATCGTCATGAAAAAAGTTCGCGATGCGTCACGTCTGCGCCGCGTAATGAGTCATGTAGAAATAATACAACCAGAAAATTGCAATATTACCAAAAGAATACATTAGACTACTAATTAGCAGCAGACAGTTATTTGACCGGTGACTGTACGGCGGCTCCGGTACGAGACTGTCTCCAAACACCGGAAAAGACCCCAAAAAATATACGGTATCGCGATGTGTGTCAATTCGCATATTACAACAGTTGTATAATTTGTGGCAATAAACTAGCACAATTAGTCGCGATTTATTCAATTAATCATAATGCATGTAATTTATGGCGCCTATTAACACACGTTTATTCGCTGGGATGTTGTAACTTCGGCGCTAGATAGATTTTTTTTTCTACACATGTAAACGTACATTTCAGACGATATGACGCACCTTAATTTTAAAAGACATTTTTAGAAAAAAAAATTAACGCCCATATATCGGTGGTGTCGGAAGTATATATTGTTTTTTGCATTGATTGAAATGTATGATATTAACTGTAAGTAGGTAAATAAATTAAGTAAATTGATGAATTATAGAAGTCCCACAGAGACGCTATTTATATCAGAAACGTGTATGGAAGTCTCTTATACGATGGCCCAAGGCTTATGAGCTGGCTTAAGTGATCACTCTACACAATGCAACGTTCACCAATTCCTTCGTAAGAACATCCACACATTATCAAAATTTTGAAAGTTTTGAGAGTTCTATATATGTTCGAAATGTGAGAACTTTCTATATATTTGATTGGCCTAATGTTACAGACATCTGTAGTCATTCCTCATGAGCTAGTTAGTATAAATATATTTCGCAGCTAATAATGATACCTCTATATTTTTATATCGTATAAGAAACTTTCGTACACGTTTCTCATATAAATAGCTTAATCTCTGTGAGACTTCTATAATTTATCTTAATTAAATAATAACCCCGAAGTGGACTAAACCAGTAATTGTGTTCTTAGAACATACATGTAAAAATATTGTAAAGTAAAGAGAGTTTAGATAATAAAATTAAATACACGCATAGGTATTAAAAGGAAGTACGCGTGTAATATTTAGAAGGGGCGTTCCATCGTCTCGGGTGGGACATTTTTCTTGTAAATTGTCATAGATATGTTAAAATTTTACAACATATACGCAATTTGTAATATTTTTTTTTGAAGAAAGCAGCTTATTCTTTTTTCAATCAATAATTGAGAAACAGAACATAAACATATTTAATTTTGTTTGGAGATAATACTGATACATTCTTCTGTCAGGGTGGGACAATAAAAAAGACTTCCATTTAGCTATAAGAAATGTTTGTCAAAAACATTTCGCTTATGTTATGTTGCTCAATTATTGATTGAAGATAGATTAAGTTGTTTACTTCAAAAAGAAACATTAAAAATTGCATACATATTGTGAAATTTTAACATGTATGACTATTTACTAGAAAAATGTCCCACCCGTGACGATGGAATGCCTCAGACGCAAGTCGATTTTTCTTGTTAAATAGGTGCGTTTTATGTTTCGCAATTTTCGGTATTTGTTTTATCATAAAATTGTTATCGTAAAATAAAACTGAAGTAATTTTAAGTATTAAAAAAAAGATATGGTAATCGTGTTTCAGCATTGACAAAAAGGAAATAACTTTGCGTATTAAATTAACGTGTTTATTTCATTTCGCAACGATTGTGACACTGTGTGAAAATCGCCAATGCAATAACTCAAAGCGCTAGATTTTATCTAAGACGAGCTATTAACACCTAGCCGCCTTGAGTATCGCCATTTCCACCACTCACCACTTGCGTAAATGCACATGCACAAGGACATTCGGTGAGACAAAGAAGACGCAAGTTACGCTATTATGGTTTCACATTTAGGTCCGAATTCAGAGTCAATACTTAGACGACTTAAAGGTTAAGGTACGCCTTAATAGCGTAATTTCAGTACAAAAAACAAATACTTTTAAAGCGTACCTTCTTAAACTTTAAATTATCTAAGTATTGACTCTGAATTCGGGCCTTAGAGTCTTCGCTTGATGTAGGCAAGTTCGGTACAAGGTGTCTCTGTCCTCTGCATCCAGATCTCTCCCCATGTCGTACCATCTTAACCCCTTGACTCCCTAATTTTTGGTATGACATATCAGCAAATCCAGAGCATTTTATTAAAATTCAAGCAAAAATGGAAGACTTTATTTATAATATTTAAAAAAATGTAAATGTAGCAAAAATTATGCGTTAATTATTTATTAAAGTATTATGCATACATAATACCCATCCATTTGTCATCTGTTATTATTTTATTTTTAATGAAACCCTAACAGAATAATGGGCACAAAATGCATTTTAATTTTTTTATATATTTTTTCAAACAATATTTATATGTAGATATGTTCTGAGAACACAGTTACTGGATTTTGTCTCGAGAGGCATGATTAATTAATTAAGATAAATTATAAAAGTCTCACAGAGACGAAGCTATTTATATGAGAAACGTGTAAGTAATTTTTAGAGGAATCGTTACCAGCTGCGAAATTTAGGCCTACCACTAGTTCAAAAGAAAAAGACTAGAGATGTCTCTAGCGTGTTCCAATAGTTCAAATAAACGAAAATATTTCAGATTTGGGACATATACAGAACTTTCAAAAATTCGGTATTACTTATTTTTATTTATTATAAATACACATAATTGTACAAAATTTATTGAAATACAAAGATCATTCATACAATAAAATAAATCATATCACTCTTCATAAAAGAACTGACGCTCGCGGTTGTGGGAGGAGTAAATCACATCGTATTATTTATGAATATTACAACTTTTATAACAAAGTATTAAACAAAATAGTAAATAAAATATCAGGAATCAAAAATTACAAAAGAATTTACTATGGCGACATATTGCGGCCAACGAAGTGTAAATTGTTAAGAGATTGTGGTCAATCATTTGGGACTCGATGAATACGGCTCACGTCACGTTCTGCCTGTCCTGTTTTTGCCACACCATGGGCTCCGTGTCGTGTTTTTACACACCAAATTAATCAGAATTTTGATAAAGATCTTCCAACTCTGAATTGTTGCGAATACGCCACTGACCTAACCTGATTATCTCCCACCGGCCCATATATTATACTATTATTCACATTAGATTTTATTTGGCATATCGCTCTCTGTAGTCAGCGTGACTCCAAGATATTTAATCGCATTATACCGACGTTGAAAATAAAAATAGGCTAGCGGTGCGGGTGATCAGACGCAAAAATGAAGAGGCAGGAAACTCTACTACACATAACTTCAATTAAAACGGAGGACATTTCAAAAAATATATTTTAAGATGAAAGCTTTTGTTATATGAGGAGTATAAAAGCAAAGGCAGCAATATCAAAATAATAAAACAATGCAGTCATCGCATTACTAATATATAATGAGTTAATTTCGAAATTTTATAGGAAATATAGCCTATAAATTTGTAGGAAACATGATTTTGGAAGGATTAGATACATAAAATCTAGAATCCAGTACATTCTAAATTAGTAATCTTCTATGACTACATTATAAACATTTTTTGTTGATATTGCTGCCTCTGCTTTTATACTCCTCATATAACAAAAGCTTTCATCTTAAAATATATTTCAGTTGTTCACCCTAACCTAAGCCTACTATTCATAGGACATCGTCGCTCTAAACATGGCCCAAGATCACCAAGAGGAGATGAGCAGTGTGGAAGTAGTAGAAAGGACCATGAACTCTAACCGACAGAGATCAAAATCTAAATTGTGTGTTTATGATAACGACTCTTTTGTTTATGAAACACCTGCGACAATCAGAGCTGAATCACTGTGAAATTGAATAAATCAAAATGGAGGATATCACAAGACGGAAGGAGGACTTTATACGGTAACACTGATCAGTATTGACCTGCAAAGTCGCAACAAAATTTTCCTCGAGTCGCTGTGCAGTGCGCAGTTCGCAATATGGAAAAGTTTCGATAACAAATAAACAAATCACGTATCGAGTTTTCAAAGCTGCGCCGAATGTTCCTGATTATTGATATTACTGCGTTAACTCCGTGATATTGTGAATAAACAGACTGCGCCCGATTGGTGGCGTACGTGATGTTGTGAATAGGATTGCAATGATTCATACGGAAAACGACGTCAAAGAATCAATCCATTCCATCGATTTTCAATGACGAAATGTGTTATTATTATTTCACTAAAACGTGTCAATATATAATATAAATTTAATTAGTATTTTAACGTACAAAAAGCAGCGAAGCGTTCTCCATCTACCTTTCTGTAAGAATGATTTGCGATTTCATTTTCAAAATGGTAAAAATTTAAGTAACTTTATTACTTGTGTTGTGTACTATTAAGTGTGAGGATCGGTAGGTACATAACAGAAATATATATTTATTCAAATTATAAATAAAACATCCCAATACATATTACGTCGAATACAATACTACATTTCGAACCCTTCATCTTCTTGTCATTGTATTTCGTCCTTACGTAGATAGTTCCAATACTGAATTCGAAATTTTATAGGAAAAACAACGTGTAAATTAATAGGAAACATGATTTTTGATAGACACATAAAATTTAGAATTCGGTTTATTTTAAATTAGTAATCCTTGGTGACTGCATTCAAAATATTTGTTAATCTTTCGAGTATTGTTGCCTTTGCTTTTACATCCGTCATGTGATATTATAATTTTTTTGTACTTTAATTTGGCTTGTAAATACTCCTCTCACGAGCTCGAGCTATGGGCTCATATTATGGGGAGTATAATGTCTTTTATTTATTATAAAAAACATAATTATGTATCTCCTGTATAAATAAAAAAATAAAAAAATAAAAATATTATTATTTTTCGGGATAAAATTTTCTGGGCTACCTGCTGAATACACATATTCCAAGTAAAAACAAATTACATAATCGTGCGAAAATAAAAAAGCACAGCAAAGGCTTTGCGTCGTCAAATCGTGAACGGAATAAGCGAACAATCCGTTTGCTGTAAATCACAATAATCCAGGCAAGACGTGACGCTCGTCTCTCAATGGCGGACTATTTTTGTTCTTGCTCTATTCAATTACGAAATACGAGTGCGATTCGGTCATCGATAATTATTCACATGGCACAGCTCATTGCAACTATATTTAAAGTAATTTGAAACAGCGAAATATTGAATGGCTTCACAGGCGAAATGGACATTCCACGGACGTTTCCAACAGAGACGGACTCGGCATTTATGTATAGGCCTTTTCGTATAAGCTTGCAATTGAGTTAGTGTGGGTACTGTGCGTAATACGCGAAATGTTTCGTTGTGTTAAGTTTACGGATACGAGAGGGACGAATCCGAAACAATGCGCGTATTACGCACTGTACCCACACTAACTCAATTGCAAGCTTATATGAAAAGACCTATACCAGTATAATAGCTGTACTAAATATTTATTCTACAATAATGTATGAATTTGGAACATGATTTTTTAAATAATATTACAAAGTAAACGATCTTTAATTAATATGAAAAATATTTTTAAATCGTTCAATTAGTTTTATAAACTAAATGTTTTAAAAATACTGTATTTTAATTAATTTCTTTTCTGCGTGATTTTTATATTTTTAAAATAGTTAACTTATTAACTTCAATAAATTAAAATAATATATATTAAAGAAAACACATTTTTATTTTGAAGTTGCAATTTCAGGACAAAGTTCTGTGCGTTTTAAGCAAATTTATGAATCAATCAGAAAAAGATACAGAAAAATCAAATTAACGAAAACATATAAACATATTCGAACCACGGACCCCCACTCTATCCGGGAGCTTTTTCTAATTATTGATTAATAAATCTGCATATTTAAAAAAATATTAAATCATTTAAAACTGAATGGACCCTACTTACGTTAATGCCTAATAGATAAATTATTGACCAACTGTATTAAGGTAGAATATGTTTATTCAGCGTGTATTGCAGTAAAATCATCACAAAATATATCGAAATAATCGTAATAAAATTGTCATGAAAATGCGTTAGAAATAGCGCGTTAAATTTTTGAAACATTTTTATGAATGCACTTTTGTTTAGTTTTCACCTTTAGCGATACCAGGATCGACACCAGGCGCCTTGAAGACCCTTATGATAATATTTAATTTTAATTTCAAAGTTGTAACCTAGTTACTATATTTGCAGTTAGTCAAAAATATTTGCAAACGTCTATTTTCAAGCCTTATTTATCTTTTTTCGGTAAGTATCGACGCCTAATGTGGAGCAGGAATCTATGGTTGTCAATATGTTGTATATTTTTCCCAATTTTGATTTTTTTACTCTGCTGCGACATTGCCTCATTGAATAATTATTTTTTCTTTGTTGTAAATGACATATGAAATGAAATAAATAAAGATCATAATTAAGCGCACATGGCGTTTGATCTTCACCAAATTTCGTAATTCTACACTGTACCAAAATACATGGCCAAAATGGAAAGCGCCAATGAAAGCGCCTCGAAAATTCTAAGTTGAACACGTAATCTATCACCGTCATATTTCAGTATACCTTCACTATACGGATAAACAGGTAAAGTTTGTAAGTTTGCATGTAGGAGGTAATCTCTGTAACTACTCATCCGATTTCAAAATTTCTTTCACCAATATGTAGAATGGACTTTCAGGGTGGACGTAGATTATATATTATCCAGTTAAAATAAAAGGGCTTTTCGTGGTGACCCATTTTACAATTAAAGTCGACGGAAAAATGGTCGAGCGATGAGTTTTTTTACGAGCGCTGCCTGAACGGTAAGAGATATTTAAATACTTTGTATAGAGAAGTTGTAGAACTCAAAAAGTTCGCGACGACATATATCTGTATGTTAAGGTTAGGTTAGTGTTAAGGTTATAATACAAAAATCAATAAAATATGAATAAAAGTTACTAAAAATCAACGCGTGCAAAGTCGCGCTAGCTAAGCTAGTCATATATATATAAAGTAACTCAATATGGAAGCCAAAAGTTGAATTTTCCATCTACTTTTATGAAGTACCTATATTTGCACGTTTTTCTCAGTTATAACTTTTTTTTTGGTCACCTAACTAAATGCTTTAGCGGTGGTTTTAACCGTAACAATACAATTAACAATAGACCCTTAGGTAGGGTTAAGATATACAAACACAAAATTCTTGGAAATTAAAGTTTGTTTAAGTTCATAAATTGGTGTGCCTAATAGCCAAGTGGTTGAGGGTTCGAGATTCGTCCCGGGAACCAGCAAGCTTGTTCAATTTTGTGGCGCAAGCTCAGCACATAAAAAAAAGGGATATGTATTCCTTGTACATTTAAATTTTCTAAACATGGAATAAACATGAAGTGTACATCTGCCCTGATGAAGATACAGAGGTATCGAACCAGAATACGTCCAAGTAATCAAAGTGGTTATATAAATAATAGTTTGTAGAGGTGTAGGCCATTTCATCAAAGGATATAAATAATTCAGTAATTTACGCCTATCGATGACATGAATAACCTATTAGTAGAAATATAAAATCGTGTTACAACAAAGTCACCGCCATATCAATCAATGACCTAACTATTTTAACTAGAATAATTCAAAATATTCTCTAATCTATTTTAATACGCCTAGCGATAAGGCGTGATGACTAAAGGTCGTCCTGTAACACATTAGTTTTCGGTTCGTCAGTTATTGGAAAATGGCAAGAGTTAGTCATTTAAAAGGTGCAACAATATATTTGAGTAGGAACCAGCCTCACGCCAGACTTACGTTATTTTTATTTTTTTAATTTAAAGACTATCGACAGGTCAGAATGACCCTAATGGATAGTCATTTAGGACAAGATGATTAGTACGTTACAATTTACGATAATACATTAAAATAAAACATTAATACATTGTACAATATAAGTATACTACAATAAGTGATTACAAGATGAACGAACTTCACATTCTCCGCACGACATAATAGGCATGTAGGCTCCTAGTTCAACTAAGTCAAATGTGAACCCGCGTTTTGTAGCTATAAAATTTTTGATTAGGTTGATTTCTGAAGAATTCGTCTTACACGCTCAAACTATTTTCGGTCAGGATCGATATAATTTCTCTCTTGAACTGAGGTTGTGTCATGTGAAATATGTCGATGTTAGGGTTACACGACGTGACCTCGTTGTACTGGTTTAGCATTCTAGGTAGAGGAGAGAAATAACCTATGTTGGTGTTGTAGACCTTTGTGTGGAATAGTGTTTGGGATCTCAAAGACCGGGCAGGTATATTAATATCTATTTGCGAGAGTATTGAGGGCGAGTCTAGTTTGTTGTTTACTATTTTGTGGAGTGTCATAAGGTCTGTGATTTTTCGTCTTTTTTCTAATGAGATTATATGGAAATTTTCGAGTCTTTTGTCGTATGTATCGAGCAACTCATTTAGGCCTTGTCTGTGTGTCAGTGATTTAAGGAATTTTTTCTGAATTTTTTCGATTATAGTATCAAACCTCAAATATTTTCTGTACATAGGTAGGTATAGGAAGTAAGTAGGTTTGGATATTATGACATTTCAGTTCGGGGGATTTTGGCAGATAAAAAGTACACAAAAATGTGTAAATAAAACGTTAAAATATAAGGTATCAGGTAATATAGTTAAATAGTGGCCCGATTAAAATATATAAAATTCAGATTTATTACTATAACGTAAATGACATGATTATTTATAGAGCTTCAAAGCGTCTGGTGGAAGAAACGACCAGCGCAAAGCGTCTGGCAATGATCAATATGAGTGTACAGTAAGCCTCTTTCCATTTAAGGCCCGGTTGTTTCAAGTTCGATCAAAGTAAGCGGTCGATAAAAGCATAGATTTTTACGAAAACGGATCGTCTGATTGGTGGAGAACGTAAAATTTCAGTTTAAACTCTACGCTTACTTTGATCGAATTTGAAACAACCGGGCCTAAGACAATCGAATTAATACGTGTAAGCCGTGCGTACGAGGCACATTGTTTCGTTGTATTGGTGTTTATAACCGTAAACACCAACACTGCGAAACAATGTGCGTCGTACGCACGGCTTACACATACTAATTCGATTGTCTTTCTTAAATGTAAAGAGGTCTACTGACCCGTTGAACATATTAAAAAATCGGGTTTTTTATTTTTGTGTTTTACTGTTATCTGTCAAAATCCCCCCAACTCAAATGTCACAATATCCAAACCTGCTTTAGTGTACATCTACAGAAAATATTTCATTTTTGACGCTATAACGTAAGTCTGGCGGCCGCTGGCTCTTGGGCGATACGTTTTCAATTCTTTCCCCTGCTGAAGCGCGCACCGCACCGCCCCCTCGTCGGGGCCGACTTCAAGGGCTTCCGGTAATCTGCAGACGGCTGTGAAAGCTCTCGAGGAACGCAAATAATCCACCGGGGATTACGGCAACACCAGCACCGCGGCTTGGTGGCGCAGACGAATAGGTATATGTATTATGTAAAAATAAAATACCCATAATTAGATTCTTCAATAGTCGTCTATAACCGGACGACAGCTGTGCTAATGAGATGAACTATCTTGATCGTTTTTGATCGATGAACTTCTTAACATATATATATATTTATTCTTATTTACTTTATATACTTTTTACTCTAAATTACTTTACTTTATTTTTCTTTTATTCTTCTAATTACGTAACCATGAAATTAAATATTTAAATGGAGTCTCAATGAATGGAATGGCTACTTGCCTCAGAACAGGTATTTTTATGTACCTAGCGAGGTAGGTAACGATAAAGGCCTGCATACAAAAAATTGCATATTGTATTTGTTGCTATCTTATTCATAAACTCTGTAAATATTCTTAACATTAATTATGTTTTAATGCAAGCTGTTGTAAAAGTTATTGAGCTAATAAACGCCGATTTATCGGCACTGAAACTGAAGAACCTCGCATGATTATATTCCTGCCTTGATTGTGAGTCGAAAATGTTCGAGCAACCATGATCTAATATCAATATGCATGGAGATATGCGAAATCAAATTTTGCACTTTTTTTGTTTTGTTTTGCGCGGCTTTGTCCTGCGCGGGTTTGTCGCAGAAGCGCGCAGGTAGTATGGTTTGTCGCGTACAGTAGCATAGAATCTTAGAATAAGATGCTGAAAATGATAATAACTCATAGTTTTTAAGAAAATTGAATATTAATTAATGGAGGGGTGATTTTCAGCTTAACTTTTAATGATTTTATTTTCAGCTCAAAATTCGGAGCTGAATATAAAAATAATCTAGAATGCATAAGCCACAGCAGTAGATAATTATTTATTACATTTGAATGCCGACTTAATTAAATGATTTATATGCACGCGATGATAAATTATTTCGAAACGTTCGGCATGTCACACCTTTATTTATTGTAGATAAGGATGTTATAAATATTTATATAAAACACAAAACGAAGTACTTCTGAAGTGTTGATTGATTATTCACAATACCATGAAGAGTATCAGATAACATCAGTACCTATCAGAATGTATAGAAATATATTATTTATATTTTAGTGTTAAGTAAACCGTTACGACCTTGGAGGACGTCAGAGATAATGCAAGGTTCAGGGAGTAACGGGTTTGGAAGATATGCCATACAAGCATAGTATATTATATAATAAATTAGGTATCGTAAAAATATATGACATCTGCAAAATGGAATTTGTATTGTGAAGTCACAGATTCACGGAATAATTTTATCATTTGAGCGTCAACGTGCTAATTACAGCTTGTTCGTATAGAATTGAATAATTCGTCTGAGCGAATATTTTGCACGAGATCGACATACCGTGGAAACCAATGCAAATAAACATTGCAATAATTTTCAAAGAAAACAGCTTTACCTTATAATCTGTAGTACGACGTAGTCTGTATAGCCAGCAAGAAAAACGCTGAAGCATCTAATGAATTTAATGGATAGCAAAGACATAAATCGCTCTGACAATCTATTGGATTACTTAAAATCAAGCTGATAATAATAAAAGATGAAAGGGCGGCGAGGAGTCCTGGAATGAAAGCTCAGTACTGGTAAAATAAATCAGAAGATTGACAAGAAACAGATGAATACGAATAGTTAAAGGCGGAGAATTGGAGAGAGGATATTCAGTGAAGAGGCATATGGTGAAGAACTGTTTATTTCTTAACGTATTATCACACACGAATATTTAACATTAATTAAATTAAAAAATTAATTAAAAAACATTTTCATAAAAGAGATTGTTACTACTTAGTAGTACTCTTGTACAGTACAGATTCTTGTACCATTACATGTACAGGAACTCACAGGAATGGCAGCGTGCGGGAATTATTATGCCAAATTTCGGTGTAACACTTCATTTAAATAATCTAAATAGTCAAAATTGTTTTTATTAATTATATATAGCTGAAACGATTGATTACGTTTTCAGTTCCTCCTCCAAATACCATATCTCATATGTAATTAGTCGGCAGCGAGTCAATATGAGATCACCTTCTGTTAGTAAACTGCCTCAAAGGTTATTGGAAAGACTGACAGACCGATAGAAATAATAAATACGTTTGGCATTATAAAACGGGTGAACTTCAAACCTTTTAGTCTCGGATACGAGCGTCGGGAGTTTGATGTTGACTTAAATAAATAAACAAAAATCGCGTGGAAATATGCATTAACTTTTGTATACAGTATGATTTTCCATAAGTATCTAATTATATAATTTAAAAGATCAAACAAATAACACTCATATTGCAAGATTGTATGTTGTGATATATTACCATTTCAACATTATTGGATAGTGTGTGCCCGAAGTATAGAAATGTAGATATTATATAACATAAATATTCGGAGCAATGGTCCATTAGTCGCAATATATGTGAAAATAATAGACTTAATTATAAATCAACGCAAAAGTAATTTATGTATTCTTTCGAAACAATATGCCGATGGCTAACACGATTTAGAAGTTTTATTATAATTAGAGATAAAAATAATACAATAAGAATTGGGAATATTTTTATTAACATCAATGAATAAAGAGATTACTTAAAATAATCTGTTGAACTCCTTTAACTTAGTGTACATTTTAAATTGTAAATTAGATTGACAAGGAATCGCTAATTTCATCAAATTTTTCGGGGATAATGGAACTGAACTAGCCGCGTGTAAGGATCACTTCGTTGAAAAATCATTTGATGATTATACAGGGTTATTTGTAAAACATTAATAACCTCGCAGGACTATATTCTTCCCTTGATTATGAGTCGAAAATGTTCAAGCAACCATGACCTAATATCAATAGTATATGGAGATATGCGACATCAAAGTTTACTTTTTTTTTTCAATATTTCTGACTTTTTTTGTAAAACGTTGGACTATCATTACAGTAACTTATATCGTATATGAAAAACTCATTGCCTGTAATACAAGTCAATAAAAAAATAAAAACCTTTAAATTCCAATTGGAAAACATTCCGATCGGAATTTCTGCAAGGCTTTTATCATTTTATTTAACTTGTATTGAAACGAATTAATTTTTCGTCATCGATATAAGTTACTGTAATGATAATCCAACATCTTACAAAAAATAAGTCAGAAATATTGAAAAAAAAAATGAAAACTTCGATGTCGCATATCTCCTTAACTATTAATATTAGGTCATAATAGCTTGAACATTTTCGACTCATAATCAATACAGGAATACAGTCCTGCGAGGTTATTAATGTTTTACAAACAACCCCGTATACAGAGCGAAATACGTCAACACCATGGCGAGCATTTTCCGAAGAAAGTTTTCTAACAATTTTACGAGAAGGCGAAGTTGATGTAATAATAAAACTCGCATTTCCCACAGCTTCAAATGCCAACAGACAACTGTAAAAAATAGACTGCATAATCTTGGATAAGAACCTGCAACAAACGCGCCCAATTCTCGAAATGCGCATCGGTTTTCCAGGAGCGTCAATATGACGCACGGGAACAGTCAGCCGTATTACGAATGCCAATGGAAATAGCAGACAACGCAAATAATGCTAGAATAACGCATCATGTCTCGGACGTGATCCGACAGACGGATTCAGGAGTTGGCAAAAGTCATAGCAAAAGTCGCAATCCAAACGCTACAAGGTGTACAGCTAAACGTCGGTACCCCGCGAGCTCTGATAGCGTAAATGTTTCTCATAAACGCAATTCGAGATGTCCAGTCGTCTGCAAAACGTGGAATGAATTTAGCATCGGATGAGGCGTAGATAATAAAATGTAAAACTAGTAACTATTAAAGGCAGATGCAGGCAGAGCGTGCATGACAAATCGACAAAGGTCGAAACTAATTGTATGCAAAGTCAACAGGACAAATAGCTGATATGTGAATCATTTTATTATAAAAACAAAAGATTAAATGTACGCTCAAGCACGTTCAAGAGTCTTTACTAACAACGTGCCAAGACAGGGAACACACAATAAATGCATCCATGTCATGCCCTACTCCCTCCGTATTTCTGAATAGAATTGTTTATAAAGATACGAATAGGTTTTTTTTATTTATTCTGGTCTTCCATCAAAAGGTATTATTTTTTTTAATTTTATTTTATTCGGTCATCCAACAGGGAGACATAATTGCTTGGTAGGACAAAATACAGAAAAAATAGTTAAATGTCTCCCACAATTAAAGGATGACAAAGATAGACATAATTATAGACAAGTCAATTTGATATGAATGACAGATCAAACAATTTTACATTTAAGTGATTGTTCCTAACAGTAGTTTATCTCCGGCCTGTCGGCGAGTTATTAGCCTACTAATGTGTTGACGCTGGGTTGTCACTTTACTCGTAGCGTCTGAGATTCCGACGCATAAGGTAGACACGAAACCCGAAAATTTCTGTAATTAGTATACCTAGTTTCTGCACTTAAATTGCAAGAACGCTGATTAACATCAACATAGACTTTTAAAAACTAACAATCTTTGTGATAATCAACACACCTTTTTAGTAAAGCACCATAAAAATAAAAAGGCATTTTTTTCAGGAAGCGTATTTTTTTTCTAAAGCGGCGGCTGCGAGCGCGAATGGCACCGAAGGCTCGGCCCTTACTGCCGCCGCTTTGTGCCCCCATATTCTATGTCAATGTGTGCGTCACAGTGCGTGCGTACACGGCGCCGAGCACGCACGCAAACATTCTAATGGGTAGCGGCCAGTTTGTATGAAGACGTATTACTGTTCTTAGTATACTGTGGTAATGTATATAATCACATGGTCAGGGAGGGGAACGAGTTGCTAGTATCTGCCTCACCATATAACGATACTCGATATTTTTCAAGGTCTACATCTTCATCATCATCAGCAGCGTTTTAACCCAGGGTGAAACTTTGCAGTCTACAGGATTTGTCATAACTTGAATATATTTGTTATTTTGAATTTGGAAGAAGAAAATCAAAGAACATTATGTTTTGGAACATGTGTTTTGAATGTTTTGGAACACGCAGTCGCCAACTTATTCCGATGCGGCGGGTTAGGTAAGCGCGGTGTAATTATTCAATCTCCCGCCTGCTCGGTGGCCAGTCAAAACACGTATCGTTGCAGAGAGAGATTTACTGTTCGATTCCTTGGAAAAGCGAACAAGTCTAGGATACCAAGTCGGTGGTGAATCATCCAATAGCTCGTGCGTCTCGCCGCTTGCACAACGCCGCGAAAACGCTCGTGTGATTGGAATAACTTTACATGTAATTCGACGAGCGACAACGTAGTAAGGCTTCCCAAAATTTAAGTCCATTAGCGCTGACGGCGCGACGCGGGAGTTTCGCAAGCGCGGCCATCTTGCGCAACGGACGAAATCGTCCGTATTATGAAAATAACGAGATTGTCATTTGGCGTTGTTGCTCCAACACTCAAAAATGGAGAAACGTCGAGACATCTGTCAAACGTCAATATTTCTATCATTGCGGCGAAAGCATCGGCTTTAATTTAATATTTGAACACCTCGGGTGAAGAAATTAGTAGTTGCGTGTGAAACAAACTGATTACGCGCGGACGGCAACGCAGCAACTGACCGACAAAGTCACCACCGCTTCTCCATGGCCCATCAAAAATCAAACATAATAATTTTGTTGTCTGTCCGTCCGTCCATCTGTCCCCGTAACTTCGTGTAATGTCTGTAATTTCGTTAAAAAACCAAATTGGCCGGAGATGGGGCTTGAACCCCGGGCCAGCAAACCCGAAAGCGGCAACGATAGCGATGTTCCTATCGCCGGGCCTGCATTTCCCGTCAAAAACTCAGTAGGTAGGTACATACGTATAGGACTTAGCAAAGCAGCAAAGACGCGAACCATTTCATGTTCCGCCCAATCGCCATGGTTTAGAATAGTACCCTTAATTGCCGGCAGGGGAAATATAAAAAAAAAATTTTTGATAAGTCGTTATTACTATTTCATCGGTGTCGGCTATAAATAAGTAAATACTTATTCTTTAGGAACCGGCGTGTAAAAGTATCGTCATTTTTGACGGGTTACAGCTATTTGTGACGTATGGATGCAAAATCGCCACTATCCATATAGGCTTCATATGGATAGTGACGATTTTGCATCAATACGCCACATTTAATGTCCCTTTCCCTACAAATATCCAGCTCTTGCTTACAGACTGCCGACGGGAAGTATTGAAAGTGTTACTACGATTTTTAGAGAGTAATTGCATTGAGCTGTAATGTTTATGTCGATGACCTATTGACTAGTTTTTGGCAATAACATCCTTTTACTGGGTGACAAGCAATTAAATTTAAATATATATATATATATATATTACACATTGCAACATCAGGGCTAAGCTAAGATCCGAATAATTAATTTACACCTCTTACGTTACAGCTTTTTTACTATGTATAAATAAATAAAATATTCACCAAAAACTTATATTTTAGAAGGAAATAGATTGCGATGATTGGTTTACGTGATGATATAAATATTGCTTTAATAAACAGTTCTCCTCGACAACATATCACATTAATTACACCACGTAGATTCACGACTATTTTCCAAAGGTCTCATCTGAAATTGCACAAACCGTAAACGTAAAATAATTAAGTAATAATACGGGGATAGATAAATACGTATTTTTGGGTTTCATTTTTATATCATTTATGTTATTTTTTACTTCCTTTCTTTTAACTCGTGGCGTCTGCTTGCTTGCTTGACGAAAAAACTTTGGATCGATTTTTAACCCTTTTCCCGTGATCCAATCGAGCTGAAATTTTGCAAGCAGACTCGTGGCGACGATCAAAGAGATCTATCAAATTTTCGTTAATTTTTTTTTAATAATTATAGTATAATTTTGGATTTTTAGAAATTTTTAATGGTTTTTTCATACAACTTCGACGCATATGGTAGACACTAAACCTGATTATAGTATAATTTTGTATTTTTGGAAATTTTTTATTACTCCGTTTCGTAGCGACGCCCGACCGAAGCCCGACGCGTAGGTTAAGCGCCAAACCAGTTTCCGCTAGTAAATGAGAAAGGGAGTATAATTAAAACTTGGTTTTTATGGGCTAGTTTTTATATTTGTATATCCGTTTTCAAAGGAGAACAGTCAAATTTTCGCAATTCCCTCCCGATTTCGCGCGACCAGACAGACGTGAAAATCGGCCGGCGAACGTTGTCAAAGTTTTCCGATTATACCGCCCCGTCTGAAACAATGGCGGCCGCGAATTTTCAATCGAAACTTTTGTCTCCAACAATGGCCGAGTCTCGGTTCCGGAGCGAATTTTCGATCGGCGAAAAAACGCGGAGCGACAATGGCGAGCTGGAAATAATAGGAAAAAACGCGTCGGCCGTTACGCGAACCGACGGGCGCAACGCAAACACCGGGCGATTAATCAAGCTTCGATCTGCTTAACAGATTACGAATTACGACACGAAAAATATCCTAAGCCGCCTTGGTAAATGGATACAATTACAAACGAGACACGGGTATCTCAGTTGTAATTTCTGTAATTATATGTGTAGCAAGTTGAAAGTTTAAATCTAAATCAATATTGTGTGGCGTGAGCCAAAGTGAGGCTTCGCAACGAAAATACAGGTGAAACGTTTCCCTATAATTTTGACGTAAACTTATCTGAGCAGTAAATTTGTACAAAAAAACCCATAAAAAAGTTTTTACAATACTCCCTTTTCTCATTTTCGGGTTTCGTGTCTGCCAGATGCGTCGGAGTATTTTCGTACAACTGAGTAAGTTGCATTAAAAAAACATTAAAAATTTGAAAAATCCAATATTATACCATAATTATTATTTTTTTAACGAAAATTTAATAGATCTTCTTGATCGTCGCCACGAGTCTGCTTGCAGAGTTTCAGCTCGATTGGATCACGGGAAAAGGGTTAAAAATCGATCCAAAGTTTTTTCGTCAGACAAGCAAGCAATCAGACGCCACGAGTTAAAAGAAAGGGAGTAAAAAAAATGTGTGCGAAAATGTGCACCATTATTTGGGCTATGATTTTTGTGTTTCATTCCATATTGTCCAAGAGGTCAATCATTACTAAAATATTGGTCAATGTACGGTCTAGTAAGGCAAACTTAAAATCTGGTTTCGCATGCTTATATCTGTGTGCGGAGGTTAGGAACGTGTGTGCGGACAGATATTCATAATCGAGCGGCCGCACACCCGCACGCCTTAGAGGGAACATTGCAGAGGACGCGTTTGAAAAGAATAACATGCCAACTAGAAAAGTTTGTTAGATTTAGAAGCATTTTATCAAAGGCACGTAAATTTTATAATCCTCACTCTGGCTATAAAAATCTTACCTTTCTCTCCTCATTCATTCGTTCCACGTGTCCAAACGAAAGACTTCAGAAACACAGTAGATATTTCAAGTATTGAAATAAATTCTCGGCAGCCGCGGCGAGAGGGCATTCTCTTGAAGACGCTTTGAAATGATTTCAGCGAAACGTCGAGTTCGCAAAAACGAAATCCAATCTCTACACATTCGGTTCGTATAAAATATCAGTTTTATTTCAATACCTAAATATGTCGAAATACCGTAATACAAACATGAAATCTTTAACAGGAGACTTTGTATGTCTATTACTAGTTTTTATTAAGCGAATAATTTCTAGGTTTCCTTGTTTTAGGCGAGGATTTGCTGTGATACTCTGAGATTTAATGACGCAATTTTAAAAAACGCTCACTTAAAAAAAATCATTAAACATTTCGGATGTATTATTAACTACATCCCACCATTATTATCATTACATAATAAAGAACTCAGTAGGCAATAGGTTCTGCCAAAATAAAGATAGAAATTTATACTATACTATAAATTAATCAAGTTTAATAACGCAAATCCATTTTGTTATTTGATCTCTTTGAAGCAGAGCGGCGTAATAAAAAATAATGGCAGTAAAAATTGGTTACGCACTCACAATTAGTGTTATTTGATATATTATTATAATATGCTTTATAGGTTATATTTTTTGTACTACGTCCCTGTAAGTATCGAGCCTAAATTATGTTGAAACGTAAAAATTATTTCACATCTTTGGTTGAAAACTATTTGACCATTGATCTTAATTTACTTTTAACTTTGTATACAGGCACATTGGTGATTTGCTAAAATTTTCTCGAAAATTATTATTGGCTAGCAAAGCACTACAACGTGATTCTATCAACAGGGTTCTATCTTAAATTTTGGTCAAAATTAACATTTTGTATAAAAATATGACAATGATTTTCTCTTTAGAACTGTGATACATGTATGCCAAAATTCATGGGAGTTTAGGAAATAAAAAGAAAATCACCATAAACCAAGTCAGTTTACTTAATCAACACATTTTTAAAAATATTGCTTTTCAAACCGAATAAATCGAAAAACGAACATTAAAAACTTTGACTTCAATTTGTGTAAATAACATAAAAATAATCTGAAAATGTCAGATGCTATTGCAAACAAAACTACAAAAATTACAAAGAAATAGCTTGTTTTAATATAACCTAAAACAAATTATGATGAAAATTTTCTAAAATAATTCATGAAAAAGTGTATCTTCAACAATGAAACACATTAAAGAATAAACTTTGTTGAAAAACGTCGAATTTCATCAAGAGAATAGTGCTAAAATGATTGATTCGAATATTAAAAAAAATGAAATTTTATTTTTTTTCTTGTCTTTTACATCCGTAAACCGTTATATTTAGTCATTATTTACTTTTCAGCATTGCGAAACACAAAAATGAAATACATGGGAATTTAATGTCTTCATTTACTTTGGTGCATTAGTTCGAAGCTTAGTTAATAATGTAATAATAATACCTTACAAGAAAGGCAAATTAAAAATATCTCGGTAAACCCTGATAGTTTGGCGTGGCTCTCGAGTTCAAAGCAAGAAACTGTGACAGCGTGTATCGACAATGTTCCAAATGCCTCGTTCACGACGCGACAAATGCTTTATCCACGACCTGGCTGCCATGCGACCAGCGCTGGAGGCGTCCGCCTCCTCGGGACAGCGTCGCCATCAATATGCTCGCGTCATACGCACGCGCAGTGACGACCTTCTGAAGGCGAGAGGCTCTCGGCTCTCCAGACTGCATAATTATATATTTCAGTGGATAACTCTCTCCTTCGGCACTGACCAAGATTATATCAACAGTCGCAACTCGAAAGGGTTAGTAACTTATTCAAAAGCCAGTAAGGAAAAAAAGTAACCCATAAAAACCAAGTTTTTACAATACTACCTTTCTCATTTTCGGATTTCGTGTCTACCATATGCGTCGGAATCTCCATACAACTTACTGAATTCTATGAAAAAACCATTATAAATTTAAAAAATCCAAAATTATACTATAATTATTATTTTTTTTAACGAAAATTTGATAGATCTACTATAACAATTATTTTTTGTTTACAACGTTACAACGTTTACAACAACAACAAAAATTTGATAGATCTTCTTGATCGTCGCCACGAGTCTACTTGCAAAGTTTCAGCTCGATTGGATCACGGGAAAAGGGTTAAAAATCGATCCAAAGTTTTTGTTGACGGCAAGCAAGCAGACGCCACGAGTTAATATAAAGGGAGTAAAAATAATCACACATATACGGGTTATTTGGAAAACATTAATAATCTTGCGGGACTACATTCCTGCCCTGATTATGAGTCGAAAATGTTCAAGCAACCATGACCATGACAATAAAGTAAATAAAATAAAGATGTGTGACATCAAAGTTTTCATTTTTTCTATATTTCCGACTTATTTTTTGTCAAACGTTGGAATAACATTACAGTAACTTATATCGAATATGAAAAATTCATTCCCTCTGATGCAAGTCAAATAAAATAATAAAAACCCTCGAATTCCAATTGGAAAACGTTCTAATTGGAAATTTTTGCAGGGTTTTTATCATTTTATTTTACTTCTATTGATACGAATGAATTTTTCGTAATGGATATGTTATTCTAATGATAGTTCAACGTTTTGTTAAAAAAGACAGATATTGAAAAAAAAATGCAAACTTTGATATTGCATAACTGCATAACTGTTGACATTAGGTCATGGGTGCTTGAAATTTTTGACTCATAATCAAGACAGGAATATAGTCCTGCAAATATCCTGTATATCCCAACCCTAAATATCCTGTATATCCTATACAGGATATTTAGAGTCTAGTCTATAATACTTCAATGAGCTATAAATTTTAATGATATGAATAAAAAATAATTTAAGATTTTGTGAATATTAATTTAACATTTTTTTATTTCACTCCTATACTGCTATTTATAATGCTTTCTTACTATATTTATGTTAAACTATTATAATTATGCATTTTTTTATTATTGCAGTTATATTTTAAATCTTTCATATTATGTGTATTTTCTCTGAATGCCTTTGTCTTCAAATTGTCAATGCTCTGTAAAATAAAAAATAAAACAATAGTTACGGAAATAAGCGAGAAAATTCTGGTTCAAATTTCTGAAATTTTTTATTTGTCTTGCATTTAAGTGAACGAATTTGTAAAAACCGATATGCGAGTGATTGTTTACAGAAGGTAAGTCAGAAACACTGAAAAAAATGTGCAAACTTTGAAGTCGCTTATCTCCACAACTATTGATATTAGGATATTGTTGCTTGAACATTTTCTACTAATAATTTAGGCAGGAATCTACCTGTGAAGTATTGTGAACTAGCTCTGTTTCACCCTGTATCTCGCTGCTCTATGCAGAATGAAGGGGACACAAGTACAACAATGAGCGGACGCGGTAACCAGACACCCACAGAAAGAAGCGCATCACAATACGCGATACTAGTCTTTCGTGCGTTTTAATACGTGCTCAGACAAAAGGGATCACATTCTTCCGGAAGGCACAGATTAAATTACCAACCAAACACAGTATAGTATAACGTAACGACGGTAGAGTTGTGGGCATTGTAAAGTTACCGCAATGATAGATTGAGAATCACCAATTCGGTTGTGAAAAGGAAAGATAGAGAATCTTCCGATATTCGCGTGTATGGCAAGTATACAAGATGGGCACAAGTTACAAGAAAAATGATGAAAAATACCCAGTCAATTTCCATAATGAATTTATTTTGAGCGATTTGAGGTTGCAAGCGAAATTTCACTTGTAAGATTAAATGCTTCTATCCGATCGAAAGGCCAAGGACGGAATGAGCAGACGCCATAATCGACGTGAACGACGTCTGCGTGTTTTTGTCTTCGTTTTTCACAACGATCACAATCTTTCTTATAAATATTTTTAATGTTTTTCATGTAGGTTGGTATGAACATATTATAGCGTACTAACTAACTTTGTCGTAATTAATTTTAAAATCTGAAAACCTTTGTAAAAAAGACAGTTACAATTTTATCGTCTACCGTTTTCATTACCACTGCTTCTTCATCATGACAGATGCATAATACCTTTTGTACAGTTTGTTAATTCGGTTCTAGTTATGATTATTGATTATTTTCATATTTTTTATGCCACCCCAAAACGGACCACAAGATTGGTATACCGAATATTTCACTTTTCACGCACTCTGAAAAAATTCAAATTTAAACTTCGATAGTTACATCTTGAGAACTTTCTAATTGCAGCATATCGATAATCAAAATTATGATAACACGTTAGAGGCGTTTGGCCAGCGGTGATAAAAATTAAAACCGTGCAAAATAATTAAATTTAGAATGCGACGAGGGTGATGAACTTGGAAGTAAAAAATCCATTAAAATGTTGCAATCGAGGAACGAAAAGAAAGGGAAAGAGAGAGAGTCGTCAATTTGATTTAACCACTCATCTCGAATAATATAATAGATGGGTACGTAATAAAGATATTACAGCGACATTTCGTAAATAGGTACCACGGATTCTGCAGTTTACCAAAACAGCCTCGAGCGGTTAAACTCGTCGATCGGACATGATCAAACATAGAAATCTAAATTGAATGTTGCAAAATTCAATTTGGTAATTAAAAAATGTGATAAACGCTCGTGTGACATAGAAAAGGAACAAACCTAGAACATTTATTATTGGAAAGTAATGCTTTTGCACGAGATAGGTGATCTAAAAAGTTTGAAAAGTACTAGTAGTAAGTAATGATGATTTATACAAATCAAATAAAGTGCTGAAAAAATATAACAACTGCAGGAGATAAGACAAAACCTTAAAAATAGTCGAAACTAAAACAAACGAAAAAAAAAAAACATTTTACTTTGTACCACATCCGGATATCAACTTGAATAATATAATATAAGTTTCATTTGTTATATTTTTGTAATTGGTAGACATGTTAAAAGGTCTTTGAATTTTGTTATTATGAAAGGGTTATTACGCTAAAAAATAGCAAAGTGAAAATTTAGATTTCGCCCTGAAAGTGACCCGTTTTTCGTAGAATTACAAAAATTAAAAAAAAAAACTATATTTTAATAATACACGGAAAATCAGAAAAATCGGATAGTTTTCGATATATTTTGGTCACCGATCTGGAATATGCGATTTTGAGAAAAACCTGTCCAAAGGTTGAAGTATTTATTGTATAGCCTGCCATAAAATGCTTAGTCGTAAACTTCATGAATCTCCGTTAATATTTGTTGTATGAACTAAAAAACTGGCAAAAGACTCTTAAAGAGCTATGCATCTTAGACAAATTGAATGGTAGACGCCAAACTCTGAGACTTCGGCTGAAGTAAAGGTTGAAGAATAGCTTTTCAGTTCTATGTTCAGTGAAAAAAATAAAAACTGAAGAACGGGCTAGAAAAAATCCAATGTTGCCGACATAATTCTAACTGTCACTAATTCGAAGAGAGAATATTCTGGAAATGTGACCAGATTAACGGTACGATTTCATAATAATAATAGTATTACCGCAACAAAGGAAGAAAATTATGAGAAACCCTTAGCTATGATAAAGACATCCCTATCAAAATTTAAATTGAAAGCAAGTAAGTATTCTTGCTGATTTTATTGAAAATAATTTATATACGAAAAACGCACTTACCTAATATTACTGATTAACGAACTGAATAAAAATGATCATAATTACCTGCGTAACATTCTGCCACGTTGTGACAATCAATCGATATTGTAACACAATCTAGAATACTCTTATTACAAAACATCGATAAATTTCAAGATAATAAAAAATGTGAAATGAATTATTGCATTAATATGATTGCGCAAGATATTCATAAAAACGCACAGATAATGACACAAATGCTTAAGAGTCCACCGCAAATAAAGATTTACATCTACAAGTACAGACAAACATTATAGATTATGTATTTTATAATCTCTGTCACACATCCACAATTGTATGCTTGGTGCACGAAGCGATACGAATATCTTCATCTATTTGTCCTTCAGTTGCATTTCTCCAATCGAGGTTGACAATCATCAATGCTATTTAATAATGGTTCTTCCTGCAACTCCCTTGAATCATCCCTTGTGTTAGACTTAAATATCTCTCATTTTTAGTTTCTGGAATTTTCTGGAATGGGGCTCGAACCACCAATCATCAGATCACTAGGCGAGCGTCATGACCACTAAAACAAAAAACTACTCAATTTATCCTAAAACATCTTCGTTCGGCATTTTGTCGAAGATTATTTTAGTCTAAGTAGATTTTCAAAATCCTCCAGCATCGTATTTTGAAAGACTTAAAGTAAAATTTTAATTGTGATGGTTTCATGTAAAAGGCATCACATAACATGGCAACTTTGTATTTTCAGCTGCATGAAGGGATGTATTAGGTATTTACATATGCAGTGTCCGTTTTTACAAATATTAAAATGCCCGCTAATAGTAAAATAAATTGGTAAGAAAATGTTTTACTCCACAAGGTATTGTGTTTGATTTTACGTAATGCATACTATTTTAATTAATTACAGGCTAAAATGGAATGTCAAATGGACAAAGATGACGAATTTTTTTAATCACAGAGGCATTGAAAAATGAATAAGAAGTCGTTAATAGTAAAGGAGAATACATCAATGACTAATTTATTGTAATTTTTTCCTGTTGTACCTACTCTTCATTTAGAAAAAATGGACACAATTTGTGTTTACACCTAATAAAACCATATCTTTATGGATTGCGAAATTCTTGCAAAAAATTCTTTGCAAACTTATGTTTGAAAAGAATTTTTAATATTAAATACTTGTGTAGATTATTGTATAAAACGCTATTTAGGTGCAATTTTTACGTAAATGGCGCTGCACACTTGTAAATGATCAATCTTCTAAATATAATAATTTCGTTGACTGTCTGTCTGTCTGTCCGTCCGTCTGTCGGTCCGTAAATTTGTAACTTGCTGGAATTAAAACTTTAGATAATTACAGTGTGAAACATTTTGACATTTTTATATTATTATTTTATTATATTTAGTTTTAGGTTTAAGAGATAGTCAATATAAAAATAAAAATAAATGTTTTCTATTCATGAATTTTCAGCTTCGAAATCGTGCAATTATCATGTCCCTTGATTTTTCACGGGAGTGCAACAAGCTTAATTTATTACAATTGCGAAGACAAATTTAATATGAACAGTAAAGGCATTCTTGCAGGTAACAGAAAGCACACAATTGGCTAGAAATAGCCAAGAAAATTAAAGGTGCACGTAACAAGAACAAGCACAGAACCATTAAGAGAAAAATAAATAAATACCCACGCCGCAAAAATTACAGAAACAAAGGTCAAAGCTCGGAGTCGTGGAGTTAGAAACGTTTTAAAGTGTGACCCTAAAACACCGCTGCGGCAACCTGCGACAGCCGTTTCTCTCTGTTTTTCATTAATTTCTGGTGCAAACCGCGACCATCCAAGCAATTAGCCGCGGTTGCATCGCGCGGCGGCGCTGTCAAAGGTGGGAAAGGTCCGCGGCGTAATTGGTGCGAACACAGTCGGGTGTCATTTGATGGAAGGTATGATGCGTCAGCCCGGACGAAACGAGAGCGAGCTGGAGATGTTCAAATCGACATAAACAAATTTGCTCGAGGTCAAAGAGAGCGTCAATTGAAGGTAATCGAGTCAAAACACGTTCCTGTGTTGAATCCATCGTTGACACTTGAAAATAATTGAGTGTGGAAAATCTGATGATCAGTTCAGTCGAGAAAACTGCGTGTCTTTCAATATCTAGACAACCTCGTAGATGTAAACTCGTCGTAGACAATAAACCCACAGAACCGGTTATGAAATTTAAGTACCTCAGAGTGGAGATATCTAGCTACAGCGATCTGTATAAAGAAGTCAAAGAGCAGACAAACAAAGCAGCTGTTATCTCCGGATGCTCAAGAGACACATTAAACATGCATAAGACCTATCATGACATACGGTATCGAAGCAGGAGCGTACACATTGAAAACTTAACATCTTCTCAAAACTACCGAGATGAAACTACCCATTGCGGGCAAGAGCCTCAGCGACAGAGTACCAAATGCGGAAATCCGCACCTGTGACATACGAGCAGACAGAGCAGGCGTTTCTGGAAGGAACATGTCGAGAGAATGGACCAGACAAGACTTTCCAGAAAGTAATGCGCGGGATTCCGGAAGGACGCCGACCGCCAGGAAAACCACCAAAGAGATGGAGAGAGAATTGGACGTCCTCATCACAAGATCAGGACCAGGATGATCTAATTTTAAAAAAAGGAGAAGAAGGAAAATCTAAGTAACACGTAACATCTCATGTTTGCGGTGAAATGTAATGGGAGAATGAAGAAAACAAAAAACAAAACGGTGGAGGTTAACATCATCATGTCTAAAGAATACAGTTTTTTGAGATTGTGGGTCATCTGTGGCTTATGATGTTCATCTACACGTTCTGGGGCATATTAGACATTTGAAGACAGCAACTTTCTTACTATTCCTATCCTTACATCATTTCTTCCTGATTGCGGGACGCTGTTGGCGTTCTAGTAAGTTAAGCCTGTCTCCTGCAGCTGGTTCCCAAGTAACGCTCTTGGCCTTTTGAAGGTTCGGTTTTCTGGGAGAGCCTAGTGTACATGTACGATAGAAACAGCGTGCAGCGGTTGTGGATATCTTGACAACTTCCATGAAACGATTGTGAGAATTTTGTATAGATCCCTACAAAGAAGTTTTACTTAAAAAAAGTCAAGTATATTTTATCGATACTGCGGTCCGAGATACGTTACACTATTTGGTACAAGCACGACCTCCTTAGCGGACAGTTCAAACTGACACAGCGCTCCGGACCCCACTAGTGGAGCATGTCTGCCTCCCTCGACAGCCGCGCAACAGTCGTGTGTTGTTTTTACATCGGGAGGTGTTACAGTTACCAAACATGACACGGCTTCGCGGCCGTCATGCCGCTGCCAGGGGCTTTGCTTGACACGCTGTAAAAAATGCGCTATTTATCGGCTACCACGCGAGATAAAAGACGATGCGGAGCGCAAGTCGGCTGACATTTATAAATAATATATGGACCGCTAATCCGCTAAATACGGACTGAACCAAATAACGGCTTGCGCAACGCGACGTGTGAAAATTTTCACGTGTCGTATGGCTTCCCGCCCGACGGACTTCTTCGAGTTTACTCGCGGTCAAGAATTAAAAATTAGTTCGGTAATATGGTAGTTTGACGTGTTGGAGAGAGAAAAGAATTCTTACGCGGCCGGAAGAATTCTTTCGTGTTCATTTGTGTCCAGGGTGCGATTATTGTGAAGGAATGTGTTTAGCAAAGCGAATAAGTTAGGGCAGGTCTACACAGGTGTAAGTAATTTCACGTTATTTATTTATTTATTTTAACGCCCTTATGGGCTTTTACATAAGACAGTTAAAATAATAATACAGTTAAAAGTTACAATAATAATAGTTAAAAGATAATAATAATAATAATACAGAAAAACATAAGACAGATAAAATAATAATACAGTTAAAGGTACAAATAATAATAGTTAAAGGTAAAATAGAAAAATTTATTGTCCATTTATTGAGATGTAAACAATTGTATCAGCTTTGTCCTATACACAGTTATACTATCAGCAAAAATGTCAGCCGCCTCTGCATGTTCATTCCCTAATGAGTGTAATCTGGGAATTACAGAGTTTGCTAATGCATTAGTTCTGACATTTCCACTATAATAGAATAATGCACTGTAACTTGATGACCTCGATGGGGCATATAAGTCGATATGGTTTACTATACAGTCTTTACAGGTTGGGATGCAAACGGGAATATTATTTGTAACGGCTACACCGTAGTCGACAGAATGTGATTGGCGTGCGGGATGCAGCACTATTGGCATTTACCGCCTGCCCTCCGAATCGCTATTGCAACGGTTCTCCAGGCTGGGTACAGAGAAAGGTGGAGGATACTCGCTAAGGACATCAACAGGTCTCAACCCAGAGATCCACAAGCGCTGACTGTGCGTGTATAAAATAACGTACTTTTTTACAACATCCAACAGCTATGAGAATGGTCATCTACCGCTAGTTATATTTTGGTTAGTGACGGACATTGTTATATAGAAAATTAGGTTTTTTTATTTGCATTTTATACCTCTTCATTATTCGCTCCGTCTGTTAGTGGCATTTTTACATAAAGAATTATGTATTTTGATGGTTTTTCCATATATTTACGGTAATCTAGTATATCAAAAATATTCCTTACTGCAAAACACACAATACTTTTCGACAATTTTTATTTTATTATTTTTTATTTATTACAAGACATGTCACAGTACATAATTTTTCCAGTGCCAGTTCCTTTATAACGTTTTACTCGCTATAGAGGGACTGGTAAGAAAGATATATGATGCAAGTGTTGACGGAGCCAGAAAGAGAGGGCGACCACGGAAGACGTGGCATGACCAGATTAACCGGACACTGGAAGATGGTCCTGTTAGAAGTCTGAACAACCGTCGAGCTTGCATGCGAAGATGTATGAATGTAGACGAAGCGAAAGTTGTATGTCAGGACAGAAGAATATGGTCCTCTATCCTCTCTGCCTACCCCCACGGGGAAACGGCGTTATGGTAAGTTAGTTATTTAGTTAGTTAGAGGAACTGGCGCTTGTGCTTATACGTCGTTAATAAGCTGTTTTAGCAATAGACCACAAACATCAAGAATATTACGATATCCAAACTAAACTAAAACAGCCAAACAAAAATTATTTTTTTTGACATTTGATATATTTAATTTAAATGTAAACTAATTTAAGAAACGTCGATTCTCGCTCGTAATAAGTACAAAGGCTTATCAAGCGAACTTTACTCCATTCCCCTTCCGTAAACACTGATAACACACAACACCGCGTAATTAGTCTAAATTGCTTGATTAAATTTGATTTGTCTAACAAAATCGTGGTCTTCCACCGCAGCGTGCGACGCCCGTGAGAATATTACCATCAGTGAGTTAATTCTATGTCAAGTCAACGGAGAAATTATATAAAAACCAGCACCTCCGTTTCAGTCGGCTAAAAGCGTGATGAAAAGAGGGATCTGCGGAGAGTGCCGACATTTACACAAAACTCATCTTACGGCCGAAAAAAAAAAAAACAGCACGATACAAAAAGCAATCAACAGAATCACGCAAAAGCTTGATTGAATTTCGTACTTAATTAAAACATCAACCTTGCTCGCACACGCTAATAAAAAGGAGTGGACGTTCGAAATGAAATATGGAGACAGATAAGAACTGCGGAGAAAAAGTATTTAGCATTCGTATAACTCAATCAACGATCGAAATTGATTCCCGAGCAGGCAAAAGGCGTCGCTGATGTAGACAAGAGTAATGGCGAGCTTAAGTCCGAGTTAAACGTTACCGGTCGATCAAGATTAATAATAAACTTACTTACTTACTTACCATCACGCCACACTCTTCTGCCCTGACATACAACTCTCGCCTCATCCACATTCGTACATCTTCGCTTGCAAGCTTGCCGGTTGTTGAGGCTTCTAACGGGACCATCTTCCAGTATCTGGTTGATCTGGTCATGCCACGTCTTCCGCGGTCGCCCTCTCTTTCTGGCGCCATCAACACTTGCATTATATATATCTTTCTTACCATTCTTTCCTCATTCATTCGCTCATCATGCCCAAACCATCTGAGCGACCCTTTTTTAATTCTATTAATTACGCTAAGATCAGCTTTACATTCATTCCTAATATCTGCATTCTTTACTCTATCATAAATTGATTTGGCACACATACGTCTGAGGATTCATCTCCACTGCATTCAATCTACTTTCGTTCCTCTTCTGCCAGTTCCAGGCTTCGCTTCCATACATCAGAATTGTTAATCAGTTGGTACCAGAATTCCATTATTGCCTACCGAGGCAAAACTAGCGGTACATAATGGAATTAATAATAAATGTTCAGATAAATTCAGAATCGCAAAATACGATGGCAATTATAAGTAGGGATGCATCCGATATCGATATATCGGCGACATCGCGGGTTTTCCAATATATCGGAATCGGCGATATTTAGATATTTGCCGATACACCGATACATTTTGAATTTAGCACTATAGATAACACATGTGTAAACGCGCCATCTTCGCGCTTAATTCGTTCATGACGCGGCACAATTTATCTATGCTCCGGGAATCCCCGCGTTTCATAATTCCGAACACGGAATACATGTCGTCAATATTCTTACTATTCTCAAACTAAACCAAAAGCCTGTACTATGAAAATAGGACTAAATTGTTGGGTGTCCTGGAATGGGGCCCGAACCACCGACCACCAGATCACTAGACGAGCGTCATGACCAACCAACAAGCTACTCATATAATAATCTGAACGTAACGTTCTGTTAATTTACAATATTTAAAATTTCATTATAAAGTAAACATTCTGAATAAATATTATGCAAGTATTTTCGTCTGTTTCTAATCTAAACCCACAACTTTTTACACCCTTTGAAATCTTCACTGTCAGCATCGATATCGGTATCGTCGATACTTTTTTATAAATATCGGTGTCGATATCGTATCGGCAAAAGTGCGTATCGATGCATCCCTAATTATAAGGTTAACGCAAAATTATCCACCGTTTTTATTTTTCAATGTATCATAAACTATATTGTAACATAACCAAAATCGAAAACAAACTCTATTGTACGATAATTGTACATATTATGCAATCATCATAGTCATCAACGAGAGCTGTCGTGATCGAGGTAATCAGGATTTGATGATTTGTAGGTCCATCATGTTGGCGACCTTCCACGAGAGCTGGATGCGTCGACCTTCTCATGGTTCACCAATTTTTACGTGGTGTCCTGGTAAATACCAAAACAGTCAGAAGATTGGAGACAGATTTGGAGATACAATTGAGGACATCAACTCTTGCATGATGGAGACATTTGTTCTGCAGAATGTCACGGTATGCGGAACACATGTTGCCTGAACCAAGAAACGTTTAATTAGCGTTGCTTAACTTGGTGGCAGTCGATCTATGCGAGTCTTTATAATTCACGATGATGTAATTCAAAAAGATCTCAACTAATTAATTGCTTTAGTCACCACCTTCTGATCTCTTTGTAATTGAGCCCATTCGTTGCGCAATAATGATAACAGGCAGTTCTTGAAACACGAGTCGAATTGGATTATTATAAAACCTTTTAAATGACACAAGCAAGTCAACATGACAAACTTTGCGGGTTACGCATAGCCACAAGCGTAAGTGCACGCAGTTTTCGACCTTGTAAAGACGGGATAACGTAATAATATTTTCGTTATACGTATGCGGCTAACAGTTCTCAGCTTTTAAGGAGTAACACCAACACCATCCTGACATTTACAAATTGTACATTTTTGTGCCTTATCTTATAGCGTGAAGTTCTAACAATAATTTAAGTCATCATTCTATCAAAAATTCTAAACATTGCCTGAATTACAGCAATTTGAAGCCGGTGTGGTAGATGAATTTTCAAACGAATTACATTTTACTACAGGTAATTCTGGGTGACTGTTCAAATTTATTTTTTAGATATTGCTACCTTTGCTTTTATAACCCACATATAAAAGGTAAGATCATAATTAGCTTTTTAATTTCAGTCAAACCCTAGCGATATGAGAATTTTCAAGTGCTGTGAGCGTCACGGAGAAGAACCTTTTCGGGACAGCACATAACTCCAGCATTTTCAAATTAAAGAAAAAAGATAGGTACACAAAAAATATTCACCAATTGTACGCCGCAAACAATGACACAAAAAAGAATTTCGTTACGTGAAAATTTTTGCTTTAATTTGAATGTATTTTTTGCTGCCTCAAGGTGGTGTAAAAAGAACCCTTACGTCTAAAGCCTACTTCTACCTTATTGGAAAAGTATGATTAGTAGTTAAAAGTTAACATTTAACTACGTTATGAAAATTTTATAAAAATTAGAAAAGGCCTAGGATGCCTAAATCCTAAATGCGAATTACAAAAAAGGTTTTTACATAAGCAGCAAATAAATCAATAAATACGAGGTTGTAACTCATCATTCAAACAACCTTAAGAATAAATTAAAAGTGATGGTAAAACATGATTATGGTAATATTAGAAATGTTAAAGTGTACTGGGGCGTAGAAAAAAGACCGCCCGAAGACAAAATTACAAATGTATGCCAAACAGTATTCTTCAGTAGTGCAGCCTAAAAATATTATGTAGTTATAAGGTTATTTATAATAAAGAAATACGTTTAATACCACACCGAACATTTTAATTTATTAGTATGTAGTTATAAGATTATTTATAATAAAGAAATACGTTTAATACCACACCGAACATTTTAATTTATTAGTATTAATTAAATAAGAACTTATTTATTTGAACCACTTAATTAATATACGTTTGTGGTTGGACCTACCGAAACTAGTTAACCTATAGATACTAACTAATAAGATGACTTAAAATTCAATATCTTCTTATTTAATTATACCGTTAAGCCACCAAGTGTTTGCTTGCGTTGAAAAGTTTGATATATTGTTGTTTAATTTTTAGTAATATACATATTATCAACAATTTTATCGTTTTCAATGTGTGTATTTGGCATCACAGAAATCGGCAGAACAGAACACAGACAGAAAAAAAAACGCGCGGATAAGAGAACACACTAATGAATGAATGAAAAATTGAATGCTACAGAATTGAATAGAAAAATTACGTAAGCCCGAAGATAAATGAGAAAGCCATTCAATTAGAAGACGAAATCTCAAAAAGCTATGTTATACAATACAATGAAGATATCCAAAATAACCATGTAAATATAAAACAAAATTCCGAAAATACGTGTTGTGTTGGTTCGACAGGCTCCCCACTCTCCCGACATGGCTCCGTGTAACTTTTGGCTATTCTCCAAGATAAATATACCCCTGAAAGAAACTCAATTTGAATCGAGATAAGTCAATAATGGTGGGACCGCTGGGGAAAGTGTGAGCATTACCAAAGGGTCTGCTTTGAAGGAGGTACAAAGTGTAGTGTGTATGAATAAACGTGTTACCGCCGTCGAAAGGTTCGACACTTTTGGAACACTGTAGTATGTAAAATGACTGATGAACTTACAGATCTGGCGTGTGTGCTCCCGGCGGCACTACCCTCGGAGGACGTGCTGCCCCTCCGCTCGGGGGTCACCCCCGCCGCTACTCCCGACGGCATCCTGCCCTCCTTACCGCCCACCGGCCTGGACCATCCCAGGACACGGTCGAACTAGCCGAAGGACACTTTTGCAATCGCCGATTCCTCTACAGCGGCAGCGGTACACTTTTACACCATCACAAAACTAACACCAGGAACTCACAATCGTTGCAGTTAAATTTGACAGTCTTTTTGATTTTATCGTAACGAGGAGCGTTGTCGTTGTCTTTCTTCTAGCCGAGTTGTCGGGTATGATTCTCGCGGAGATGTACCGATGTGGTCTTTTTGAGAGCTGGGAATTGTGTCACGTCTTCAAACGAATCTGAAACAAAGAAACGGCAATAATTAATAGAACGCTCCAATGAAGACTGCGATTTGATTAATGGAAAATTTTCCACACGTGAATCAGAATACAGAGTCACTCGAAATTAAGTACATTTCTCATCGGTAACAAGCAGACTTCGTGTCGCAACAAAATAGTACCTAGATTATTCCAATTTAATAACGAGTAATTAGCGGCCGCGATCACAGAAATTTTACAACGCGGTTTTGCAATTTTCTTTCAGATTGAAATCGGTAAATTAACACAACGAATTTCGCCACCAGAATTTCACCAAAAATGTTGACAACTTGTAAATGCCTAACCTAAAAAAATATAAAGCAACAAAAGAAATCTCACACGTTTAACGACGTCGCTCTTTTAAAAATGGAACTGTGTTCACGGCAATAAAAACGATAAGCGCGACACTTTCACCGATAAAATTGTTGGCTTGTTTTTTGCCGAGCCCATCACTATTTTTAAACAGCAATCACAAATCAAATGACGCCAAATTTTGACGACAATCAGATGCGACCCACACGCGAGCGCCGCTAAACGAACAATGCCCGAAGCAAACGTCGGTCAACACTACACAATGATTTCACATTGATTGATAAGATAGCGCATTAATTAATTCCGGTATCAATCGAGCGTTGGCAGCAAATATTATAATAAGCTATCGATCTTGCTTACTTTCCTGGTGAGATAAGGAGAGTTATCGTTACGGCATTTTGCTTATGTAAATTAAAAGACAAAAATGTTTGAAATGATAATACATAGTTGTTGCGCTGATTAATCGGTTACATGAACGTTTCTACTGATATTGTTAAAATAAAAATTGGTTGTCAAAGGGTGGTGAATGATGTCTTTCGTTTTTCAATACTTATCAAGATTATACAGGGTGTCTCGTAGCTAATAGCAAAGACTTTTAGATAATAGATATTTTCCATATAACGATTATTATGACTAAATCTCTAAAATTATAATATTCCGTACACTTTGGGTGATATATTGATATATTTCAATATTTCTGACCTAACTTCTTGTTGGCTTTCGATTATACTGACATAGAGAAGTTGCAAAACTCAAAAAGTTTCATTAAAAATATCCGAGACATACCTTTATCTATATTTTAAGGTTAATAGACAAATTGATAAAATATGACGAAAAGTTACTAAAAATCTATGCGTGCAGGCACAGCTAATTCGTAATAAAGCAGTGACGGCAATATTATATGCAAGTAGACATTTTAATTTAAGAAAGACAATCGAATTAGTATGTGTAAGGCTTGTACACGAGTCACATCGTTTCGCTGTGTCGGTGTTTACGGGTATACACACCAACACAACGAAACAATGTGCTTCGTACGCACGACTTACACACATTAATTCGATTGTCTTTCTTAAATGGAAAGAGGTCAACTATCGAGCAGTGCAGTGTGTGCATGTTGTGGAATGTTGTTGACAATGTTGTTTATATCGGATTGAAATCAAAGTAAACGCTAACGAGGTACTATAATATATTCAATCAGTCCTCAATAAATGCCCTGAGCGCACATTTTCGAATTGAATATGGTAGCGGTATTAAAGTGAACAAATCGCAAATGAAGCCCGCGAATACAGCGATGAAAATCAGTCAGCTGCTCCGTATTGGAGAATTAATCGTGATCAGAACATTAGCCGAACAAGAAACTGCTTCCGCTAACAGAACCACCGACCTACAGATATGGTATGTGTATGTACTATTGACTAAAACACTAAACGTTTTATTGGGAATCATTCAATATAACGGGAATAGCGGAATTTTATCTACATGTCGTAAAGAAAATTCAGAACGTTAACCGGTTTTACTACCAGATACCATTTTAAAATAATACTTCGATAATAATCGATCGATTGTAACAAGATGCTAGAATCCGAATAAATTGCGCGCTGACAGGGCCTTATTTATTATTATACTGACAACACCATGGAAGAATCATTTAGAATGCTTCACAGATCTTTCAAGGCGACTGGGTGGTTGTCGTGGATTCTCGTGGAGTCTCGAAGAATCTAGAAGGCGATGTCACCTATATAAAGGCTGGCGCGAGCGTGCATACCTTGTTTTTGGGCATAGCTTTTCAAAAACATCAGTGAGTGATGGAACATTATATATGTGTTGGTTTGTGTGGACTCGGATGAGTTTATTTTATAATTAGCTTATTTGAAAAACATCGCGACTTTTGTGTAAAACTTGTAGTCAATACTATTTACGTACTTTATACGTGCAATTTTTTTTAAATAGAGATAACACGGAATACGTGTCGCAGCAATATTCTTACTATTATCGAACTAAGCCAAAAGCCTGTGCTGTTAAAATAGGACTAACATGCTGGTACCATGGAATGAGGCTCGAACCACCGACCACCAGATCACCAGGCGAGCGATATGACCACTACACCAACAAGCTACTCAAATATTAACTACTTCGTGAATACACATAACGAGTTAATATTCACACAAATACTGTATAAGGCAATTTTGTGATCAATTTATCAAAAATGATATTACGATTATGAAAATCACACTTGCATTAATTTAGAATACAAGTGTACATCGACTGTCCCTATGTAAACTGAGACAATACAAAAAAGCAATTTTGCAGGAGAGCTCTTCGAAGTTTGTATTTACATACAAAACATCTAATACAAATAGGTTAGTTGAAGTAAATCGCGTCCACAAAACCAATTTCGGTGACCGTACTTTCGCGGTGGCTGGACCAAATTTGTGAAATAAACTACCAAATAAACTGAGACAAACAGACATCTTACAACATTTCAAAAAACAACTAAAGACGTATTTGTTTAGACAATCATACAAAAACCTATAGAATGAGACCGTTACATCACTATGTAATGTTTACCACTCCTAGTATACACTCCGCGAAAATACCTAATTCTTTCTAGCACTCCCAACTATTATAGTTTTAAATGTTAATTCCATTTTTTGCATGTCATCTAGTGAATAAGTATGTAATAGTAAGTAAGTTTTTAGTCAGTAAGTTGTTTTGTGTGAAGCGAAAAACTCACGAAAACGGCGCTATTCAAATGATCCAACTATTATTATAATTATTATAATTTTTTTTTATTGTATTGCGTAAAGAGTAACTTCTGTGTATTGATATGGACCGTCGATATATTTAAAAAGAAATTTACACAGAATAAATATTTTTGTCACAAATAGAATCATAATTTTCTCTCAGCACCAGATTAACGATTTGACATAAGATGTGTCTGCTATACATGGCCACATAAAAATATGTACGAAAAAACCCGCAAACTCTGGTACATTTCCAGTTCCCTGCGGCACACCGGTAGCACCGTTTTCCGCAAAAGCCGTCGCGTCCTAAACAAAGATGTCATCTGAAGTGGAAACAGATGCCGGGATAAAAAAGGTTGCGCGGGATGACAGGGCTCGTGCGCCCCGGCCCGCCATGTGTTCGCTATATTAACGCGATGTTTTTTATTCTTGCAAACAAGTCTCGGGCGTGTAAATAAATACCGGGCTCCCGAGGCGAGGCGACGACATTTTCGTGGGAACTGAGACGGTACGAGCCGGAATTAATGAGCGGCGTACTGAAAATAAACAAAATTGATTTATAAATCTTACGGGCTTAAAAATAACATGACAAGGCGCTACATGTGCGCGAGATCGTTTAAAATGCAGTGCATGGCTCACCGCACTGCAGATGAACAGGTTACTGTAAAAAAAAACTACAAGCAAAAATCATAATAGTCGTCTGAATAACTAACTGACTAACCATCACGCTGTTTCCCAGAGGTGTACGCAGAGGCACACCACTTTTGCTTTGTCCACTTTCATACATTTTCTCATACACGCACTTTGTTGAAGCTTTTAACAGAGTCTTCCCCCAGTACTTGATTTATCTCATTATGCTCATCTATTAAGCTACAGCTCGCATTACATTCACTTCTAATTCGTTAATTCTCTACGCTATCGTACAAAGATTTTCTACACACACGTCTGAGCGAACGCATTTCTACCGCATTCAGTTTTTTTTCGTTCTTTTTTTGTTTCAGACTTCACTTCCGAGATGGTACCTGAACTCTATTATGTACCGCTAGTCTTGCTTCCTTTGACAGATTTTTATTAGCCATAATTGCATTCAGAGCACCATTCACTTTGTTTCTCCTTTCGATATCATCTCAGCCTTGCCGTCTCTAGTAAAAATACTTCCAGGAGTCTGCCTAGAAAACTGTCAGTAGCCTCTGTCTATATCAATTTAAACCAGTATCAATATAAGTATGTACTTTGATGAGGAGTTAAGAAGCAAAACTGCCGCGATCTAATTGACGAAATTGAGATAAACGCATTTGTAACTGATTTTATGGCTAGAGCGTAGTTATACGCTTTTAAAATACCAAACATATTCTGAAGAGCAGTTATCAATCGTAAAACTGTTTCTGTTGTCAGACAATGTTAAATCTATTTTGATTATGAGTCGAGTTATTATATACTAGCTGTGCCCGCGGCTTCGAACGCGTAGATTTTTAATGAATTTTATTCATATTTTATCAATTTGTGTATTAACCTTAACATGTAGATATATGACGTGGCGGACTTTTTTTAAAAATTTTTGAGTTCTACAACTTCTCTGTAGAAAGTATTTAAATATCTTTTACCGTTAAGGCAGCGTTCGTAAAAAAACGCATCGCTCTAGCATTTTTTCGTCGACTTTAGTTGTAAAATAGGTCACCACGAAAAGCCCTTTTATTTTAACTGGATAATATATAGACTATGTCCACTAAGGTGGATTTTTTTTTTTTTTTACTATGGCATACCCGCAAAAAGCTGCGTGATAAGCACAATAAGCAAATGCGATAATATTTTTTGTCTAGGTTTACATTTAAAGGTGCCCCGTTAGGACAAAACTTATCAATGTTCGTTACTGCAAAACCAAATGCTAAACCGTACATAAATTGTAGAAATAGTTATTCTTTCTCGCACCCAATCATTAAATAACTGTCAAATGTGACAGTTATTGAGTTAACCTTCAGTCACGAGTAAGCGTTCTCGGGGGAAAGTCCACCCTGAAAGTCTATTCTAAATATTGGTGAAAGAATCGATAAGTAGTTTCGGAGATTACCTCCTACATCCAAGTACTCTTAACCTCTTTATATATTAGGCTTTTGATTTATTTCGCTAACTCTTATGTTCAGACCAGCTAAATTAAATATTGGAGGATGGCCCTGTTAGAAGCTTGAACAACCGAAGAGCATGCAATGAGAAGATGTATGTAAGTGGAAGAAGCAAAAATGGTGTGCCAGGATAGAAAAGTGTGGCGTTCTTTACTTTCTGCTTACCGCTCTGGGAAACGGGGCGATGTTTATATTCAGAAGATCTCAAAAGAGATGGGCTAATATAGCTGTGGGGGGGAAGAAATGAACAAGAAGCAAACAACAGAGAGGGATGATGATGTGGAAGAGGTCTATATACAGCAGCGGAGAGATGAAGGCTGAAGAAGAAGAAGTAGAAGAAGACGTGCTGTATTTTTGATGACTCAAGGCGGTGTGGTTCCTTAAATAATTTGACTACATCGCAAAATGAAGACTTGGTTGTTTAATTTAGAGTGTACAGATGGCAAGTCGCCTCGTGCTAAACAGAGCTGTTGAAGATTTCTGCTAATAGTTTACTGGAAGAATGCGTCAGAAGTCCGACGGGCCTAGTCAGAAGGCGCCAAATAATTTTCGCTGCGCGATACAAGCGACCGAGGGCGATGAGCGACGGGCGCTCTCACAAGAGCGAAATAATTAAGGCAACAGTAAAAAAAGCGAATACATGTAACACACTGTTGGAGAAAATTTGTCATACATACATTACACACCCGTCTTATTGTTAATGTTCAAAACATCTACAAATCATTGTGGACATAATGTGCTCACAAAATGAACTTCAAGATCAGAAACAGTCTGAAATGAGAGTGCAACAATAAAACGAAATTTAAAATTTGAGAAGTTTTTAGAAAAAAAAATACACATGGTGTCCTTTTCATTCAATTTTGAATATAAAATATTCTTTACATTTTGGGTGAAATGTCGACGGTTACAGAGATAAGCGACATCAAAATTTGCATTTTTTTTTCAATATTTCTGGTTTATTTTTTTGTTAAACGTTGCACTATCATTCGCTTTGATACCGGTCAAATAAAATAATTAAAACCTTTAAATATTTTTTGTAAGGTATTTGTCATTTTATTTGACCTGTATTTAGGCAAGCGAATCTTAAATATTCCATATATGTTACTGTAGCGATAGCAGATAACGTTTTACCGAAAATAAGTCAGAAATATTGAAAAAAAATGCAGTTTTTTTTTTTTTTTTAAAAATAGAGATGTGAACACGGAATACGTGTCACATCAATATTCTTACTATTTTCAAACTAATCTAAACGCTTGTGCTATGAAAATAGGACTAACTTGCTAGTCTGGAGCGAGATTCGAACCCGCGATCTTTGGATCACGAGGCGAGTGTCGTTTTATGTCGCTTATCTCCGCAACTGTTGACATTTCACCCTAAGTGTAAACAGTATTTTCTATTCATATGAAGAAGGCTTCTCCGGAGTTTTTGCTACTAGCTACAATAAATCCTGTATAGATTACGAATAGTAGAAACAATCGGTGGAAATATTCAAAAGAAATGGTTGTGTGCTTATAATGTTATCGTGCATAAGAATTTCGTCGAGAGTGGGAAAACCAAATCACTAAAAATAACTAAGGGATTCCGTGAATTTTCTCAAGATTAAGTCAATAGGGCGCGAAGACGCGGAAATTGGACGTCGTAAATATTTACGGTTGATGCGTGAAACGGACGCATAGCGCAGTTCGTAAGCGCAACTACCAAATGAAAAGAAAGATGTGACCATAAAAAAGTATTAAAAAAAAAGATATAAATAGAAAATGTATTAAAAAAGGCTGCACCATCAAAATAACAAAATTATTGATAGGTACACTGCCGTCATAAGGCTCACTTAACAATTATCAAAAATGGAAAAAAAAATAGAACGTTGAATATTTTTTTAATACCTTGCTGTTTCCAAAATGTTTTATTAGGTGTCATTAGGAAAGTGAAAATATATAGAAACAGGGACGAAGTTTGTAAGGACGTTTCGAAATTTTTGATAAAATATTATATTTAATTAGATATTTTGGTTTTTCCTTTTCATCTTAGTGTAAAAAATGCCTAAACTTAGTGGAAACGACGCAAGTGACCATTTGCGTGGATTCAACGTTGCATTTATAAAATTAGCCTAATGCTAAGGAAAAATGCCTTCAATTTCGTCCCACCTATTTATTGAATTATTCTAATTACTAAGATGAATGGACGTTAATAACAAAAAGCGACTTTTCAATTTAAAAATGCATCATTAAGGTCTTTTCATTTACCTAAATGATGAAAATATTTTATATAAATTTAGAAGTAACCGACCAAATACATATTTTCTGTTAAGTTGCGGCAAATACGAAAGATTTAATTTTAGATCTTCAATGGCGCCTAAAATTCTTAAGAACAATCTAAAATATAGCATTTACAGAAATGAAAAAAATTGAACGGATGTACCTTTTCTTTATAAATCCATTGGTACATTTAACTAATTTTTTCATAAAATTGATATCATTGAAAAAGGTAAAATCGACTAAAATAATCAACGAAATCCAAAGAAATGTTAAATTTTGAACCTTGAAATTCTAAAACTTTACACAAAATTGCTAATGATGAAATAAAAAATAATATAAAATACAGGAACATTAAAATACTACAAACACATAAAAAAAATAGATTAAAAAAGAAGTGACAAACTTACATAATGAACACAAATAACTACAATTAAAAACACCCTAAATTTTAAAAGTAAATGTTAGTTTCTCTTACATTTTTCAAAAAATATCTTTCGAGAATAATTTAACGAATCAAGTGTTTTGAAATTGCGGTACACGAATGAAACTTAAAATCATTATCTGCGTTCAAAATACAAAAGGAAACGAGTGACAACTTGCTCCGCGCTTAACTCAGTACTGTCTTTTACTCGAGCTTCGACGTGGCGGACTCTCAATCTAAAGTAACGTAAGCCAACAATATACGTAGATTTTTGTACACCCATAAATCGCATTACATCACTCATTTTTATCGGTTGCAGCCACTTTTAAAAATGTCACATAAAACAAGACAAAATATTGTAAACGTGACGTTGTGCAAATGCATTTCAAAGTGACCTCAGCGGTGCATAACAAAAGCAATTCAGTTCAATTAGAACGTAGCTCTTGCACATTATGCACTCGAACGCAGGTTCTCATAAATCTCTGTCGATTTTTACAACCTGGAATATTTCAAACAATGCCACCGCTGCTGAACTCAAATGCTCGGCTAACCTTCCGACTACCTTGAGGCTGACGTCACAAAAGTAAACTTTAGACTACTTTGAATTTTAAACATTGTTTCACGTAAGGATTGAGTTGGCTTTGTTTGAGGATTAGTACGCATAAAACGCACATTGCGTTAGTGTACTTGCTACCTATGAACGTTCTTAGTGGCTGTCACTCGGATGGGTGGATCTATTAGTCTAGTCTAGTGGATCTATTAGTGGATCTCGGATAGATCTATTAGTAGTCGATGTGCAGCGCGGCGGAGCGGTCGATAAGCTAAAACATGGTGTCCACAAAGTACCCTGTTCCTGCCTACATTACTAAATTACGAGTAGAAAATGCGAAAGTCGAAAAAGTAAATGTCCTAATATCGACAGTCATGGACAGCCGAGATAGGCGACTTGTGCATTTTTTAAATATTTCTAATCTATCTCCTGTAAAACGTTTAAGTATCGGGAAGGTAAATTAAATCGAATAATACAAATTCATTCGCTTTGATAGTTTTTTTTTTTTTTTTCTTTCAGTTTCAGTGCCGATAAATCGGCGTTTATTAGCTCAATAACTTTTATAATAGCTTGCATCAACATAATTAATGTTAAGAATATTTACAGAATTTATGATAGCAACAAATACAATATACAATTTTTTGTATGCAGGCCTTTATACAAGAAGAATAAAATTATTAATTTAAGATCATTGATATTTGGAAGTGCATAAATCTTAAATATAGTGTCACATGCGTGTTTTTATACTGAGTTTTTATCTGACTGTATAACATGTATATTTTTGGAAATAAATAAAAATTATAAAAAAAAACTTTACGCATACATGAATACATAGTCGCGTCCTCTTACTTGTTACCAATATAACAAGAGTGTTATGCTAAGAATAGGAGAGATTATATGTTTTTGGAAAAGGCATTTATTTTACCCTTACGTGAAAATTATTCTTCCCCACAGACCACCAAAATATATAGACATGAACCAACGCATATTTCCTGGTACGCATTTTGGTTCCATACGATTAACTTGTCTAAAAAAATACTACGAGCTTGAAAATTTTGAAACAATTATGAAAAGATTCGAGTAAAGTACTCTTAAAAAATATAATTTATTGACAAAATGACGTTTTTACTTAAAAACTCAGTTAGAAACACAATTAAAAAAAAAAACTTTTGTCGTAAAAAATACACTTTGTTTACTAGGAAATTTCAAAAATATACTTCAACTGTATTATAAATGTGTTATATCCTGGAGGATAATGGCCTAAAAATTAGCAGGAAAAAGACGGAATATCTGTAACTGCCTTTTGAAAACACAAATGCTGTAACTCCTTCAATGCAAATGAATGGGGAAACATCAGCCAACTGCGACGCATTTAAGGATCTGGGCTCACACATCCACAGACAGAGGATATGCAGCGGATATTGACCATAGATGGGGATGGATGAAATTTAGATCCGTAATTGGAATCTTGTGCGACCCGAAAATGCCTATAAAAGCCGAAAATGCCTATAAAAGAAAGATATACCAGACTACTGTTAGACCCGCGATAATGTATGGCTCGGAATGCTGGAATATGTATAACTCCTATTCTAGGCAACTCGAAACAGCAGAAATGCGAATGCTTAGATGGTCGGCAGGAGTAACACTAAAACATAGGATTAAAAGTTCACGCATTCGCGGTAGCCTGGGTGTCACGGACATAAAGAGTAAGATGGAGGAACGACAGTTGAGATGGTACGGGCATATAAGACGGAGACCACCAGACCACATGGTGAAGCAGGCAATGCCCATGGAGCATCATCGACAGTCATCCAGAGGAAGACCAAACTCCTGGATGCCTCGATGCTCCAAAAAACTACAGAGAAACGGCCTGGATGAAAGCGATACCCAGAACCGAAGACGATACAGCCTGAGAACGGGAAGCGCCGACCCCAACAGCCTACCTAAGCAATAAGTTGAGACAGTGCAAGGAAGAAGAAGAAATGTGTCATATGGTGTGTAATGTTAAATATATTACGCGGGGGCCCTGTGCCCTCGCCTAAAGAGGGGGGTTTATTTTAACTCTGCATAATTATATATGTATGATCTTCCCCACTTTGAGACACTGAGATTCGCCTTGGTGTTTGACCCTGCGACTCGAACGCAGACAAAACACAACGAGCGGTACGCAAACAAACCTTTTAGCGAACGCGTGAAAAATACCCCATAAAGACCGCAATTGATCATGCGGTCGGCCCGGAATTCCTGGCGCTGGATGAGAGGAAAGAAAAATATTTACACGAGGGCATGCCGAGAAAACACGGCGGCTGAAAGTTACGACAGGTCTGGGCGTTTAGCGGGCTGTTGAAACGATATGAAGCATTCTCCAATTCGGCTTGCGAGCTCGTTTATTTGCTGTCGAAAGCCCTCTCTTCCCTTTGCAGCGGGCGTCGACGCGTTGAAATAATACGTTTATTTCTCGGTTCGGTTTTAAAGGACAAGTGTTGGCTGTAAAACAGGAGCAAAATCATAGCGCACTTCGGGGTATTTTAATCGCGAAAGCTTTCACGCTTGCGAAAATGTCCTCGAAATAAATGAGCGTAATATATTTTAAGAAATTTTAGGAATTTGAATGCGTACACCAAATACATTTCGCATTATTCTTGCTATTTTCAAACTGAGATTAAGGACTCGTGCTATGAATGGATGATTTACTTGGAGGTATCCCAGAACGAGACTTACAACTCTGAACGGTCATAAAATTTATTATATCTGTATCAATATTCTAATTCTAAATCTTTTAGACTGTCTGCGAATGAATAAACAATTATTACATAAATTTAGATTATATTTAAACGATCCTCTAGATAAATAATTTCAATTTCAGGGTCTTTGATTAGCTAATTATACGCGCAGGACAGCTTCAGGCAATACTCGAAACCGACATGTACAAATGCGTTAGGTTATATACCCATAAGGTTAGGCAGCCAAGATATAATGACGCAGATTCTGTTGTATCATTTTTTCTTTAGATTCAATACACACATGTTACACAATTTCGTCGGTTTTTCTGAAAAGTCTGATGACACTTAGGGCCGGTTATTTGATCGGTGATAATGTTAACATTTAAGCAAAAAACATAGATTTTTTAGATTTACATCAATCAAACAACCCGTTTTCGTAAAAATCTACGGTCTTTGCTTAACTTTAAGTATTACCATTGATAAAACAATCGGCCCTTAACTCGCATTTCCGACATTCGCGGATAAAGGTTGGCCAATTTTCTCTGCATACAAAATACATAATTTCCTCTGCGTGCCAATCAGAATTAGAAACAGATTGTGTCAACGTGGAGTCAATTTGTGGTTAGTTAAAACCTTTAATGATTTTAATAAACCCGACTGCACGGCAAGGCGGTTGGTGAACGAGGGCGCGGCCCGCCCGTAGCGTCCGCACTGTTGCCGCGCTAGGGAAGCGTCTCGTGAGTACAGTACATCACAGAAAGAAAGGTATATGACGCAAGTGTTGACGGCACCAAAAATAGACTTGGCATGACCAGGTTAACCGGAAAATGGAAGATGTCTTATTAGGAGCCTCAGCAGTCGACGAGCTTGCATACGAAGATGTACGTGGATGAGGCGAGAGTTGTACATCAGGGCAAATGTGTAAGGTTTCCGAAATTTTGTGAAAATGTTATGTTTGTATTTTTGACAGAAAGGAAGCGAAGAAGAGTTCTTGGGGCACGTGTCCCCGCAGTACAGTACCGGGCAGTTTGTGTGAAATATGAGCGTGCTCGCCCAGCGGACAGGAGCGCGCAGAGACGGACAGGGGCCCGGGTCGACGCACGACGACAATGGATGCAGAACAAATGGCAGCCGCAGACCACACAATGGTCAGCCCTGATGGACGGACGACAGGTGGCCAACGGCCTTAATCTCTTACTTCGTGATGAGATTCGCGAAAACCAGCGGGTCGCAGTCCGTCGCAATCTCCCTTCAGTATTAAAAAAATTCTACAATAAAGTGTTTAGTTTTCTTTTTATTACTGGATTTCGTCCCCAGAAGGATCTTCAATAATTAAGATAAATTATAGATGTCTCACAGAGACGAAGCTATTTATATTTATACGGTCGATCATGGGTAGAATCGGTGAACGTTAAATTGTGTAAAACGATCACTTAAGCCAGCATTGTGATAGGTTGTAAGCGCTGTAGAAGCTCGAAAAAAGACTTCCATACATAATTTCCCACATAAGTGGCTTGGTCTCTATTAGGCATTTATAATTTATCTTATTTAATCTATGTTTAACAGTTTGGGCCTATTATTTAGCACTGTAACTAATGTTATTTTATGAATCACGTAATATTAGAATCTACATTCACGGTGTCTGGAAATTAGTGAAGGTTAAACCGATATTTTTATCGGTTACACTTGGAACAGTTATTTGAGATTTGTATCTGATAATAGGTATCTAGTCATTTTTTGGAAACAAGACATTGTTTAGACATTAACAAGGTTTTAGAAATTTTACGTAAAAATAACATAGAAATTAATTAAATTAGAAAAAGTGGTAATAGCAAATTCTTTAAAATCGTCAATCTTTAAATTTTGTTTGTTTTCATTAATTAGTTTCTAATTAATTATTCAACTCCCAATATACAGAGTTATTTGTAAAACATTAATAACCTCGCAGGGCTATATTCCTTCTTTGATTATGAGTCGAAAATGTTCAAGCTATTATGACCTAATATCAATAGTTTAGGAGATATTCGACATCAAAGTTTGCATTTTTTTTTCAATATTTCTGTCTTATTTTTTGTAAAACGTTGGACTATCATTACAGTAACTCACATCGATTACGAAAAATTTATTCGTTTCAATACAAGTTAAATAAAATGATAAAAACCCTGAAAAATAAAAACCTTCGAATTCCATTGGAATGTTTTCCAATTGGAATTCGAAGGTTTTTATTTTTTTATTTGGCTTGTATTAAAGGGAATGAATTTTGCACATTCGATATAAGTTACTGTAATGATATTCCAACGTTTTACAAAAAATAAGTCAGAAATATTGAAAAAAATGCAAACTTTGATGTCGAATATCTCCTAAACTATTGATATTAGGTCATAATAGCTTGAACATTTTCGACTCATAATCATGGCAGGAATATAGCCCTGTGAGGTTATTAATGTTTTACAAATAACCCTGTATATACATTTTTGTTTTTGTTAATGTCTATATTTTGTATCCCGTCAATAAATAGCTGTTTAAGTATTTTTGAAGAATATAATTATTTTTATTGAAGAAATAATATGTAGGTTTGAAAGTTCCTGAATCACACGACAAGCAGTAACACGCACGCACCGAGTCTCCCATTGTTCATATTGTGCACTTGGCACAATGAGGTCTCGTGACGTATTATGAAAATGGCCCTTGCCCAGACCAGCCTGCGGTTGGAGACCAGAGACATGACATTCAGGTTTCCAAAGAAAATAACTAATCATTGCACTAATACACAATCCAAATTACAATAATTTCGTTGTTTGTCCGTCCGTCGTAACTTCGTGTAACTTCTTTAGAGTATTTTTTCTTTTCTTTTCTTTTTTTTAACCGACATGTAAAAGTACCGTCATTTTTTACGGGTTACAACAAGTAAATACATAGGACAATAAAGAAAAAATTGGAAACTGCAGCCACCAATTACGTTTTTAATTCCCCACTGCAAAGGCTTCCTAGAATAGCAAATAGATACGAGCAGCTTGACGTTTTTGCCACCAACTTTATAATATTCAAACGTATTTTAAAAGGTATATTGAAAGATTACTAGTATTCGTAAGATTGGACTTATATAGTGAATTGTATTTCAGGTATCATTGAAAGATTTGGCAGATACTTCGTGGTGCAACATTATAGTATAGGTAATAACCACTTGATGATGAGAGGGACTGCTCCTCTCGAAACTATAGTTGTAATTTAATAGCTCATATTGTGTGTGTATTACAAAGTAAAGTAAAACATATTTTAAATGTATTTCAGGTGTTCAAAATATTTAGACATCGTTTTCAAAGGAGTTTCACTTTTCACACACATTTTTCTGATAATTACTCTGATACGACACTAAAATGCTTAAAAATCCTTTTTTTTTTTTAAATATTTCATTCCGAGATAATCGCCTTAATACACCAACCCAAACTTCTGGTTTAAGTTTACTGGAATATTCTGGGTGTTTTTGGATCCCATTGCAGGGCCCTAATGATGGACCCTACAACGGGATCCGAAACGTCGGCCAGAAACGTCGAAGAAACATGGCAGAATATCAAAGAGAACTTATTTCTTTTTTTTTTTTTAAAAAAATAGAGATGTGAACACGGAAATACGTGTCACATCAATATTCTTACTATTTTCAAACTAAGCTAAGCGCTTGTACTATGAAAATAGGACTAACTTGCTAGTCTGGAGTGAGGATCGAATCCGCAACCTTTGGATCACGAGGCCAGTGTCCTAACCACAAGACCAACAAGCTACTCAAACCAGAAGATTCTGAACGGCCATGAAAACCTAAGAACATTCTAAACCAATGCAACCATTCGTCAGTTTGTAACGATGTTATGATCTGGATATTTTGAGTTTGTTCAAATCTTTCAGAACAGTGCTGGATTTATGTCACAGAGACATTATTAATCAATTAGTGTATATTATAGATATCTCACAGAGACGAAACTGTATTAAAAATGAATAAGCATGGTATATTCTATCATGGGTGGAAATGGCGAATGTTACAATTGTGTAAAGTGATCACTTAAGCCAACCATAAAAAGACAGGTCATAAGTCCTGTGTACACCCAAATGACTTCTATACCTACTTTCCCATAATTAATACAGTTTCGTCTCTGTGAGATATCTATAATATACACTAAATGTTATGATCTAATAACAAACCGGTATGCTTATTATACTACACCATGTTGCTATATTTTTATGATAAGTTGATTACATATTTGGTTAATGTATTCCATTTATCAAGTCACGAAAAATGTCACTTTATCTGCGTATGGTAAAATGACACTCTTCGAATATATACAGGGTGTAACAGAACTAGTCCACAAAGGTAGATTCCTGCCTAGAGTCGAAAATGTTCAAGCAACCATGACGTGACTAGTTTACATACCACGTATGGACAAAGGAGCTATAACTATTTTGGACCCAAATTACTTAATTGCATGCTTGATGAATTAAAACATTTCGGGCTAACCACAATTTACAACCCTAACATAAAATACAAAATAAAACAGTGGATCCGAAACAAGGGAAGAGCTAAAATAGGCACACTTACACAAACACACTAACACAATACAACCTCATATATATGATATATTTTCTATTATGTTACTTTAAACACTTTTTATTTATTTACTATGTTTTGAAACTACACAATATTGTAAACTATGCCTGTCTCAACTCAGATATTTCTAGTGAGACAGGCACAGTCCAAACAAAATTTTATACTAAAAATTAAATATAAATAAATAAATAAAAAAAAATAAAAAAATGGAGATTGAGATTGAACTACCACTTTTATCTATATTTACCACTTCTATCAATTATCAAAAATTCACTCGCTCCAATACAACAAGTCAAATAAAATCATAAAAATCTTGCAGAAATCGAAAGTAGATTTTTTGCAAAGTTTTTATCATTTCATTTGATTTGTATTGAAACAAATGAATTTTTCATAATCAATATAAGGTACTGTGGTGATAGTTAAACGTTTTGCAAAAAAAATGTTAGAAATATTGAAAAAAAGTGAAAACTTCGATATGGCATATCTCGTTCACTTCATATGCCATAAGTTAAATAAGTAAGGTCATGGTTGCTTAAACATTTTCGACTCGTAATCAAGGAAGGAATCCACCTCTAAAGCACTGTGGACTAGCTCTGTTACACCCTGTATATACAAGAGTCTCAAGATTTTTTATGATATCCAATATCATCATAATTTTCCAGTTTGATTGCGTAAATACGTCGAAGTTGCATAATGAAGGAATAAAGGTACTACATACAGCTTTTCCATAACTCCTAAGACTTGTTAAAAGCTTAAGCATTGCGTAATTTTTAGCCCAGTCAGATCTATCAAAACAGCAAAAGCTGTGAATTTCTCAATCATTTGGCAACATGGTATCTATCAGCTTAAATGAATAAATATTTAAATTGTAAATAAATACCCAAATTGAATTGAAATTGAAATTGAAATCAAGCGTCTCAATCCGGCCGCATCAATCTAATATATTCTTAGTTCAATATTTACTGAGCGTTGCGAAGAGCAAACATTTGCAAAAAGCTTGAATTTGTACGGTTTCAAATATTGAGAATTATTGATTGGAAAGTAATGAAATTGCTAGGTACTGTTTGTAAGTAACTAATGGCCAAAGTGAAATATGTGCCTGTAATTTAATATTTATGTGGACCCATAATTAAGCGACCATATGAAGACCTCGCATAAAGATATTTTACATTGTGATATTTATTTATTTAATTAATACAAAGAAACAATATATATAAACATGTTTAGATTGATAGGTAATAATAAAAAAAAGGAGATAAGGTATAATTCTATCAAAAACAATTAATAAAGTGATATATAAATAAAAATAAAACATTACTTAACATAAAGTATAACAAAATTACATCAAATGAAATAATAGTTATCAAATCAAATATGAATGTCAACAATCAATAAAACTACAGCAAATTAAAATAATTATGTCTGAAATTCAAGAAGCAACAAAATTACAACAAAATGAAATAATTGTAAACAAATCAAATCTAAAAATCAAGAAGCAATAAAAATGACAGTAAAATAAAATGAAATGTAAAATTCAAAAATCTAAAAACAAGAGATAGACATGACATCAATAACCAATTATAAACGACCGAATTCGTCCAGAAGAGCTTTCTTGTAGGCGGCTGGTGTTTCCGAAAAAACATCCGATAGGTAGCCATACTCGTTTCCTAACCTATGGAGCCTTCTAATAGGTGATCTATAGAGATATATAATATTTGGAAAACTTAGTAAAGATAATACATTCTCGAAAACATCTGGATATCGTATTTAATTTTGGGCAGCGATCAACTGTCATTAGAGTCAGAGAAATAATTGGAATGATTATCTCATTTTCTAGATATAAAAATATAAATCATTTTGTGTTTTTTAAGACAATAATGTTTAAAACGTAGTATTTTATGACAACGAATGGAGAAGAATATTAAAGATTGAATGTCAAATATAAACGTCACACCATAATGACAGCACATTTTGTTATACTAGTTATTAACACGTCAAAAGTGATGTAATTTTACAACATATTACGATCGCGAGTTACGGCTGTGAAAACAGTGACATCTAAGCGTAGCGTAAAGGGTGACGAACATTGTTGCATAGAGTATTAAGATTTTTTGTTTTTTGTACCTCATCATCATTAGCGGCATTTGATAGCGTTAGTGGCTGACATTGTTACTTATACGATTTTTTTTTGCTTTTTATACCTCGTCATTATTTGCATCATCTGGTAGCGTTAGCGAAGAACATTGTTACACAGTGATAATATCGTATTAAAAATTATGGTTTGTAGCGCTAAAGCGCTTTGGACAACTGATTCTTGGGTCACTGAATCGAATGCGACGAATCCGAATTAAAAAGTTTTTTTTTATGGCAATTTTTTTATATTTTTTTACTATTAAAAAAACAAAAAAAAAGATTGCAACCCGCCTGGATGTTGCGTTAGATTCGTTATACTGAACACGAAGGCAAGTGCTGTTTTGAGTTTCTTAAAAAAAATTACACCTTTCCGCAAGTAGTAAGTACTTGTGTTCACATTGCCAAGTACGGAAATGTGCACTTGTTAAGCATTCCTTTTACATGTCGGGCGTTTAGTAGGTGAACCTAATACCAAGTCAGCCGGAAACGAAGCGAATGAGGCAATGGCGCATTTCTTCTGCGCATGCGCAGCGGGTGCAAATGTTATAATCGTAGAAAAGGAATTGCTGATACATTAAAAAATTGTACCTCACGTGAGATACGAGAAAGGTATGTTCTGGGAGCGTGGGATCTGATTCTAGGATTTGTCGATATTGTATTGATATCATACACCGGTGACATCAGACGTACGGAGAACAGGGTGTTTAGAAATTGTGAAAATGTGACCACCTGGAGTAAAGGAAGTGCGGTCAATATGACTAATAAGAATGCTAGCTGTGACCCGTCAAAAATGATGGTAATTTTACATGTCGGTTCCTAAAGAATGAGTAAAGAAGAAAATTTTTAAAGCAAATGAAAAAAACAGACAGACAACGAAATTATGAAGTTGCAATTTCAGAACAAAGTTCTGTGAATTTTTTAATCACCTCACAAACCAAATTCATTAATCAATTAGAAAAGATTTATATTATAGGAAGACCGCATTCAAAAGAATGTTTGCAAAAAATATGTGTGTTGTTACGATGCAAAAAATTAACACATAAGAAGTTTTTCTAGTAAGTAAGTAACCTTGTTTAAACTAAATATATATATTTATTTGGAATATCATATTGAGAAATTTCCACCGCTTTCTTCTTACCGGACAAAGCTAGGGAATGGTCTTTTGATTGTGATCCACCTATAGTTAAAAGATTATATTAATAATAATAAATAATAATATATATGTGTTGTATCAAATGATTCCAAAATTAAAATGAATTAAAGATCTAATTCGGGCGTCGTCTAGCGGCAGATTCAAGTAATTTGTGACTCTCGTATTTTCAAAAAGTGGATTGCTAATAATGGATAATATGTATTAATCAATTAATAATAAGAGACATTCATATACTCGTATTATATAAGGTGATATATTGACGGAAATGTACAAGGCCGCTTTAGCGTAATTGGTTAACGCACCTGCCCCGGATAGGAGATCCGCGGTCCGAATTTTTATGTATGTCTTTTATAATTGATTAATAAATTTGGTTTTAAATGTATTTCTAAATTTCAAGTAATATTGTGTTTCATGTTTAGGTTGTAACAATATTTACGAATGGCAGTGACAGCGATATACATGCTCTGAATGATGATTTTTTTTCATTCCTGTTTCCAACGAGTATAAATTTTGCGAACAGGCTGTGACGGTGATGTAAGCGTGTTGCGAATCCATTTTCCGTTTCTATCAGACAGCCTCGGAGGAATGCAGCGAACATTCCGCGGAGCTGTGCGCTCTCAAATGAGAAAATTTCGCGTCGGCGAACGCCGTTTCAGTCAATTAACGCGCACGTGACAGTTGAGAGGAATAGAAACATTTGTCGGATTTGGATGGGTTTACGAAACAGAATGTCTGTCTAAGAATGCACGGAATCATTTCGCATTTTTTGTCATAAATCTTAATGAATACCTGTTGCTTGTGAACCTTCACTAATAAACTTTCTATAATAATTTAAATACTGCACGTGAACTGAATTAAAGCCCGTTCAATTGATTTAAAACACTATTTAAAGAAAACATATCTACATATAAAAAAATACTTCTTCTTCAACTTTGTTTAGTCTCAAGAGACTGATTGTGTAGAAGTGTCCTCTTGTGATGCTGAATTTCAGCTATCGCTCCATCGCTTCGGAGGTCTCCCTGGTGGGTACGGTCCATCTGGTAGGTACGCCATGCAGAGCTATGTATGGTAATCTTGTTGTACTCATTCTCTGTACGTGTTGGTACCAGTATCGTCTCCATCTGACCACATCTTGAACCTCGCAGACTTCCCGGATTACTGGATTCCTCACGCGATCAGTCTTCTCAGCAATAGCACACAAAAAAATACTAGACCAGATAAATAAATACCGACAAAAACACAACATGTATTGAAAGATGGCTCTGATAGAAGCTTCAACAACCGAAGAGGGTGCAAGAGAAGAGGTATGAAAGTGGTCGAAGCAAAATTGGTGTGCCAGGACAGAAGAGTGTAGACTCTGCCTTACCCCTCTGGAAGCGGCGTAATGTTTAGTTTATTATTAACTTTGTAAAACCTAGTCTAACTCTTCCTAGTCATATCTCCTACTCGGTATTACATTGAATACCGGAAATATATTTCAATTCTTATGCTAAATTGCGTGAGCAGTTGAAAGAAATTGCCAACAGTATAATATGTACACAAAAAGTGAATAAATAAAGATTTTCAAATATGTGGTTCAAAAAATTAAAAGAAAGAAGTAGTTATAACGATGCTATCCGTGGCGAAGCTACACAACTAGTTACAGCACATGTTTGAAATTAGAGTAAGTAAATTAACAGTTTATTAAACAGAAATACAATAATTCCGTAGTGCCATTGGATAAGGATATCTTCACTATTGGCTCTGCAACCCCTTGTGTGTCTTGGCCTCCTCAAGAGTCTTCCTGCACTCATCTCGGTCTTATGCCTGCTCTCTGCAGTTCTGGGTCTCACTCAATCTTAATTTTCTCCTTCCTAATTTAATAGATTCCTCCTTCGCTGTATTGTTCTCGTATTCGGCAGGGACTTCCGCGTTTGTTGTTCAGTTTTTTCAATTTTATAAATTTAGTGACGCTTGGCTTCTTATACACTGATAAAATGATAATAATAAATAGGAATATATTAATAATTTACAACTTAAAACTGTGAAACTAGGTGAGATGCGAACATTTTTTTTGTCATTTTGTAATTTGTTGCTACGCCAATGGATAGAACACATTTTGGAATCAAAATGGAATTTGAGGAAAAAGAATCCAATCCCGTTTCACAGTATTTACGAATCCTAAGAAAAGATAGATATATAGTTTCGCCTAGTACTAAAATTGGTCCAAAAGACGTACAAAATTGACAACTAACAAAGTAAAATACTAAATTAATAACCTACTTGAAGAATAAATATGCCAAATGGTAGATACATTAAATGATTAAATTATATATCGCTCGACAATCTAACCTAATATAGACAGTAAAAAATAGTTGTGTATAAGTTCTGTTTTATTTTTTTAATATGAATACGCAAAAACATCTTTAGAACGTGTTAGATCTGGGTGAAGGTAATTATTTTTGGACCATGTAAACGCATTCAGACGAAAGCCGCCGAGCCAAAATAGCTTTGGACGTAAAAGTTGGACAAAATGTCCTGGAATTGTGTCAAAGGGACGGACAACTTATTCCGAGGAAAAAGCGTCAAGAGATTTTATTGTGCGCCTTGGTGTCGCGAACACACTGGACGATCATCCAAACCGATTACAGGGTCACGCGTGTTTCTTTGTGTTCGATGTAATGATGATATTTTATCCGAAGTCACACAAAATGTTTTTTGAGATTTGTATCTTATTGTGTAGGTGATTATTGACTGATACAAATCTCAAATAACTGTACCACGTGTAACCGGTTAAAATAACGGTTTAACATTCACTTCGAATGGATGAACGATTTTGAAGATCAAACATAATAATTTCGTTGTTTGTCCCCGTAACTTTGTGTAACGTCCGTAATTTCGTTCGAATTCATGGCTAAAAAAAGCAAATTAAACGGCCGGAGGTGGGGCTTGAACCCCGGGCCACCAAACCCGAATCGACCGCTTCACGCTTGTTGCTACGGCTATATCTCCGTTAAGTGCCAAAAAGATGCTATAAATATATACTAGAGCTTAGCAAAGACGAACAAATGTCATTTTTGACGGGTTGCAGCTAGTTCAATAATGATATTGGGTGATTGCTGACAATAACACGAGTGTTTTTTAATCATGAGAAAGATTCTCCCATCGAAACTATAGTATAGTGACAAAAATAACTCAACGCGCGTATGTTTTACTAGTGTTAATTAAAAATATATATAAATTTCTTGTTCATTTTGACAAAAGAAAAATAACGGCATTTGATTTTTCCAACTCAACGTATCACTAAAACTATAGACACAGCTCCGGAATACATAACGCGTCACGCTCTCCAGTCGATACCGCCTGCGATGGCCGCTGGGCAGTCTGACGACGGACCCAGACTGGACGATGACGTATGTTAATATTATGTAGGTGCTAGTAATGAGTTTCACTTGGAAAGCTGACTTTATTATTAGCATAAGAGGTGCAACTCGTATTATGTGTATAATATTGTAATTTCAAGGAAAACCAGCGAATTAAAGCGGACTTAATATAATTCTCAAGCGCCAGAAAGTAAACAACATAAGTGTGCAGCGTCCACATAAAACAACATTATATTTTTCATGAATGAGAAATAGTGCTTCTGGAAAATAACCGCATGCGAATGTTTCCAACACATTTCCCGAGTGTGATCTTGGCATTGCATCAAAAATAAGAAACAAAATATTTATGATGTCATTTCAAACGCTTGTAAAACATTACAGTCTGCAAAATATCCGCCGCGAAGGTCTCCAGTGCTCGGAAAACAATTTGGGGGGTATTCTCATGAAGCGGATCAAAATTCTCAAAAGTTGCAATGCCAAGCAGGGCGCACGTCGGTCCGAAATGACCGGAAAGTGGCCTGGCCTATGGGCTCTCATTATGACGTCATGTATTATTGTCAAGGAGATTACAATGGAAGGTACATATTCATGTAAATGACAATGCCTGTGCGGTTTATGGCATACACGCGTGCAGGAATCGCGTATTAACAGAAAATATGAAATTTTAATTTTATCAGTGTGAAAATCATACATGAATCTTTAAATGTGTTTCCTGCAAAATCACGTTTTTTTAAAACAACTCCAAAGATAACTCAAAAACTAATCAACTCATTTTAATGAATCAAAGCCCAGTTTATTAATAAGTTACTTACTCTACAGCCCGTACTCGAATTATCATGATCCAAAAATACTATCTTTTTTTTACTTATCAAAAGTAAATTTTATGTTTAAATAGCGGACATTTTGTTTTTTTTTATTTATTTATTGAAATTAACGGAATGGTTCAATAAACATGAACAACATAAAATACATCAGAGTAACAGATATAGCAATTTAAAACAAAAGCAAGGACAAATGTAAAGTAATAACAAGATGGAGACAAGATCTGGACTACCTAATCAGAGATTATATGAATCTGGACAGACTTACACCGAAGGTGTCCAGATCCTGTTTATTGAGTTTATAAGATGACATAACCGTGACATGGGAGCATGGAATCCATAAGTAGTTCTATGATGGCTAAGGAATAACAATTCATTATTTCTGAGTCTACGGGAAGGGATATTGAATTTTATTCCGCCCAGAAACGAAGGCACATCAGTGTGGCCGTTTATGTAATTATTTTTACATTATTCTAGTACGGGCTATAGCACCAACTTTTATGATTAAAATTTTATAATTTTTATTTTTTCAGATGATTACGACTGCCGCTATCAACCGAGTTTTAGAACACTTTTTTTAGTGGACTCTTCGAACTTAATTAATCGAAAATTGTACAATTTGTAGTTTAAACAGCAATAATTATACTGTAGAAGATTTTTTGTTAGTATTTTACTCATAAGAAATTCACCTATTTTTTACCGTTTAAATGAGAATACCCCCTTAAAAGACACGAATCCAAGACTAGAAGACTGGAAACTCTTTAAAAATGCGCTGTTCCTGATACTCTGGTCATCAAAACACGTTTCCACCCCAAGGACGAGACGACACAGCAGATTCCAGGCTTGGTACACCAAGTACACATTCCAGAAATACAGCATCCACATACCAGGAAAGCTGTATTCTTGAATATGTATATTTTTTATTGGATTTTATAATTCTTTGCTGGAGTAAATGGTCAAGTTTGATATTGTAGTAAATACTTCTAGTGGTGTACGAAAGATTTGTTAAAAAAATAATTAATTCGAATACTTAGAACCTGCGTAAGGAGTGTATAACGTTTCATGCTCATTTCCGCATTTGATATACCGAATAAAAGATAGTGACCGTACTAGGAAAAATGAGACGAAACGGTAGCAGATAAACAGCTTGATTAGGTTAGGTTTTCGATTTACGTTTGTACTACTTATTAGTTTTATTTCAGTCCGAAAATTTAATAGATACTGCCTAGGAAGTCTTTAAATGTATATGTAAAATATTAACGCTTTAAACGATAGCATGTGTCAACATTGTCACGAGCTCCTAAATCGAGAAGAACTACACTACTGCATAGTAATCGAGTAACTGCACACTTGCATTTAAATCCACAATAATTTAGAAACAACTAGAAATCGATAGAACACACGAGAAAATACAAGATTCCCGAAAATAACGTTCTGTATATAAGTGGTGGCGGCATCGCTAGGAGTCAGTCGAATTTGACAACTGGCGAAAACCACGTGAGCGAATAAATAGTTTGTGAAATACTCTCGAATGATGATTAGTGCGAATTACGGAGTAGTGTTCCAGCTTAAGCTTGTGTTTAGGGCCTTGGCAATAATAGTTTAATTAATTTAAAGCGTTTTATTTGGAAACCACTGTCGCAAATCTCTGACAATATTATTTATTTAGAAATTTGGAGAGATCAAAGGTGATTATTAATGGAGATGCAATAATTAATTCGATTTAAAATAAAAATGTATGTTTGTCTAAATAAATTAATAATCTGCAATGTTTTCTTTAGCCAGAACAAGTAACATCGATTTTCGTGCTATCGCGGACATATTATATTATTATACTGACAGTCCGCTGAACGAAGGCCAAGTCCGCGCTCACAATAACATTTGAAATACAACATGACAACTAAATGAATTTACATTAAATCTGTACTTACACTGCTAAATTTGTAAAGGGCAAACGTAGGTGAACAGTATTCAATCACGTCAGGGTCGGATTTAGAAAATTTGAGACCTAGGCAGGATCTCTCAAATCAAGACGCCTCGAAAAAAAAAAAAAAAAAAAAATATATATATATGTATGTATGTTTAACTTAAGAGCTTTACGAGATCTTCTGAAAAAGATGTGTAGGTTTAGCATTTGAATCATGCTGTCCTTTGATAACGCGTTGTTTTATGACCCGGTCCAGTTTAGTGCAGTGCTGCTTCGCTTTGACGAAATTTACAAAGTAAATTTATGGGCCTTGCCCGTTGATATTATCCCAACACATGTTTTGTATTTGTTTTCGCGCAAATTTGAAATGAACCTTTGACATTTCCCATAACCGATGCTTTTTCACGCTTTTGTACTGCAATATTTGTTTTAAATGTGGGTTTTATATTCCGCCCCTTCAATATTATTGATCAATAAATGTGGGTTTTATATTCCGCCTCTTCAATATTATTTATTGTGTGCCTATGTCCGGGGGACGTCTAAAGCTTAGCATAAGATTATTATCCCAACATATAATATACGAGATTAAAAAAAATACGTTAATGTTTGTTTCTTTCAGTTTCTACTTGAGAAAGAAAGGGAGACAATGCGACACGAGACATGACGGTTATCTGTCAAACGTCAAAATATATGCGAGTCCAACGCGATTATGACAATTTTGCCATAATTTTACACCAGGACGCTGTTTTTTTTTAATACAGCGTAAGTACTTATTTCATGTAATTTTAGTCGAAACGTGAGAATTGTGAGGTTACGTTTGCGATAGGTGCTTCGGTAATCCGTTTGAAGCTCTGTCAGACGTCACAGCTTGGATAACTTCTCACTTTTCTAAAGGCATTGCAGACACCGGACACCGCAAATAAAAGTATTTAATTTGAGAGAGATATATGAAAATATACAAATATCTACACCTGCATTTTTTTATTCTCGTCTATTGAGTGTTGGGATAACAACCTTATGATGCCAATATTGCTATTTTCGGAATACGGCCGAATATGTTGTATTTACGTATTTACCATCACGCCAATTCTCCTTGGGGGTAAGCAGAGGATAGAGCGCCACACTCTTCAGTCCTGACAAACAACTCTCGTCTCATCCACAATCATACATCTTCGCATGCAAGCTCGACGGTTGTTGAGGCTTCTAACGGGACCATCTTCCAGTATTTGGTTAATCTGGTCGTGCCGCGTCTTCCGCGGTCTCTTTCTGGTATCCTCAACAACGCTTGCGTGATATATACCATTCTTTCCTCGTTCATTCGTTTAACATGCCCAAACCATCTGAGCGACCCTTTTTATATTAATTTTTATATTATTACACTCATATTTTAATGCTTATATTGGGTCCTTACATATGAAATTGGCGTTTAGTATGGGAGGAAAATAAAGCCGATTTTTTTTTATTATAATATATTTATTTAATCAAAGTATGTACCATTGCTATCTATGCACTTTTGCCATCTCATAGGTAGTTCATCGATCCCTTTACTAAAAAAACCATTCGGACGGGAATCAATAAAATCTTTGAAGGCGGTTTGGACTGCCCCATCGGAGTTGAATTTTTTCCTTTGCAAGAAGTTATCCAAATTTCGAAAAAAATGGTAATCTGTTGGGGCAAGGTCCGGAGAGTACGGTGGATGTCTTAGACATTCCAATTGAAGCTACTCTAATTTGGTAGCCGTCTGTTGTGCAGTGTGTGGTCTAGCGTTATCATGAAGCAGCAGTGGCCTAGAGTGATTAACCAGCCTCGGTTGTTTAGCAGCTAGCTTTTCCATCATGGTTTGCAGTTGCTGACAATAGACATCTGACGTAATCGTATGGCCAGATTTAAGAAAGCTGTAGTGAACGACACCAGCACTAGTCCACCAAACGCTCACAAGTAACTTTTTTGGAGTCAATTTTCGCTTGGGGCATGGTTTGGCTGGTTCGGCAGGGTTCAGCCATTGCGATGAGCGCTTCCGATTATCGTACAGAATCCACTTTTCATCACAGGTAATGATTTGATTTAAAATCCCTTCATTATTGTGCCGGTTGAGTAATGCAACGCAGCAGTCAACGCGCGTTTGTTGATTTGCTTCACTCAATTCGTGAGGTACCCATCTTTCAAGCTTTTTCACCTTACCAATTTACTTCAAGTGGATTAAAACAGTTTTATCACTAACATCGCAGCCTGCAGCTAACTCGGATGTGGTTTGCGATGGATCCGCTTCTACAATAGCCTTCAATTCTTCATTATCAACTTTGGTCTCCGGCCGTCCACGGGGCTTGTTCTGCAGGTCGAAATTTCCAGAACGAAAACTTTGGAACCAAAAACGCACTGTGTTTTCTTTTGCGGCACCGTCGCCATACACATCATTAATCCTTCGAGCCGTTTTTGCAGCACTGGTGCCACGGTGGAACTCGTACTCGTAAATAACGCGATATTTCAAGTTTTTCATTTTGTAAACTGAGTGACGCAAAGAAAAAAACAATTGAGGTAAAAACAAATGAATTATAATTATCAACACAAATACATGAGTAAATAGCTGTATAAATTTGGATTTGGAATTCATAACCAAAGAGAAGATATTTGAGATCAAATTTGCCAGTACGGCAAAACGCCAATTTCATATGTAAGGACCTAATATTATGTTTTAAATTTATATTTTTTATTTTTATTTTTATACGCATATTTTAATGCTCATACCTGATACTTTCACTGCTTATACCTTTTATTGCTTTTCATACATGTACTTTATATTCATATATTTTATATTTTACTGCTTATTTCCGATATTGTTTAACGTATATACTTTTTGATTTTACGTATTATTTTTTTATGTAAAAGCCTTTAAAACGGTAAATAAATAAATAAAATAAGTAAATTATTAATACCAAAAATGCTAATACGATGCTCTATAGGAGGAGCCCTTTCTATTGTGATTTCGCAATAAAGCCACAAAAAATCAATGGTAAACTAGTAACGCGCAATGGAATTTGGCTCGGCTCGAGTTACGCAGGTCTTGCCGAGCCCATTCCGTCCGCGCTGATGACCGAACGGCCTTCGGAACTTCCGACCCAATTTACCTGCGATACACGATACGTCCGCCGCGCACACACGCCTCATTGCGCGGGTTTCGTGGAAAAAAGGCGCGCGCGTTCAGGCGCCACAAAAAAGATCGCCTATAAATAAGGGCGCTTCGACAAGACGTCAGACTAACAAATGAATTTATCTCGTGGACTTTAATTCATGAAAGTCCTGAGATATCTCTCAGATTTATGATAAGAAAAAAGTAACCCCTAAACACCAAGTTTTTATTATACTCCCTTTCTTTGTTAAATATAACAACAATTAAAGACGAATTAAAACATATAACATAACACTAAACTTACAGTAATTTAATATATTTCTAAAATGTCAGATGTTTTGAGCTTTGATAAGACACTTCATGCTTTGAAGATTAAATTCTAAAAACATTTGTCAGTCAATTTAGATTTTCGACATTCGTAGTGAAGTACCTATTATGTATACCGACGGAGTAATTAAAATTTAGAAAATATTCCGCGACGTTATCTGGCCGCCGTTGCTAATCAAACTTTTCTAATGATTCCAATTTGAAAAACCCAATAAAATTTCAAAAAATCCGAAATTATACTATAATTATTAATTTTTTTAACGAAAATTTGATAGATCTTCTTGATCGTCGCTACGAGTCTACTTGCTAAGTTTCAGCTCGATCGGATCACGGGAAAAGGGTGAAAAATCGATCCAAAGTTTTTTTGACGGCAAGCAAGCAGACGCCACGAGTTAATATAAAGGGAGTAAAAATTAGCAAGTCAGAACCAAGGAAACAGATGGTGAACAACGAATTTGGTTGGGATGGATACGAAGACCAATTAAATATTATATAGACACAAAGGAAAGTTTATTTCTTGGTACACAGTCTGGTTGCTCGGCTAGTACACATACGTTTTTATCTGAAGATACACGTTTCGAACGAAATTTGAAAAAAAAGTCTATTTCAAAAAAAAAATCGTTTACTAGGGGATTTCATCACGAAAGAATAAATAATTAAATAAATAAAAATAACTTGGTTAAACACCACTTATATTTATTGTCGATTCCGACCAGGTTTCGCTACGACCGTAGCTTCTTCAGGGAGAATCTTAACTGGCTAAGGTTTACTTAAGGTTAAGATTAAGGTTGAGGTTAAGACACACTTAAGGTTATGATTCAGACTAGGTCAGTTAAGATTCTCCCTGAAGAAGAAAGTGAAACCTGGTCGGAATCGACAATAAATATAAGTGGTGTTTAACCAAGTTATTTTTATTTATTTAATTATAATGTCCCACGACCAAGTGTTTGCTTCCTTGGAAAAAAAAAACTTTAACTGGGTATACATGGGTCTTAAATATACGCGAAGGGGGACAATGTTCCGCTGTGACCCAACCCCTCACTTAAGGAAGAGGTTTCATTCATTTGTACAATTTTATACTCTGTGGTGTTGCCGTATAATTCTCGTGGAGCTCTAGCCTCCTGGATTATGCCTTTCCACTTCTTCCGATCCATTTCCTTTTGCTGTTCTGTTCCGTTCTTCTCCTCTAGCTTCTCCCGAGCGGTCAGTACCTACGTTACGTGCGGCAGCAAGGATAATATAAGGAGCGCCAAAATTCTCGCACGTAACATCCGTTTTGCATGAACTACGTCGGCTCCGTTTCCTCAAAGAGTCGAATTTAAGTTGTGTTAGTTAATGCACAAGGCGACATATAATATGGCGCCTCTGCATCTTCCAGAGCTCTGCATCCCAGACGGCTTAAATGGAAGACGTCAAACTCCACTTCAGCCATCACTTCAGCTGCAGGAAGGGTTGTAGAACCGGTTGCATCCACTGCCGGAAGACTTAAGTTTAGTGAACGGGCATTTGCGGTGGCAGACCCAAAGGCGTGGAATTCTCTTCCCTCCGTAATACGAAATAGTCCATCAGGATCAATGTTTAAAAAAAATACTCACCTTTTTGTAAAATCATTTCCATAAGTATACTTGAGGAGAAATGTTTACGAAAAATGGCGCTATAGCAATTATCATTTTTATTGTTATTATTATGAGGCGCTGTCTGGGTCAGCCCAGCATTTTCCCAATTGGTTTAGCTTCGTGTGCTATTTTAATGGCTCTGTCACTGCTTGCCCGACACATATATTTTCTAATTGATATAAATTAACTTTGTTAAAACCACTTATTTATTGATTTTTGAAGCCAATGGCTTCTTCGTCAGGATCCTGACGAAGAAGCCATTAGCTTCGAAAAATGTTGAATTTTTTCAATAAATAAGTGGTTTTAACAAAGTTAATTTATATCAATTATAATTATGTTACCACAAAATAAATTTGCTACATTTGAAGAAGAACATATATTTTCTATCCAAGCTAGTCGGCTAGATCTGATGGCGCTGGTTATGGTTAGGTTAGGTTAGGTTAGAGTTAGTTAGTGTTACTGTGTTACGGCCTTCACAATTCCCAACTTCTTGATAATGACCATCCCGAGTCCCAACTTCTTAGTCGGGAGTGATGATTAGACTAATGCGGCGATTGCGTTTCCTAGCACTCTGACTAGTTGGTAACTTTCCTTAGCAAGCCCATTTTCCTGATGTGATTGTGTGTGCAACGTTGCCATTCCGCCAATAAAAACAGGCTAAAACCTGCGAGGGAACGCTGCTACTACGCGGCGGAAGGCGAATAATGTATGTAATTTATTGAAGTGATACAACAGACATAATCATACTGACAATAATGTACAGTACGTAATAACACAGCGCACTGACGCAATAGAAACGTACATAAATTATTATACTTATATGATATTAACAAATTTATTTAAGAGAAAATTCAATGAGATTATACGTAATTTTATTTTTGATTTCTTCTGAAGGAGGACAAAGGTTTGGTTTCAAAGAAATAAATTAACAAAATCTCTTTCCTTTTCCTTATTGACGTAATACTATGATGAGGTACGGCTCGTAAAGGTACTGATACATATGCTATAATTCAAGTGAACTAATAAATCAAAACAGTTCCCGATTTTCCATCCGCTATTTTTGATTTTAGTTTTTATAATTTTTATTTAAGATTTTAATCATTCATGTCTTTTAATAAAGTTTCATTTTCATTTTCAGTAACATTATTTCTTGCTATATTACTTTTTCATAGCGGTGACAGAGTATTCCACAGATATTCCTGATTCCTGTATACGTTTTGTCATCTCCCCAACGTGCCATATTTGTATCATCTGTAGCGGACTGACAAGATCGCATCGATAATCGATACTAGTTGCGACTGCATTCTCATAAGCAGGCCTGTTCACACATGCTCAAAAGATACCCCTTCCACCCGCAAATCAAATGAGCATGCTTATAAATCAATCGGCGGTTGCATGCTCATGTGCCACTGCCAAAGAGCATGTGTATGACCACCTCTATGCATAAGGAGGTTGACTTAATATATACACCAAATGCAAAGCATCCCATCCACCTTTATATTTATAGGTCTTTCCCTTTAAGAAATACTTACGAATTAGTATGTGTAAGCCGTGCGTACGAGGCACATTGTTTCGATGTGTTGGTGTTTATACCCGTAAACACCAACACAACGAAACTATGTGCGTCGTACGCACGGCTTACACATACTAATTCGAATATATTTCTTAAATGGAAAGACCTATTCCCAAATTGAGACAGAAAAATGGAAGGCTCTTTTATTTACTACCGTGGTAAGAAGAATTCGTCATTGGATTTTTTGGAAGGTTGTAGAATTTGTGAGTCGCTTTACGACATACGCAACATCTTTCCCCAGTAAATTTCGAAAGCGTCTATTTAACTCCTGTCGCTATTGCAAAGTGTCCATGTCTCCTTTGCATATATGATAATTATCTATTTATTTTTTATTCTTATACAAAGATGATATAGATTTTTGATTAGACTATGCCTGTCCTGATAGAAGGATCTGTGTTGAGACAGGCAAATTCGATTGAAAAGACGAGATATTGAACCAACGTGTTTGCTTATTTAAGTTGGTCTATAACAAATTAAGCTAATCGAATGCATCTAACACATCTTGTGCAAGAAGGGTGTTATTACCCATTAGCTCGTCTAAGTGCGGGACGGGTATTGACACATTTTAAGTACACTTTTTGCAAAACGCAAAAAAAGGTAAAAAAAAAACAAGCACTTTCTTTCAGTATTATGTTTCATCGAACAAGACAGATGTCAAATTACTATAACACATAAATAATATCTCATGTTTTATTACAACGAAGCTCTCGCGTATTAAGATACGACATTAAGAAAAGTTGGGAATCGAAGAACTCCAGTTGAAATGCAATGTTTTATGAGTTCACTAGCAAACATTTTCAATTACAACTATTATTTTTCATAGCATAAGTATCTAGTGAGGACAGCCAACAATACCAATAAGAAAAATTTGACGAATTTACGAAAACACTTGCAAAATGCGACACCCAGGTTTTTTACCCACTGTGCGTTGAATTAGCCCGCGAAAGTACCCGGTGGAAATGTGTTAAAATTCCCTATCTAATTGCCTTGTTGCATTGTCTCCTATTTGGGAAATTTTTGATGATTAACTTGATTGTACATATTCTTCGAATGCAATATGCCGTTCTTTGTCTTTAACGGCCTCATGGCACTCGGAAGTCCATGACCACAATAACAATAGAGGAGAGTGTAGACAATAAATAGACAGTAAAATAAAATAATTTACGTATTAAAATTCAAGTATTGGGTGACCGAAAAGTTTCGTGCGGTCTGTAATTCAATTCACTGCGTGACAGTGGTGCGTGATTTCTGGACCGGTCATTGACGTGTGATGAGAATTGGTTTACGACAAAGATGGCACAACCGGAGAACCTGAGCGATAAAACTAGAAACCTTCCACTCACCGACAGAAGATTGCGTTATATGTAAAGTTAGATATTTTTATCAATATCAGACTAAAAGAACATCGTTGTTGTCTAACTATTAATAATTTTACTGAATTTGCGAACCACATCATAGATAATAATCATTATTTTCATTTATGAACTATTAAACTTCTCCATCCTGTTGCCCTTAAGGGTAATAAAAAGAATAATTTTGAAAGTTTGGAAATTAAAATATATTTGAACTCGGAAATAATTTGCTTAAGAATATTACTTTCAAAAACAATCATACACTGATTAAGCCGATTGCGATGTTTTCTCTTTAGGAGTACTTATTGTCATTAGCAATTGAAAATCTCGAAAATCTTCGAATGATTATTTTCGCTTTTAATACAGGTGAGTTGTACATGGCAATGTTGTTTATTTTTCTGTTGATTGAGTAAATAATGATTTTAATTGTTTTCATTTCGTGCATTGTTTATATGACGTTCTATATTCGTCTTATTTTATAATTTCCACATATACTTTTTATAAATATTGTTGTTCATCTAGTGTTCAAAACACCCCGGACACCAGAAATTAGTCCTATTTTCATAGCACAAGCGTTTAGCTTAACTTAAAAGTAATAAGAATGCTGATGCGACACGTATTCCGCGTTCGTGTATCGTTTTTGTAATTAAAAAAATTATAATAATAAAAATTAATTTCAAGAAGTTGATGATAATCAAAAGCTCCAAGTTTCACTTCTTTATTAATCGTGAAATTTTACATTTTTTTTTATCACCATCGCGTGATGAACGTAATGGAGCCTCGTTCTCTGCATCATCAACGTCACCGCCGCAGCAAGTGAGGGTCTCCCACGTTTTTGGTGGATCCGCAGGTCAGAGGTCAGCGACGTCAGCAGTGGGATTAGGACTTTCATAACCTATTAGAGCTGCCCACGCACTGTTAGCACACAACTGTGCGTCCACAATGCTACTATTTAAGTTTGATCTTAAATATAACGCAAGATTTTTTTATTTTACTTAGACTTTTTTACCCTTTCGAGTTCATGTAATCTGAAACTTCTGATGTTTATGTAGTAGTGTCAAAGCTATTGTATCGTAGACTAAGGAATCCAAAAAAATTACGATAGAATGAAGAAGTTTGGCAAAAATATCAATAAATAATTTCACGGTCTCGCGGCGATGAGAGACGAAATGAAACAATAAAAATCAATTGTATTTTTATTTTACACACCATCATCGAACACAAACTTAATTGAAGCCCTATTCCGTAATTGGCGCTAATCGTCACTCGAGAATCTTCCACTTGTCTATGGAACACTTTTTACGACGTTTCTAACCAACTATCCAATCATCACGCCGTTTCCGCGCAGGGGTAAGCACAGAGGATAGACCGCCACATTCCTCTATCTTGGCACACTAATTTTGTTTCGGCTACATTCATACATCTTCTCATGCATGCACTAAGGTTGTTGGGGCTTTTAATAGGGCCATCCTCCAATACTTGTAAAATCTGATCATGCCAGGTCTTTCGCGGACTTGCCCTATGTATTTTCTTAACCATTCTTTTCTTGCTCATACGTTCTACATGACCAAATCATCTCAGCACTCCTTTCTTTATTCTATCTACCACACTAGCCAGCGTTACATAACGTTTCTAACGCACTCCTCGCACGCAAGTGGGTACTCATATAAATGCGTTAATTGCTGTGCAAATTTTTAATTAATTTAACTTAATTTGTTAAAAACGTGGTTGGGCCACAATTGTCTCCCGTGTAAAATATTTTATACTTCGCCAAGACAAATCTTGATAGAACGTCACGGATATTCGTGCACTATCACTTCTACTTTCACCTTCAACAGCATGGCCGTTTTCATAAACTTGTGAATTGGCGTTCATCAAAATATATTAGACCTATTTGATCGTGCCAGACATTCTTGTATTTTACATTTTATCTATCAAGTTCATCTACGGACTTTCCGCCTTAAAATTACAGAAAGTTTCTGCGACGTATCCAAAAGTACTTCTCTACAGCCGAATACGAGTTCTACTACTACGAAGATTTATTGATCTGATCAAATCATATATTTATTTTATTTACATGTACGTACGTTGTTATACACGTTAGTATTGATAATATACTTATTCGTAAATTATGCCAATTCTTTTGCGTCAGCCCTCTTTCTAATACTTGCGTTACATATCCTTCTTAGCATTCATTCTCCAATCACTCGCTCAACATGCCAAACCTTAGTAAGCGTTATATCTAATATAAATATAATAATTTATTTATCTTTTCGTAACTTGCTGGAATGACAACTTTAGATAATTAGAGTGTGACACGCAATCAGCGCGCGACTCATGTTGCGCGGCCACACAAGTTATTATTATTTCCCGTGATTTTTCATGGCTAATCCATGAAAATTTGGCTTTCCTAATTTGTTCATTCTTTACTCTATCGGAAAATAATTTATCATAAATACGTCTAAGTGATTTCATTTCATTTTAGTTTGATTTCGTTCCTCTTGTTAAATCAAACCATGGTGTGAATGATCCAGTGATTCTTACATACGCGGTACTTTCATCGTATAGGGATGCTATTGCGTGCCTAAGTCTACTGTTTTAGTCTACGTTTTAAATTATATATAATATATATTTTTTTAAATAAAATGTCAAAAAGAATAAAATGTTTATAATATTTTTTGTGATGCGACAGTTTGGTGGGATAGCTAAAAATTAGTAAAAAAAAATTTTTTTTTACAATTTTCCTGAAGTTAGTGCAATATTGCTGTGCGCAGTTGTGAGGTTTGTAATGTTTATTTATAAAAAATAAAAGTGACCTTGGGGGCCTGTGAGAGTAACACCTACATGTGGCATTAAGAAATTTTACGTATGAAATTAAAAAAAAAATAATAGCAAAAAATAATAATCAAATGCAAAGCAAGTATATTTAATTTTTCAATGTTAAATTATCTTGTCTGTTGTGACAAGTCGTTGTATAATTTTAATCTCTAGCAAATAAGTCGCTTTGTCTCGCTTTTTGTTATCTGGAATAATATGGTAATTTTTGAGATGTTTTTTGTGTATTTTATGTAATTTAATATACCTGTCATATAATTCGCCAATAGCAAGCTCATGAATAAGTTTTAGAATTTTAATCTTTATTACGCTATTGACAACGAGCAGCAGTCTTGTTTTAAAGAATGCGTCAATCAGTGTTAAGTAGTTAACATTACCACGCTGTTTCTTTGCGGTAGGCAGAGAGGATAGAAAACCACACTCTTGTCTCGACACACAATTCTCGCCTCATCCACAATCAAGCTCGACGATTGTTGAGGCTCCAAATAGGACCGTTCTCCAGTATCTATCACTCGTCTTCCGCGGTCATTTTCTCTTTCTGGTGCCGTCAACACCATTCTTTCCTCATTCATTCGCTCAACACGCCCAAACAATCCGAGCGACCCTTTTTGATTCTATTAACTATAAATAGGTCTTTATTTCAGCTTGTTGAGAATAGATTCTCACCTCGCCATATAGATATATATATACATATAAGTGAAAATAGAAAAACCAACAACAGACATACAAGACACATAAGAAATAAAAACATGTCGAAATTAGAAATTGAAAGTAGAAAATAATAAATGAAGAGAACAGTCACTGTTGCATAATTAGTATCCATCTTTTATGCATTGGGGAGTCAAGCCACATAGCAGCTGCTTGAATAATGGAGTTGCTAGACCCCCACATCCTCTTTCTTGCGCTAGCTATCTTCAGTCGTTGGAGAGCAGCAAAGCCATGGACCCTGTGTTCTGCGAAAATATGAGATGCACTACAACGCCAAGGTAGACCGAGCATTATCCTGAAGGCATTATTATATTGCACTCTCATAGAGTTATAGGACAGTAGAGTGTGTCTGCACCACAGCTCACTTGTGTATAGATTCGTGCTTAGATCAGCTTTACATTCTTTACAAAACAAATTTTCTAATCTATTTAAAAGCGTGTCTGTTTTCTAGTAGAATAAAATGGTTTTCTTTTATTTTCGGCAATTGAAGTTCGAGCATATTTCTTACATTATTTTTTCAAGTAAACGCTTACATATTTACAGTAACGGGACGATAAACAGCCTTCTTGTGCGAACGCACAGAACAGACCCGTGAAACGTGACTCGGCCCATAAAGCCGGGCGCCCCGTCACCCATATACAACGGTTCACCACACAACGAAACGTTGCAATAAAAAATAACGCATTATGTCTGTGGGTTACGTTTTTATAACACGACCCGAAGTGCGTGTTGCCAGAACGTACGGAAAACGGTAATGTATTAAATTGCCTAGGCATTCTATACATAACGTCGGCAATTTGTGCAATGAGAGTTTAAATGTCTACGTATACATAATGTACATTGTTGTACAGTCGGTCAACACAGAAATCTTCGCAGCTACGAGGAGCGTCTTGACTAATTAACATCACGCCGTTTCCCCGCAAGGGTATACGATTCCCGGTAGCGCAGAGTTTCTTGGTACACCACTTTAGCTTCATTCGTACATCTTCTCACGCATGCTCTGTTGAGGCTTTTAAAGTATTTGATCATGCCAGGTCTTTCGCGGATACCCTCTATTCCAGTTGCCTTCAACACTCGCCCCATATATTTTCCTAACCATCCTTTCCTCGTTCATAAGTTCCACATGACCAAACCATCTCAGCACTCCTTTATTTATTCTATCTACCACACTACAGCCAGCATTACATTCACTTCTATTTTGTTCATTCCTCGCTCTATCGTCCAAAGATTTTTCACACAAGGACCTTAGTGACCACATTATTTAGTCTACATTTATTCCTTTTTTGCCAATGCCAGGATTCACTTCAATACATCAGAGTTGACACCAGAACGCCATTATGTATCGCTAGTCTTGCTTCTTTCGACAGCTTCTTATTGGCCATAATGGAATTCAGAGCACCATTTACTTTGTTATCCACAGTCACTCTCCTTTCTATATCGTTCTCAGCCTTGCCGTCTCTACTACACTTTTTTCCCAAGTACACAAACTCATTCACTTGTTCTAAGCATTCGTTGTTAACAATTAAATCACACTTAGTCATTCTTTCTCTCTCTCGAACACCATCACTTTTGATTTTCTGACATTCATCATATGTTCACTCTGCATGCATACATCGGACATCCTGGACACCGCATTAAAATTATTTTACAAAACAACTTACTGGCTAAAAAAAAACTATTTACTATTACTTAAGACTAAAATAATGGATGACATGTAAAATAATAATGGAATTGAGTCAGGAAGAATTGGGTGTTTTCGCAGAGTGCATACTAGGGGCGGAAAACGTTAGGTAGTATTGTAACAGTCTGATTCTATAGGTTTTTGTATGATTGTCTAAATAAGTGCGTCTTTAATTATTTTTTAAACTGCTTGTTTGATAGTCGATGATAGATAGATAGATAGATATTCCATAACTTTGGTCCAGCCACCGCGAAAGCACGGTCACCGAACATAGTTTTGTGGACGCGATTTACTTCAAATCGTTGAATAAAATGTATATTGATGCTGAGCGAAGTATTAGTTGTCTATTATAGATTTTTTTATAATACTGCGCACAATCTCGTACTTTTATCCAGGTACTCTGCCAGTACCGAACTGTATGCGTTATTAATAACAGTAAACGCGGAAATACATTTGGGTTATTCTAAAAAATTAAGTGATAAATTCTTTCGGGTTATTATTCGGCGTGCGTGACTTTTTCTTCTCGAGAACTCATCGAAAACGTGGTCTCACGAAACTGAGTTGAATCATGTATTTAATTTGATAGTAAGACTTGGTGGTTTACGCTGAAATAGCTCCTGGTCATGTTGGCAGCACCGCTGGCGTCTGCATTTACTTGGAGCAGCGGCGCAGACCGCAAACCTGTCAACCGCGCTGAAATCAAGGTCATTTTCCATCATTAGAAGCCGTATTTTTGACGAGCGGTTCCCACGCTTTAAATGTCTGCATGTGATATATATATATACATCTACAAAAATATCTCGCTTCGTTCAAATCCTGCTCGGAGTACGAAATTACATATATATACACTTTTATTTAACATAGAGTTTTTTTTTCAAAAGCCAGTCGGGTAAATTATCTCACGTGCATTAATTTCTTCGAAGACACCAAACAGTATTATAAAAATTTACAGAGAAGAACTAACCCCATTTTGTAGGAAAGGGGGTTGGGTCTAGGGGCAAGAATGACCCCCTCGCGTGTTTAACTAACTAACTAACTAACTAACCATCACGCCGTTTCCCTGCAGGGGTAGGCAGAGAGGATTGAACGCCACACTCTTCTATCCTGGCACACCACTTTTGCTTCGGCCACATTCATACATCTTCTCATACACGTTCTACGATTGTTGCGGCTTTTAACAGGGCCATCCTCAAATACTTGTAGTACCTGATCGTGCCAGGTCTTTCGCGGACGCCCCCTATTCCTGTTGCCTTCAACATTCGCCTCATATATTTTCTTAACCATCCTTTCCTCGTTCATACGTTCCACATGACCAAACCATCTCAGCACTCCTTTCTTTCTTTATTCTTAAGAAGAATAAGAATCTGTCAAAAGAAGCGTGTTTATTCTTGCATAATTAAAACCTCTAGCAAACAAAACGTATTTTTACAATAAACTTTATTTTTAAATTTTGTTCCAAACTAAGTCTCTACAGTAAAAATGTATTTTTGTAATAAAGCGTAACTTATTTGCTAAGACATTATACTTTTAAGGATATTTATTTACTTTTTCTTCAAAAACAGCAAAATAATTTTGTGGTGACATTATTAATATAATTAATGAAAATTTTATGTTTTTGTATTGAAAATATCAACATGTTTCAGAGCCCCTGGCCCCTTCGTAAGGATACAATTGTATACTAAATAAATTGAATTGAAAAATCGAATTGAATTGAAAAATATTTTTTTCTTTTTTTAAAAATCTTTTTATATATAATGCTATCTTTTAAATTAATTTTCATGTTAGGTAGGTACTTCATTATTATTTATTTCCCATATATAACTTTTTAATATTGCCTATAATTCGATTTTTGAATTCAATTTTGTTAGTATACAATTGTATCCTGACGAAGGGGCCACGGGCTCTGAAACATGTTGATATTTTCAATGCAAAAGTGGTGAAAACTAAGTTTAATTTCAGTAATTACATTATAGTATTTATTTAGCTTGATATCTTAAAAATTATTTCAACATTTAAAAGCTCATAATTATTTTTTAAACAACTCCTGGTGTATAGTCCATTTAATTTCTAATTTCTAATCCCACTTAATCCTACCTCAGAACAGGTATTTCCATATATCGAGGTAGGTAGGCAGTGGCCGAGAGGTTTGCTACCTATTATCCTTTATTATATATATGTATTATATGTGTATATATCAAACTTTTGTCTAATAAACGCTGATTTATCGGAACTGAAATCAAAAATGAAATTAAATTAAATCAAAACATTATACCTCGCATCTTCAAAGACTAAATTAATCAATTAATCAATCTATCAATCGTTAATTATTATGCAATACAGCTGATAGAGCGATAGCGCAACTGGAGCTGGTTCTCCAGGTATCAATTACCGGCAGATTAAACGGAGGAGGCTGCTCCAGGAAGTATTTAGAGCAGAAAGGCTCGGGGCTCCCAATACCCGCGCTACACGCGCAGCAACAACTCACTTCGGAAGATCGGTATGCAGATATTAGATAGACCAAGGTGCAAAAGAACGAGTGAGTCCGACGCGAATCGCCGGACTCGTGAGGAATGGGGGTGAATTAAGAGGATTAAAGAGGATTAAATGGACTGTATAACGAAAATTGTAAGGAAGAAAAGGAAGCTCGATCTGCCGCAGTAAATGGTTCTTCCTTTCAAGACCTCGAAAAAGGTCATTGACGTTGACGTGAATAGGCAACACATTTTTCACAAAGATTTACTTTTATATGAACCAGTATAGATGTCGACATCTATACTGGTTCATAGCATGGCACGGGTGTTCATGGATGACAAAATTCAACCACAGATGGGGGTTGTAATATGGAACTGGTTGTCCAAAGTTAACATATATACAACTTCAAAATTTGATAGATGTGGTAGTTATTCATGCTAGGAATTGGTGATAGTTACATTGTGTAAAGTGATCACGCAATTTAATACATACGTAAAGTAATCAAGCCATCCGTGCGATAAGTCGTAAGCCCTATACACCCACCTAAACACCCAATAGACTTCCATGCTAACTTTACCATACGAATAGCTTGAAATCTCTAATATATCTTGATTAATAAATTTAAATTAATTATAGTCTGTTAAATAAGGAAATATAAATTCTTCAGTACCAACTTAAAGTATTATACATTAAAATGTCAGGCGTTTTCTCTAGAACAGGTCTAGCAGAACTTCTTTCTGTAAATAATGTATGTGAACAATAAAAAAAAAGAATTAAAAAAAAATAATTTATAAACATCCTTGACTTGTCAACACCCTCTTTAGACCCCACCCCTCAGATTATTGACTTCTTTTGGTAGGCACCTGAGTGCATATTAACCTCCGGTCAGATTATCAAACATGTGAAGGTGTTAGTGTGTGAATAGTACTATATTTATGGTATGTAGTGGTATTTACATGCTGGTGTAGCCGTTGTCATGACGCGAAGAGACGGGTACGTCTCGAAACCGGAAGACTAAAAATTTCTGTAAGTGGTAATTATACTGACATATTATAAACATCCATTTGAAGTCTGTGTGTTTTTAAATGACATCAATTTTGTTCCGTATTTCGATCCTCACCTGATGCATTTCATGTTGTGAAACTTCTGAGTACGGAAGGAATGATCGACCACTTCCTCGCGTACATCAGCTCGCGTGCGGCTCGGTGAGACGATCTCACTTGCGTATCTCGAGAATCTTTCCGCCAAGTTCCTGGAGCGAGAAATTGGCGACGAACGACGGAACGCGTTCAGCTCTGGACTGGGCGCTCTTGATGCGAGATGGTTGAGTGATTCTGATAAAGCAACTGCGCCACGCATTTTAAGAGAGAAATTAATAAACGAAACTTCAGTGGAACCACAGCCGTATGAAACAAAAAAATTGATAAGTCGGTGTATAATACGCACACGTTACGTTGAGTAACGTCTACGTTATGCGTATCGTTGAATAAGTAGCTTGTTAGTGTAGTTGTTTTAACTCTCACCTGGTGATCCGATGGTCCGGTGGTCGATGGTTCGAGCCCTATTTCAGGACACCAGCAAGTTAGTCCTCTATATTTATAGCACAAATTTTTGCTTGAATAAAGCACCAATTTTTTGATGCAATATAATATATTTGGTGAAAATAGCAAGAATACTGATGCGAAAAGTATTTTTGCATATCTATTTAAAAAAAAAGTATTAGTGACCGGCGTCTTGCTATTGGCTGGAATGCGAGACAGTACGTTAGATTTGATAGTGACAAATCGCAGCCGACCAGTAAATTCGGAGGGCATTCTCTTTTAAGAAAATGATGCAAATTCATTTTAATTAATTAGAATGAAGGTTATTCGAATATAAATAAATCAGGCGCGTACAGTAAATACATGT